>JAJOZX010004311.1:150000-207500 GCA_023014485.1 Bathynomus jamesi | reverse complement strand
CAACATATGGTTGGTTTGTATCACGATTTATGCACAGCGTGCAAATAATGGCGTATGAGGGGTCATCACTAATCTGTTCTCTTTTTGTGCCTACACTTACAGGTATTTTATAACCATCCTCACCCCTTCTGAACCGCCACGAAGATTCTATTCATCTCTTCAGCTCTTAAATAAATAACATTACGTTTACCTGAGATTGATTGTCTACATTTTGTTTCAAGTACATAATAGCACCAATATTACGCCTGAATACACGCACAGACTTCAACACAGATGCGTCGTATAATGCATTAAGGATGCTGCTTAATGGAAGCTCCAGCTTTTATCATCTTTCTAACGAGTCTGCTAGGAGAGAACATCCAGACGGGTCAAGCTCTGAGACGGCTGTGAGCCGGACGGTGCGCTCTTTAACTCAGTTATAGTGCCGTGTGGGTTGGAACATGTATTGTGTCTGTTACTACGCGACGTCGAATTCCTGTAAGTTGTTCAAACATGAAAACATCAACAGGTCTAATTCGTATAAATGAATGTTTAAACCCGTATAAATTAATGTTTACACGGGGTAAATGATTAGAGAAATTTTTAATCTGGGATACATGAAACAACACAGGTTTCAAAGTTTTATCATACCCGTTGCCTGGGATACGTACCAACGACCTTTTATCATGTTCAGGGATAACATGGTTCACCATATTTCTTTCACGAGTATGTACACATAAAATGATAAATGAAATACTTACTGTATTGGCACTGAGGGGCTGTGTTTGAGAAAAATACGTGCCAGTACTGTTCAACTTTGGGTGAAACTAGTATTCGTCACTGAATTCTATTAAAAACGTACACAACCCTTTAGCTATAATTTCATTACCCACCTCGTCGTGGTATACGTCGATATAGTGATAGAAATATTTTAAGCTGTCCATGATGACAAGACTTGCGTTTAGCATCACATGTGTGTACTCGGTGAAGTGCAACGTAACGTAATAGGCTTTGTCATGCCACTCTTCAATAAGTTTCACAAACCACAATCTCTGTTTTTCTTCAGCAAACGTTGGCTCTTTCACACCACACTGTACATACTCCTTAACATATCGGAAACTCACAACATACACTCGACACGTGGTTAACATTCTGAGTGAATGTTAACCCATCTGAATTAATATTAACCCACGAATGATAGGTTTTGCTACTTACTTAACCCCTTATTCTCTTCTTTTAACCCCTACTCTCTTCTTTCTCTCGGGCTAACCTTAGAGTGGATCTTAGGGTATTTGCTAGCTTTAGCTTCTGTAGCTCTGTAGATACTAGAGATGAAAAATAACCGAAAAGTATAAAACCGGCTTTCACCGTCGCTATATTCTTAAAGCGGGTTTTTACCGGTTTTCACCGATGGGATTCTGTATGCTTTTTAGGGAGGTAAATGATCAAAATATTAAACAGAAAAAAGGTTTTAATTGATTCAATCAAGTATGTGTAACATTTGAATTAACTTGATTTTTGAAATAACACTTGATAAAACAGAGCATTAAGTGTCTGATCTGACATTCTTGATCGAATCTTTGTGACTAATAAACCAGCAGCTGAAAACACACACTCGGAGTCTACGCTGGTGGCTTTTATTGTAAGCAACGCCTCGTACATTCGGTCCAAATTTTCGCTTCTATTCAAAGTAGCTTCAAAATATTTGAATTCATTGTTTACGTCAAAGGTCTCAGAAGAATCTTTCCTGGGTTTCATTTTCAGTTTGTTCATCTCACACATGTACTCGTTCATAAGTTGATCGTCATCATTTACTTCACGACCTGAGCTGCATTGTGAATCTTCGAGTTTCGAAGCAATTGATTGGACTTGGTCTTCTGTTTCTGAAATCTGGCATGCTTCTGGAAAAAGCCTCTCAAATGTATGATCCGCATACTTCTTAAGTGCTTGTCTCGAAGGAAAGAGGAACGGTGCTGATGATTCATTTTTCAAGACCTCAGGATTGTGGAGAAAACTCAGCAAGGCGACAGCTTCTTTTTGTCTTCTCGATGAGTAGCGATCAATGAGACACTGACGTAGCTCAAAAGTTAAAGGATTGTTTTTGCTTTCAAATTTATCCAAAATGAACTTCATGGAAGATTCAGCTTTGAGCAAATTTGCATCTTCGGAACAGAGTCCATTCAAAACAATTTCCAGTGGACGAAGCGTGTCAAAGAGGCTCTTTAGAGCATTCCATTCTTCATCTGAAATCGTCTCTGTTGAGCGTATCACTCCGAGGGCCTTTGGAATGCAATTTTTGAGTTTCAAAAATCTTTCTATCATGGCCAAAAGACTGTTCCACCTCGTTCTACAGTCAAGGATAAGATTCATTTCCTTTCCATTAAATTCATCTTTGACAAAATCCTGCAATCTCTCATTTTTCAAAGGAGACTCGAAATATGCGGCAGATTTTTTTCACCTTATTTATTACTTTTAAGTAATCTTCTCGAAGTTTTGGAAGAACAATTACGTCATCTATGTCGGACTCAAAAATTGTATCAGTGCATAAAATTTCACACTCATCTTCGCTTAACTCATGTGCAGAGAGTTCATCTTCTTCGATGACTTCATCTTCAGGGGTAGGGTCACTTTTCCTTCAACTGAATTTTCAGCAGTTTTTGAATATAAGATATCCGAAACCGCGAGATGTATAGCATGTACAATGCATTGCTTGTGATCAGGTACTATTTCTCTTCCAAATTTGACCATTACTGAGGCACCGTCGGTGGTGCAACCCACGATATCTTATCTAGGTCCAAGCCAAAGTCTTCCAATCTTTTCCTAACGATTGCAATAGTTTTGGTGCTATCGAGAGAACCATTTATTTTCATGAGACCAAGAGACCGATGTTGATTTTCATCATGAACATTAATATTAATATATCTTTGGTTTTGCGAAGATGTATACTAGGGTGGCCCACTTTTCAATTTTTTTTGAAAAGTATAGGTGATCGTGGTTTTTCCAATTATTTGGCACTATACTAGCACATTGGTACCATTTTTACAAAAATTTATCAATATTTAGGGGTCTCGCATCGACCTTCAAATTACTAGTTTTTTTTTTTAAATGCGTACTTTTTACTGAATCAAGATAAATCATTAAGTAGGGATGTTTTCTGAATCCTCTTAATGAGAGAAGTCGTTTGGTGTGCCTGCCAATGTCATACGACTAACGGTTTAAAGGTTGTGCCTGTATACAGGTAATACCAATGTGCTAGTATAGTGCCAAATAATGGGAAAAACCACGATCACCTATACTTTTCAAAAAAATGTCACCATACCCGGCGGAATGTTTAATGTATATAGGTAATTAGAAAATGCACTATGCCTGTGCTAGGTACCTAACCTATTTCTTTTTTTGCAGATCATAACATTTTGAAATTCTGTCTGAGTTCCTCATCCTTTGTCATGGACAAATCGATGGCAACCATAACTGGAAGAACTCTTGAAGCTACAAATAGAGAGTCATCAAAAGGAAAGGCGAAAATAACATCGCTACCTTCTCTAAGATCGGCCTCGGAAATTTTTTTAGTTGGCAAACCGTCGTCCTCCATCAGTGGTAGCAAATTGCCAACAACACGGCAGGTTTTGCAATACTTCTTCAGTGTTATCCAGTACACTGCTAACAGGAAAGACGCATTCAAAGAAACCGTAAACAACGTCTTAAAGTTTTGGAACATGGCCCGCATTAAAACAATCACAAAGCTCAACTGCGAACGGAAGCTAGAGGCATTGTGGAAAGAGTGACACTTACTCCAAAAGAGCAGAAAACGAGAAACTGACGCCGGAGGAAAACGGCAGAAGTTTTCGGACAGTGTGGACAAGCTACGGGATATGGAGCATCTGACGCTGTCGAAGATATAAAGAAGAATCGACTGCTGTCCGACAAGGACAAGAAAGAAGACATTGACTTCTACCTCGATCAACGTGGTCCTCGGGTGGCAACGATGAGCGGGAACGATAAAGTTTTCGCTGTAAAAAGAAAGCTACAGGAAGGAAGAAAACGTCCTCGCCAGGAGCCGCAAACCTCAAAGTGTGCATACGAAACCGCAGATGAGGCCATGGAGAATGATGATACTGGCATGTCAGTAGAGTCGGAGACAGAACTAGCGTTCCCCCTGCCGAAAGAGCCAAGTGTCTGTCAATCTTCCTCGCCGCATCCTTAATGCACCTACTGTCATGGAAGTGGCTGATCGTTTCCGCATGTCCAATAATCAGGTGCGTATTGTGTATAGTATTCATCGATAGCGTCAGTTTTAAAGTGTCCCGTAACCCACATGTATTCTTGACAGTTTCCTTTCCACTTTCCATTCTCTAGGTAGTAAGCATTGTGGCTGCTATCACACGTTCGGCGGATCCACCAGCAGACCTCAATCAGTTCAGCATCTCGAAAGAAACGGCTCGCCGGGGAAGAGTGTCACATCGCCGTGAAGTGGCGACGGCTGTGAAGGACTCCTTCACGCCACCGAGGCACACTGTTGTCCACTGGGATGGCAAAATGGTCAAGGTCAGTTGATTAAGTTTTCATAGCTATCAATTTAGTAATGAGATTCATGAAGCATAATGTCAATTAAAAAGAGAACTAAATGTGAACAAAAATAGGTTACTTTACAACCATGAAATTGAAATATATGGCATGTGTTTCAGAACTTCCTTGGAACGGCGGAGCACCGCCAAGCAATTCTCATCTCCGGGGCTCCTCATTGCACAGAAGGAAAGTTGCTGTCAGTCCCAGCTGTTGCTGACGGCACCGGACTGTCGCAGGCGCGGACAACCATACATGCTCTCGAAGATTGGGGATGTGAGGAGAGCGTCATCGGACTCTGCTTCGACACCAATTCCAGCAACACGGGGAGGGTGCAGGGTGCAGTTGTCCGGCTGGAAAACATGCTCGGGCGACCGCTACTCCAGCTGGGATGCCGTCATCACGTCCTAGAGCTTATCGTGGGGGCAGTAGCCGTCACCCTGCTCGGAAGGACTACGGCACCAACTGATCCTTTGTTTCAGCAGTTGAAGAGAAGGTTAGTTCATTTTTTGTGCAAGGTAAAGTTAGGACACACATGATATTCCACTAGTTTATAAAATAGCAAGCAAAACTGGAACTTCAGAGTTTTCTCACACAATTTTCTTGTTTATTATTTTTGAAGATGGGACGAGCTCGATCTCTCGACCTACTGCAAGCTGCAGGTCGAGAATCTGGCGGAGAGTACGTGGCTAATAGAACTCCGGGACGCGGCGGTCAGCTTCCTGAGCACAGCTTCTGGTTTCGTCAGAGACGATTACCGGGAAGTGGCAGAGATCACGCTCCTGGTACTCGGGACACAACCACGCCGTGGCATTCACCTCATGCGCCCAGGAGCCTACCACCACGCAAGATGGATGGCTAAAGTTAGTATTTTCAAACAAAAATAATCTAGAGATAAGTTTAAATGTTATTCAAAGATAAACATTTCATTATAACGCAAACAAAGTAATTGGTAACAATAAACCTGTCTACTTACAATGGTGCCTATTCTGTTTCAGGTCATCTACTACACAAAACTGCTGATGTTCAGTAGGCAGCTGGAGCTCGACGCCGAGCTGGTCGACAAACTGCACAGGATCGTGGTGTTCATCGCTCTTCTGTACGTACCAGCTTGGTGGCGGCCCCTGTAGCAGCTGATGCGCCGTTGAATGACCTGGTACTATACCAGCGTTTTCTGAGGTATAGGGCAGTGGACCGCGAGGTGGCAGAAGCGTCACTGGCAGTGATGAGGCGGCACTTCTGGTATCTGAGGCCTCAGACCGTCATCTTCGCTCTATGCAGCAACAAGGTGGATGGCACTGTGAAGCAACAGATGGCAGAGAAGCTGTCCCAGTGTCCCACCTCCCTGTACCCAAAGACTTCACATACGAGAACGTCTCAGTCGACGAGATGACGCTACTCCCCGACCTAATCGACGAGTCCTCCTGGTTCTTATTTGCAGGTCTGAAGATGTATGGGTCTTCGTGGCTCACCCTGCCAACTGATAAGTGGGACGAGAACGAGGACTTTTGTCGTCTGAAGGATGTGATCTCTAATCTCCAGGTCACCAATGACGTCGCTGAAAGAGGAGTCCAACTGATACAAGACTATGCGAACACCGTCACAAAGGACGAGACACAGCTGCAGGATCTTCTGCAAGTGGTGGAAAAGAACCGGAAAGAGCTCGGCGACTTCAAGAAGTCATCACTCGCCACGATGACATAACACAGAGGGACAACGTTGCAGCCAGTGACGTGTGATAGTGGTCAATACAATGCAAAAGTGATTGTTTAAGTTATTGTTTCTTTCTTCCTTATTTGTCTGCTATTTGCTGATTTTTTTTGAAAAGTATAGGTGATCGTGGTTTTTCCCATTATTTGGCACTATACTAGCACATTGGTATTACCTGTATACAGGCACAACTTTTAAACCGTTAGACGTATGACATTGGAAGGCACACCAAACGACTTCTCTCATCAAGAGGATTCAGAAAACATCCCTACTTAATGATTTATCTTGATTCAGTAAAAAGTTAAAAAGTACGCATTTAAAAAAAAAAACTCGTAATTTCAAGGTCGATGCGAGACCCCTAAATATTGATCAATTTTTGTAAAAATGGTACCAATGTGCTAGTATAGTGCCAAATAATGGGAAAAACTACGATAACATACTTTTAACAAAAAAATTGAAAAGTGGGCCACCCTAATGTATACTCATCCATAGTTAATGAATAGCGGATTCCTTGTCTCACCTGATTCTTGAAGTAGTTGACCAATTCATGTTTCTTTTTCTCATAAAAACTAAGCACCCTTCTTCTGACACCATTACGGGAAGTTGGATGAGGCTTGTCGTATTTTATCTTAGGCTTTCTTGAATTAATTCGCTTTTAGCAAGTGATTGGAAACTCAGTCCATCTACACACGCAAGTTTCGAAATTTCCTCGTCTATGGACTTTTTTTGCACAAACTCTTCCACTGTTCTTTGTTTCTTCAATGGCTGATTAATCTGGTCGATGTTTATGCCATGAATATTTTTATGTGGGATGATAAACTTGAAGTAGAACCTCCACAACACTTTAAAACTTTGTGACATGTCATACACTCTGCTGCTTCTTTATTCTTACCAGTGAAATGATACCAAGCATTTGATTTCTTTGACATGATGGAGTATTAAATCTTAGAATCAATTATTTACACTTACAAACAAACAAAAAACAATACGAAATGATGCAAAACGAAATTACTATGTTTTTAAACGTTTGGAAACGTTTGTTTCATAGAAAATGAACCAAAGTGATCGGAGACTTGCGCAAAAATGTGAAAACTGGTTCTTATCGTCGGTTTCGGTGATGATTAAAAATTCTCATCACCGGTTAAAAACTGGTTCTTTAAAACCGGGTTCCATCTCTAGTAGATACACCATTACGTCTTTTGCGTTATGGAAACGTGTAGTGTTCTCATCAGAAAAACCATAAAGTATTTGAGCATCCTTCTCTCACAGCTTCACGTGATTTAGACTGGTCTTAAATCTCTCAAAAGACGTTTGACTAGAAGATCTTTGAGTGTTCACCACATCTGTAAACTTTGGTGAGTACCATTTCAGGAATATAGAACATGCAATATCAGCAGCCGACGACATTATTTTTTTCGTCTGCATGAGAATTCTTGACAGGTAAAATATATGTCTGGGAGCCAAGGCTTGCTATAGTCAACTGAACATGCCGGGAGGAGATATATCACTCCAATTGGTTTAGTAGTCGGAGTCACGCGATACTCTTTTTAATTGTGCACACCATACAGTGGGCGGTGTTTAGACTTTCCTTGTACACACACACACACACGAGAAATGAAACTCTAGTTAGAACATAATTTATTTAAAACTCACGTAATAAATAGAAAAATAAATACACTGTAAAATATCGTCAATAAGTAAATAGACTCTAATACAAATATATATTTATGTAACAAATATTCAGGCCTCACGGTATCCAAACTAAACAGTGTCGTAGGTGCCCGGCCTCCCAACTTATATGCCCGGAAGTTATGAGTACCCACAAACAAGTCCGGTGGCTGGTCACCCTCATTTTCAGTATCCTCCAAGCTCACTAGTCTTTGAGCGAGTTAAAGTTGATGATCTGACGGTTTGCGTGGTTCAGAGTGATACCTTTAGACTTGATGTATTTGTACTCGTCACCTATCCTCACACATACCCCGTAAATTTTTGGCCCCTTCGAACTGAAAGAATCGGCGTAGGCAGTATCACCATACTCATCCTTCATCTCGTCATTCAGCTCTCCGAGGAATTCACAATAGGAGGCATATATTCGCCCTCTTTCTAAGTGAATATCACGGTATCTGTATCTGCATACAAAACCCTCCGGCCAAGAGAATGCAACAGACTCCAAAGCTTGATACGTGCGTAAGCTGTTGTGAAGCTGGGTACAGGTATGTTTGTGACACGTGATGTATCTGTAGCCAATTCGGTTCTGTTGTACCTTATTGTGTACGTGTTGCCCATATTCATGATTTTCATGACTTCTTTATCAGCGGCATTGACGTAATCCCATACTTCATTAAAACTTTGAGCTAGATGGACGTTCCGCTTATCTGTATTCTGTGCAAATTGCCCCAAAGATATTTAAGCACAACTTTGCACTAAAGCGTTTGCCAGGGTTTCGCGCAATTTGGCCTCATTCAAGCTGTATCCCTTCACGATCACGATAGCGTTGTATATACAGCGATTTTTCATTTTCCGTCTCAATTCCTGGCGGGTATCTTAATGCTTCTACCTTATCCTTCAAAAAAGTATTTATATACGGTGTGAAAAGTTTGGGGAGCTTCTGAAACCACACCTCATAAATCTTCAGTATTCTGTACCCGTGACGAGTGGCTAGGGACAGCTCAGGACTTGTATAAACCCCTCTGATCTTCCTCTGGTTGATTGTACTGGGAGCTTATAAGTTGGTCGCGGGTGCGGGTCCATGCGAGACTATCGGCAGGAGATCTGTCATGGATATCTCCTATGATAGCATACTCAGGACGTGGCCATCCATGCCACCAGCATCCGTTAAAGGAGTACACTGACATCTCACCAGTGGTGGAGTCCTCACTTAGACTATCCACCCAAAAAACAGGACCCTTGATCTTCATTGCCACTTCTCCCGTGTTGCGAGCATGCATTCTACTGTTATATGCGTGCGAGCCAGTAAATAGCCTTATACCTATAACTGCGCGGAACGTTTCGGGGAATGACGGCAAGTGTGTCTTTAGGCATGAAGTTATTCTTGAATACGGCAAAACACACTGATGCGATCGTAGTTGCGGCTTGTAGCGGATCACAGCTGAAACGGGTTATGTACATCCTTCTAAAGGCTTGAAAGCATACTCTAAGTACACGTACGTCATTCACATAATAACGTTCACATTCATACGCTATACTGTAAGGATTATCTTCATTAAACCCGTTGTAGTAACGCTCAAGGTCTTCACGGTCGCTTGCACTTATGCTATCATAGTTAAAGTAATGTTTGGGGGGCGGCGTACTACATAATTTAAAGTGTCGTGAGAGGAATGTGTAAGGAAAATACCCTTTTGAAACTTCAGCGTCTAAGCCCATCACCTTGAGTAGCTTAGCTAATTTACAAGGTGTGAAGAACATTTCTTCTTATCTGCATCTGTATAAGCTTGGTTCCTCTTTTTAAGGGATCACCCGTGAATATCTCTGAGGACTCGTGCTCAAGCAGCTCCTTATAAAGGAACTGTGTGTCAAATTTTGCCGTGTTATGTGCAAGAATATACACTCATTTTTTTTTAACTGGTCCGCTAGCTTGACAATATAGTTCACAAACAGTTTGAAAGGGAAATCTCTTACAGAGGCCTTAATAATGTTTGTCCGTTTGCCACATTTACAGCACTCATCACACTCAACGTTCATACACTCGTTGCAGATGGTCTGGCTTACAAGTAGGTGGGGTATAACCTCTTTGGTTTCCGAGTTTGTGTGAGCCTCTATGTCATAGTATACAGTTATGCACGGTTTATTTTTAGGCTTAGCATCTTTCATATAGCAAACATGCTTTACACTAGGGATTCCAAAAGTGGTCTGTACAGACCCCCAGGGGTCTGTAGGAAGCTTCCAGGGGGTCTCTAAGCTTTTGGAACATTAACTATATTAAAATAAATTTCCATTAATTTGTTTTCTTATACCAAAATTCATAATTTTTTTTGTGGGGGGTCTATGTCCGTACGGAATTAATATTTAGGAATCCTTGGTGGTAAAAGTTTGGGAACCCCTGCTTTACACCATCCGCCTTATATTTCTCATAACAATGTAGAGCAATGAATTTAATCACATTTATGCCCGAACTAGCCGCTATCATTCAACGTATGAAATATGCCGCACTCGCAAATTCTCATTTTTCTTGCAAGTCCCATTTGAATCATGGAATTCAAAATAGAAATTATTCAAAAACGTGTTCTACATACATTACAGTCCCTCTTCTCAGCTTCAACTAACCGGCTTTCGCATCTGGGGCTGTTACACTGACCGCAAACCCATGTGACAATCCTTACAATGTTTCAACAGATCATTCGTAAACTCGAGAAAAACCCTTACACAAATCATGGTGTCTTCCATATTTCCGGATTTTATTATAACTCGCGTAAAGAGTCCTCATATTTCGAATGGGGAGACACGTTGTCCCCAACAAACCTAAAATAAGTAGAGGCTTACGATTTCTCACACTATTTTTAAAAACATACAATCCTACGACGATCATCCAATCCAAATACAACTATACGCACACCCATTTCCTGTTCTACCCTTCTCAACTCTTCAGGCCCCATATCGCAGTCAAATGCGAGTCTGCAGTCTGTGGCTAGTTTACGTGTACGCTGTACAACAGGCAACAACAAAAATTTTTTGCCAATTGTATTTACCACAGTAAACATATGGGACAAGATTGTTGCTATGCAGCAGCAACCGCGATCGAGCTTAGTGTGGTTTCTGAATATTTGAAAACTGTCAAAGTTAAGTGTATAAGGTGTGGCTGTATGTCCCGCAACACGGAAAGCGTGGTCTATATCGATTGTAAAGTTATCCACGTTAAATTCGGTGCTGCTTTGAGCGACATGTATTATACGCCCGAAATGTATCCAACATGTGCGGCAGCCAGATGTCTGTAGGGTATTACTACCCAAAAATCGTCTCTATCTCCATCATCTGCCCCGAACCTAAGGGCCATCCTCGTCCTGGCTTCACGCCCCTCACTATCCTGAAAGGCAAACTCCACAATACGCTCAACTACGCGCCGCAGTCCGTGTTCAACACCATTGTTATACATGGTTCGCGGTTCGACCTTGACTCTGTAGTGGTTTCTAGTCAGGGTCGAGGTGACGCGCACCAGTTCGAATGATATGCTACTGTCTACAGATTTAGGTATTACTGCCGAGGTGGAGGGTACAGCGGGAGGTGGTATTGACCAGAGATAAGTGGGTACAGTTTTATTTGTAGAAGGAGCTACTGTAAGGGATGTACCGTAAGATCTACCGGAAGAAGTTGTTGTTGTTTAGCCGATCAGCCCACCCTGATCGAGCAAGCCGGCGGCACGCAGGTAACCGATCGCCCTCTCCGGAGTGGATCAGAAGTTCAGCGCACTAGTAATGTTGTGTTGTGTTCTGTGTTGTGCTAGAGTGGTACAGTCTGTCATAATGTGTTTAATTATTTGTGGTGCGTCCTGACACAGGTGGCAGGTGTCGTCTGTGGAGTTGCCTAGTCAGTGTTTATATGTCTGTAAGTTGGGGTGATGTCCACATCGGAATCGTGCTAAGTTAACTCGATCCGATCAGCTTAGGCTGATCTCTGACCTGTTAATGGGTGGCGGCTTCGCACCTAGGACCGCATTCGGACCGAGTCGTGTTAGTGCTTTGTGGGTTAGGTGTGTGTGTGTGTGTTTTCTGTGTTGTGTGATGTCTGTGGGGCGTGGTATGGAATGGAGTATTTGGTTATAATGTCTCTCTGGTGTTACCTTAATGGTGCGAGGTGTCGGTGCATGATTGTACATGTAGTGGCAAGGGTGTTGTGGGTTAGTTGTCGCTGCTGCCATGAATTGTGTTCCTCTCATGTCTAAATGTTCCCTAACTTTCAGTATTTTTGTTTCTGTGTGCAGGTGTTCTATTGGTGTTGTTTGAGTGCATCCTGTAATGATACGAAGTGCGTTGTTTTGTATTGTCTGTAAGGTGTTTATATGTGTGTTTGAGATAATGGGTGCCCAGCATGGGCCAGCATAGTCCATAACTGAGCGAATATATTGTTTGTATATGAGTGATGTTGTTTCCTGCTGGTGTCCAAAGTTTGTGCCTGTTAGTACCCTAAGCGTGTTAAGTCTTGAGGTACATTTGTTTTTAATGTCCCGAATGTGGTTTGCAAAAGATAATATGTTGTATGTGACCCCAAGTATTTTGGTCATGTGAGTGTGTGGAATGTTGGTGTTGTTTAGTGTAAGCTGTGGAGTTATCTGTTCTTTTGTATTGCTTGTAAGCAAGGTGATGATTGATTTTGTGGGCGCTACTTTGAGTCTATTGTGTGTGAGCCAGTCTTGTATACTGTTTATGTATGTTTGTAGGTTATTTGTAGTGGTGTCGATGTTGTTGTGGGTGGATGTTAGAGTGATGTCATCTGCATATGATGATAAGGTAAGCTTGTTATCTATGGGTGATGGAATGTCATGCATGTATAAGTTGAACAGTGTTGGTGAGAGAACAGAACCTTGAGGGACCCCGTTCGAAAAAAAGCTTGTTTTTGGATGACTTGCCATTAAATGTGACATGTGAGTATCTTCCTGAAAGATAGTTGCTCAGCCATCTTTTGGTGTTATTGTGCATGTTTGTGTTGAGTATTTTTTGTTTATGAGAGGGAAGAGTGGGATAACATCAAATGCTTTACTAATGTCTATTGTTGCTAATAGTGTACGTTGAGCTGGTCGTCTGGAGTTGATGTCATCCATGATGTGCTGCGTGAGGTTAGTGAGTAATGTCGTGGTTGAGTGGTCAGGTCTGAATCCATATTGAGTAGGCGATAGTGGTATGTGTGGGTTGGTGATTTGTAAGATTAGTCTTTCTGTTACTTTGGAAGGTGTGCATAGTAAAGTAATGGTTCTATAGGAAGCTGGTTCTGTTGAATTTTTGTTTGGTTTGAGGAGTGTAAGAATTTTACCTTGTTTCCATATGTCAGTAGGGTGTGTCGAATTTTTCAACTTTCAAATTCAAAATATGAGGGGTGCTAAAAAGTTGCAGCATGACTTAGGAATTCTAAAGATATTTTTGTTAATTTAATATAATTTAGTTTTGCTTGGTAAGAAGCTACATAAAATAGTGACTTTTTTGACTTTTTTGTGGAATTATATAATATTATTATATTAATAATATATGCTGTATATATAATGCACTGCTGTTTTTGCTTATTTCACAGGTTGAAACATATTCATCAGTGTGCTGAAGATTACTTGTCCGTCAGTGCTACCATCCTAACCAGTGGGAATTGACCTACAATGGCTTCTAAAGGAGGACAAGACTGGGGACATTCACACATATGAGCAACCTAATTGGAACTGGTAGAGAGTTGTTGCCCTCTGAACTCCCAACTCTGCGAGACGTTCTGAAATATGGGCTACTGCTAAGAGAACAAAGTGGTGAGGATGTGAGAAACTACCCAGCAGCCAGTCTTGCAAAGGACATTTACCCTAAAGTGCTTGAAAAGTGGGAACGAGCAAACAGTTCTTTTGTAGCCCCCGTTGTAAATTCACGAGTCACAATCTTAAACAAGATCCAAGAGAGCTGGGAGCAGGCCAAAAACATATCTCTTGGGAGAGGAAAGCTACATGTCAAAGAGGCTTTCATTGCAAAACTTGACAAGCTTTTTGACATCCTCAGTTGCAAGTGTAAAATTGTTCTCTGCTCTGAATTTGGCTGCCTTGCAGATGCTGGTTGCAAAAACGAAACTCACATTAACTGTACATGCCCTAGGGAGATGAAGATCCCTGTGAAGGAACTTGCTTTCATTAAAGGTCAGAGACAAGTCTGGTTCTATTGGACCACATCAGATTGGCTTGCCAGATCAACCTGAGCACAACAGAGAAGTCAAAAAGCAGAAGCGGCAAGAAGACGAAAGAAGAAGGCTTGCTGAATATAAGCAGACAAGTAAGCAGGATGTTTCAATGCCATCAAATGAAATAATTTTCTCTGATGATGAAAATGAAGAACAAATAGCTGATGCTCAAGATGGAAAGGATGGAAGTTATGAAGTGACATTAGAAATACCAAGCACGTCTTCAACTTCCAATAAAAGCCAGAGTATAACACATTAGAAATACCTAATGTTGCTATGCATAGCATCAGATATGGTGTTGGCCTGCGTGCCACAGCTGCCATCACCACTGCTGCCTTTATGGATGCTGGCTTGATCACTGAAGAAGACAAGAGACTTGTAGTTGATCACAATAAAGTCAAGAGGGCCAAGAAAAAGTTATGAGATCCCTGGATCAGGAATTTGATGATCTTTGTAAGAAGGGTGAAATTGACTGCATCTTCTTTGACGGCCGTCAAGATACAACTAAAGTTATGCTGAAAGCAGACAATTCAGATCGTCAGTTCCCCAGCATCATCAAAGAAGAGCATTATTCTGTGTGCAGTGAGCCAGGTGGAAGATATCTCTACCACTTCACTCCTGAGAAAGGCTCAACGAGAAAAAAACCTGCTGAAGTTATTGCTGATAATCTTGTAGATTTCATGAAGAAGAAGGGCATTGATAAAAGCCTGCAGGCCATTGGAGGTGATTCTACAAATGTTAACACTGGCTGGGAGGGTGGTTCCATGCATTGGGTAGAGGTCAAGCTTTGCCGTAAGCTGATCTGGTTGGTTTGTGCCCTCCACATAACGAGTTACCCCTGCGACACTTGATCACAGCACTGGATGGGAAGACCTTGTCTAACAACAAGTGGACAGGTAACATTGGCAAGATGCTAGACACTGCAACCGAACTTGAAATTGATCCTTCATTCACCAAACTCTCAATTGGAGAGCCTCTTACTTCACTGAGTGACAATGTCGTAAAGGATCTCTCTACTGATCAAGCGTACGGTATAGGATCACACAGGCCATAAGGACAGGAGAACTTCCCACAGATCTGGCCCTTCTTGAAATTGGTCCAGTGAGCCATTCAAGGTGGTTGACAACAGCAAACAGGCTTTGTCGCATATGGGTTTCAAAACATGGCCTTAAAGGCAAAACCCTCAACAACTTAAGACTGATAGTGGAATACATTGTTGGTGTGTACTACCCCTGTTGGTTCAACATCAAAGTAAAACACTCTTGGGTGGAAGGCCCACGCCACATCTTGTTTCAGCTGCGGCTAGTTAGGCTGCAAAAGAAGGCTGTAGTGGATGCTGTTTTGCCAACCATCAAGCGCTCAGCATGGTATGCATTCAGCGAAATGATAATCCAGACACTCTTGTGCTCAGATGACAGTGAGGAGAGGAGAGCTGGTGTCCAAAAGATTGTTGACATGAGGGGTGGAGATGATGACACACTTGGAGATCTTTCTGTACGTCCCAGGAAGACACCTTCCATCAACCCAGTGCTTCTTCCGTGTTGGAGCTGACAGACTGGTCTGACGGGTATTTGAACCTCCTTTGACATGTAAACTGACTACAGCGGAAGTAAAGAAGTTCTTTGACAAGCCTATGCAAGTTCCACAGTGGCCCTGTCATGCTCAGTCAATAGAGAGGTGTGTGAAACAAGTCACAGAGGCAGCAGGCAGGGTGTATACACATGAGAAACGTGAGGGCTATATCAGAGGCCAAGAAGCAAGTCGGCGGCTGATGTCCAAGAACGAATCAAAGCAAGACTTGATGAAACTTGTTGTTTAAATATTTTTTTTTACTGATGTCATTACTTTCTAATGTTGTTTTATGATTACAAGGATATGTTTTATGATTACTAGGATATGTTTTATGCAGAGAAACTAAAATTTTTATAGCATTACCTGACATTTTGAGAAGCTAAAATTAATAAATGTTGTTTTCCGAGAGCAATTTATGTGCTTTTTAATCAAACGTAGATTTACCAAGCTAAGTGTTGAGCAATCACAAAAATAATAGCAGATTTGAATTCTTCACATCCAAAAACATATTTTTAAAACCCCTCAGTGAAGGAATTGGCAAAAATTTATTTTCACCTCCCAAATTGACACACCCTAATATGTCAGGAATAATACAGTGTTGGTATGAATATGTGCTGATATTTGTGAGAGCTAGTATTCCCTATGGGCCCAAGTGTTTAAGGTGTATGTTAGATATGTTGTCTGGTCCAGTAGCCTTCAAATTCTTAATGTTTTTGATGATCTTGGTGGTCTGGTCTGGATTGAAGGGTGTAATGGTCGTTTCGAGTCTGTAGGTTTCTTGTGTCTGGCTGTTTGTCTGTCTGCGTGTTTCTGGTTGTTGTCTCTGTTTAAGTGACTTATCTTTGCGTAGTGATTAATTAGAATGTTAGCTTGTTGTGTATATGTTGGAATATTATTTTGGCTGCTACAGATAGCCGCGTGTGAGATGTGAATGCCGCTGTTAGAGTGGGTAATGCTGTTTATAGTCTTGTATAGCTTGGCTGTATCTGTGGAGTGGTTTAGTGTTGTTATGAATTCCTTAAATGTTTCTGTTTGTTTTTCTTTGAGTTTGCTGTTTATTTCTGTGTTGAGCTGTTGTATCTGCTGTTTTATGGCTTCTGTGTGTGGTGTTTTTGTGTTATGTTTGAGGTTGTTACGTTGCCTTATGAGGTGGGTTATTTCTCTAGTGTAATTTGGGTTGTATTTCCTAATGTTGCCCACGGGTATGTATTTGTTTGCATTATTGATGATCTGATTAAATGTCTTGAGTGTTGTATTGCTGTTTATGATGGGTGTGCTGTTTAATGTGGTGAATTGTTCCTCAGTCTGTATTTTGAACTGTTCCCAGTCAGCTTTCTTGTAATTTCTGTAAGTGTGCCTAAGGCTGCTGGAGCAGAGTGTAGAACGTGTTGTAATGATGATGGGCAGGTGGTCTGATGACAGTTGTTTTTCTGTTCTCCAGTGTGTATGTGTTGCTAATGAGGGGGAACAGAACGTTATGTCTGGGGAGGAGTTTGAATATCCTGCTTGATGTGGTATGTGTGTATGTTCTTCTGTATTATTAAGAATGAAGAGGCTGTTTAGTTGTGTGGCTATGTTGGCGCCTCTGTATTGCTTTGGTTGTGCACAATGTGCAGGTACCAACTAGTGTCTTTAGCGTTGAAGTCTCCTCCTAAGATGACATTAGTGAGAGAGGCCAGATTGTGTAACTGTGGATTGTAATTGGCTGGCACCTGAGGTGAACTATCTGGTGGGATGTAAATGTTGATGAGTGTAGTGTTGTGTTTTGCACTTGTTTTAATGTTAACTGCCTGTATTTCTATCGTGTTATCTGCTTGGATTGTGTAGAAGCAGAGGGTTGAGGTTCTATTATATTTTCAGAACTTACTGATGGTCTAACGGCCGACACGCTCGTGTACAGTTTTACACGCTTCATACCTGTCGCGGAAGATGTTTCATCAATGGGGCTGTTAGCATCCTCATGCACACACTTTCTAACTTTCTACCCGAATTAGAGAGCATGATCAATACGGTTGTCACTGCTGAGGGCTCCGGAACGCTAGTTGGCGTGATGTTGGTGGAGCAGTCTGTACCCTCAACAACAACTATACTATCGTCGCTATCATCAGCTTCATCTGCAATGTCCACGATGGGCACATGATGCTGGTACAGTACCCAATCTTCGTCATCATTCACGGTTCTAGGAAGAAGAAAAACAAGATGGTAGAATATAAAGAGCAACACATAATATTTTATTATTTTGTAAATGTTCTAAGAGTGTGACGTGTTAGAAATGGATTCTGTAGAAAAATTCAGGTTCATGAGCCCTTCTACATGCATTATATCCGGTCCTACAGGCTGCAGTAAAACTGTGTTTATGCTTAAAATAATTAAAGATAAACACGAGCTGTTCTCAAACTCTGTGCATAAAGTTATATGGTGCTATTCGACGTACCAATTCGTATTCAACGAATACCAAGATGATATTTTGTTCCACAAAGGTGTTTATGATATTAGTTCTATAAAGGGGAAAGAGCACACGATTATTGTAATTGAAGATCTCATGTTAGAAATGGATAAAACATTTGCCGAGACATTTACAGTATTCTCCCACCATCTTAACATAAGCCTGTTCTTCATCTATCATAAACTATTTTTCAAAAATAGATACATGCGCGATGTATCACTAAATACAAAATATCTAGTCTTATTCGCTCACCGTCGAGATGTGGCACAAATTGGGGTATTAGCCAATCAAATGTTCACGAATCACCGTAAAGAGTTTTTGGACGGTTATAAAGAAGCTACAAGTCAGCGTCACGTATATTTGGTTTGTGACCTTCACCCGCGACAAACGTTTAGGGTGCCTCTCAAAACGAATATATTCCCAAACGAGGCTGAAACGGTGTGTATCCCAGAATGACAGAGGTTAAAGAAGTACCGTGAATTAATAAAAATCTATCATCGACTGCCACGAATTCTCCGGCACCTGTTTGTTAAAAATATTCACCCCGACTTTTTAAAATGAATCTGCGAAATCTCTCTTAACGTTATAAAAAGCAATGTACCAATGAAGTCCTCTCAGAAGTCTCGCTTACGTCGTTACAAGAACATAATACACGCACTCGCTCGTAAAAGGCAAACTGTGGGAAAGAAAAAGCGAATTATTATACAAAGAGCTGGTTCATTCCTCCCCATCTTATTTTCAGTTTTGGGGCCTTTATTGTCTAGTTTAATATAATGAAGAAAGTAGTCGTGATTCCCAAAGAGGTGTATGCTTCATTACAAAACACAGAGTCAAGGTTCGGTTCTAGAACCCAGTAAAAACAGGATTAAAAGAATGGAAAATGAATTGGTGAACCTACTAAACAGTGAAAGGCCTCCTAACGAGAAAAGAATCTTATACGAAGAAGCTCTTCAGAAATTTCTTTAGGAGTACAAAAATTATAAGAAACCGGTGGAGTTACCCTTAGTTGTCAAACATGGGAGCGAAACCATACCTAAATTTAGTGTGCAGTGAGAACCAATTTGCGCAGTAATAATTTCAATTTGTGCAGTGATAAATTGAAAATCTATGCAGTAATAAATTAGGTTCTATATCCGATATACAACCTAATGTATCACTGCACAAATTCAAATTATTAATGCGCAAATTGGTTTTCACTGCACACTAAAATTAGTTATGAGGGAAACTGATCAATGTAAACCTATAGACGAAGAAGCAAAGAACAACGGAGCGAGTCTATAACACCTCGAGCATGTATTAAAAAATAGTCTCCCTCATACATTGAAGAATAAAGGACTGTCTTTATAATCTATTGAGTGAGGATTCCATTATACAATGGTCCGATACAAGCGAGGTTGTTGTTGTTGAAGAGAAAGAAGAAGAGGCCAAACAGCAACGCGCAAACCTACCCGCGCGTCTCTAAAATATGCAAATGCAAACATATTAAGAAAGCACTATTACGATATTTCTAATCCAGATTTTTAAGGGAGAGTTAATAGGCTGTACAGAGGGACCAATACTGAGGGCTTAGAGGAAAATGATGTCGAGGTTTTTGCGGGAGCAGGACGCTTAAACACTTCATAAACCGGTGACAAAAAGGCTTAAAACTGCCAAGAGGGTAGCAGCATCGATTGATTCTATTTGGCAGGCTGATTTAACTGACATGCAAAGGTATTCGGTGCATAATGAAGGCTCTCGCTACATACCATTCATAATAGATGTATTCTCTAGATACTTGTGGCTAATACCTCTTAAAAACAAATCGCCTGAAAGAGTGGATAAAGCTACAAAAGCAGTGATGTTAAAGGAAAACAGTATTTCCGGTTATTTCTGTACAGACATGGGGAAAGAATTTATAGGCAGAGCTTTTCAGAACATGTTGGCACAGATTAATATCAGTTATTACACTACCAATTCTGTGCATAAGGCATCTTTAGCCAAACGAGTTCACGCACCCTAAAGGAATGCATGCATCGCTATTTCACACATAAAAACACGTACAGATATATAGACATTCTGGAACCGTTGGCATCATCCTACAACCATTCACACCACCGTACGATTGGTACATCACCTAACGAGATTTTAAAAAGAGGTACGCATACAGAGCTTGAGGTGAGAAAAGATAGTCGCAGAGCATCACCACGCACTGTGCGTTTCAAAATCAATGTGTAAGACTGTCGCGTTCGGAGAATAAATTCGTGAAAGGATTTGAGCAAGGGTGGACTCTTGAGATTTTTAAAGTTAGATCTATGAGACCTAAAGATGAAGTGATGATGTATTACGTTGAACGTTTGAATGGGGAAGAAATTGAAGTTGGCTTTTATGACGAGGAGTTGTAGAGAGTGACATTTAATTTAGGAAAAAAGTTTAAAATTGAAAAAATTTTAGGAAGCAAAAGTTCAGGAAAGAGAAAAATGTACCTGGTAAAATGGCTAAGGTAACCAGAAAGCTTCAACACCTATATAAAAGTTGATGCAATAATGACGCTTAAATAGTATACAACATGCCGCCTAACACTTCTACGTCATACTCCCGTCCTCTGCCTCTTTGTCTGGACAACCTAACAATACCCTGTCCAACTTTATTACAGAACTGCATAGCCCCATCGATTTAGGGCGTGAATCATATGAGCTTGGAACGTGCAAATTTCAAATGACCACCAAATTTTTAATTATTGATAAGAAAGAAACCGTTTTTATGATTCTTTGAAACCGCGATGAATGTTAAAAGGCAGGAGTAACTCGGGACGGTACTATGCGTTCAGCCTGGATCGGGGAGGTGCAGTACTACAGCATAGAAGTTACACTAGGGCCGGGGCATTATGATACATCCAAGGATACTGTGAGAAACTTAAATGGGAGTCTGAAAGGCTCACACCTTACATCTGATTTAATTTACGAAATCGTAAAACCGACACATACTTTGTTGCTAAAATCGAAGGCTAGTAGAAATAGTAAAGACAAAGAACTGTTCAGAATTATACATAAGGGCAGATATGGCTTAGCCTTTCAAAGAGATACTTTTCACGAGCCACAACATGACTTAATAAGTTTATTGTACCAGCTAAAATTGGAGAAATTGAATGATGTAGACCCTCCTCTGGACATGTGCTATATTTACAGCAACATCGTGGAGCAACAGCTTGTTGGGGATATCCAGGCACGCCTGTTACGTATCGATCACATTCCCCATCATAGAGTAAATAGTTTGAGCATTACACATGATAAACTTCATTATGTCAAAGTTGCATCTAACCTACTAACCAACATCTCAATATATATAAGGACGATTGAGGGGAAAAGTATCCATTCGGTGACGGGGGCTTAACAGTGAAGCTTCACTTCCTCCGTACTGCGACAGAATGACGCAAAGGCAATTCACCGTCTACCGAGGGGTGAGATATCAGCGCGGAAGCGGGATTGGATCCATTTTTTCAACTATGCTGCCTCCAGCTGTCCCCTTACTAAAGAATGGTGCCAGATATCTTGTTAGGAAAGCCTTCTAATCAGAACTTAACACGGTAGAAGACATAATGGCGCGCACTAAGTCTAAAGAAGCTCTCAAGACACATTTAAGGCGTACACGGGATGAAATTGTCAAAGATGCAAAGAGAAAAATATGTGGCGGCGGAAATAAAACCCGTAAGAAAAAGCGCACTTTAAGGAGGAAGAAGAAGAACGTGGTACCAACTCGATGTGTTAAACGTAAAGGGACTTAAAAAAAATGTTATAAAAGCATGAAGCCAGTGGGTGACCACTTCTTTAACTGATGTAAGCTAAGGCTGCTGCACTTGAGCCTCATACTTGAGCCTTACTACTTGATGAGAGAGGTAACACTATTTCTACAGCGTCATGGCACGTTTCATCCATCCGGGTGATCCTATAGAATTCGTGAACCCATGCGCAATGTGTACCCAAGCAAACATCTGGTCAGAGTCTGGATATTATCACCTACCCTCCTGTCTGGAAAATGTACTCAACTTTACAAAAGACACGAAAAATACCTTTTTAACTGCCGAAGGTTATTATCAGCCTAAAGATGAAAGTCATATAAAGAGTAAATTTAAAAAATCTACAAAGAAAATTTACGACTGCTATGGACGGCTGCACACAGATTTCTCGTTCCAGGAGAAGCTGCTAGTGAATGTGGTCGATATGAAATTAAAAATCATCCGTACGAGCCCTGAGAATTGTTTAAATCTGGATTCTGCCCAAGAAGAGAGTGCGAAGCCTGTGGTGATTCGTATTATGGAAACATATCTCCGCGTACGGCATGTGAAGTTAAGCTCTGCTAAACAGATGGAAATTGAGAAAAATTTATTACGTGCGACAGTCAAATACCCGATTAATAGAGTCCAAATGAAGGTGTTTAAAGTCCCTTCAGGTTTAATATCCAAGCAAATAGAAAAATGTTGCTCTCGGGAGTCTACCTAATAGGATAGTAATTGGAATGTAGCAACACGCTTCTGTGAATGGAAAATATAAAAAATCTGCATTTAAATTAAAAAATTTTGGCCTTAAAAATTAGCTCTCTAAGTAAACTGGTTGGCTTTAGTGGTGTCACTGGAAAAGAGCTATTCTACAGATGACGAATTTTCACTTTGCGAGAGAGCATAAAACAACCTAGCTCATAGCGTCGGTAGATGTGACAGATTAGGTACAGGTAACGCAGAACGAATTCGTGAGGAGGGTCAACCTGTACCCTTTTGATCTCTCCCCCGACTTCAGCGGGAGTATAAACACACACTTAAGCCCACAGCAGAGCCGAAACACCTCACTTAGACTTGAATTCGATAAGCCGCTAGTCGACCGTATTAGCATAGTAGTTTATCTTGAATCTCAGGCCCTAATCGAAGTTGACTGCTTTATGGGAGTCATGACGGAATTTTAAAAAAGGACACGGTTACACTCCAGAGGATAATGAAGAATGATTACTTCACGCGTGGCAAATTTATCGGAGTTTTTGCGAAGAATGAAACGGTAAAACTTCCAATCACGAGAGACTACGGCGCATTTATCGTCAATACAGACATGGAGTGGGGAAAAGGGCGCCATTGGATAGTTGTTTGCTTTAAAATAGGGGACAACTGTATTACTTTAATTCACTGGCGGAACCACGGTGGAATAACGCCACTATTTTAAATATCTCGAACAACTGCAAATTTCACAAATAGTTTGGAGTCTATTTTGTTTCTAGAGCAGGGGCGCCGGAAGCAATTTGATATTGGGGGGGGGGGGGCAATTTCAGTAAAGGGCGTTTTTTTCAATATAAAGTTTTAAGTTTTATCATCCATATGCACCTATGTAGTAAAGAAAATGAAATCAGATGAAATAAACCATCGACTTACTTTTATTTACATGTTACATAAGAATAAGATTACTTCAAAATAGTAAATGCGTTGCATTCAGCACCAGATGCACGGCGTTTCATCTGAGAAAACAATACAATTCATCTGTAAAAACAGTACAATTCCCACATCTCATGGCGGGCGTATGTATGGTGTAGGGGCGTACACCTTACCCTTAATAACTTTTGGGGGGGCGAGCGCCCCCCCCCCCACTTCCGGCGCCCTTGTTCTAGAGTCTATAAAGCAACGTATGTGGACAGTACTGCTTATGTTTTCTCATGCATGTGGCTCGGAGGGGGGAGTAAATTTACCGATTTTCTAAAATTATTCGACTCATGTAACCCTGAGGCTAATGATAAATTTGTGTGCATTTAAAATGGGATGGCTGTTAAACCTGTAATTAACTAAAATTGGTTGTGTATATATATATATGTGGTGTGTGTGTGTGTGTGTGTGTACTGTTGTGCAGAACGCTATGACAAACAAGGCTGTTAGAGTGATGCATTTATCTAATTTAAAATACGTGGAGATAGCTTATAAGTATTAAAAATCCCGCACTTCATTTTACCATGTAATAATAATAATAATAATAATAAACAGGATAATATAATCGACGTTCATTCTTATCCTTTTCGATCAATGCAGGAAAAACATTATTTCTGCAATTAACTTGTATTCGCGTTCTGATTCTCTACAGGCCTGATGGCTGTGGTGTAAAACTTCTGGTTCACCGCTCCATTCCATCTCATTGCCACTAAGTTGGATTTCCACCACAGCCTTCTGGAACGCTTCTGCAAAATGATCCATCTCATCCCCACTGCTTTAAAAGAAAAAATTAAAAAATTTACTCCCTTGAAATTAAGTTTACGTAAATTATAACTACGCTTCTGTTCGCTTAAATCAGTTGCGTAAAATTAAGATGTACCATGGCTAGATTGTAATTAAAATGTAAAGAAAAAAGTGTACAAACATTCCGAATATATATATTATGTATTATATATATATATATATATATATATATATATATATATATATATATATATATATAAGCATTTGTTTGTCTGAAGGTATGATCGAGATTACATCCCTGACTTATACTTGTAATTACGTTTCTCAAGATTAAAATAAAAGTTATGGTACGAATTGGCACACTACCTTAGGCCTACAGCTTAAATTATGATTCACAGGAAAATAAACTACAAAATGGACTGTCACACCAACCTAAACCTGTAGTTTTAATATAATACTAAAAATTATACTGACACAATTTCTCGAATATTATAGAATTCTTTTCTAAATTTCACCTTCCTCAAAATAAATAATTAGTTCTGTAATTTAGCCGACAGTTGCATAATAAAATGAAGAGATAATACTAGGAAAAATATCGTCGGAATAAATAAAGTGATCTGGTAAAAAGATTGTTTACTGATTTGACACTGCACCAGGATAATTATAAACTATGCGAGTGCTCTATAATTGCATAAGAGAAATAGCTACGGGAATCTTTTCTAAAATAAAAAAAAAAAATAATTCCCTATTTCAAGTAGCAAGATCTGCAATATATATATATATATATATATATATATATATATATATATATATATATACGAGGAGTGATCAAAAAGTATCGATAATTTTATTGCTCAGACAAACGAATGCAAATAAGAAATAACCGTTTACATCTCGGAAATGGAGCAACTCGCGTGCCAAACTTGGAAAATCTACATCGGAGACGAACGAAATGATTAAAACAGCTTTTGGAAATGATGCTCTCAGTGTAGCTAACGTTTACAAATGGCACAAAAAGTTTAAAAATGGAGAAACATCGCTTGAAGACAAGGAACGCAGCGGCCGCCCTTCTACTTCTCATTACGGATCAAAATGTCCAACAGATTCGAATTCTGGTACGAGCAAATGTTTCTCCATTTTTAAACTTTTTGTGCCATTTGTAAACGTTAGCTACACTGAGAGCATCATTTCCAAAAGCTGTTTTATATCATTTCGTTCGTCTCCGAACGCGCGTTGCTCCATTTTCGAGATTTCGACGTAGTGCAAAAACACACCCTCCCTTTAAGCGCTCCAACCAACTACTGACTCATGGTAGTAGATTTTGCTCCAGACTGCAGACGCCAGAGGGCAGGAAGACTCACGTATGCAAACAATTATTTCTTATTTGGATTCATTTGTCCGTAGCAATAAAATTGTCGATACCTTTTGATCACTCCTCGTGTGCGTGTGTGTGTGTGTATATATATATATAATATATATATATATATATATATATATATATGTAAAATTTTATATATATATATATTATTTAATATGGGGCTAAGTTTTCGGCTTTACAGGGTTCTCACATTAAGATAATATACGCTAGATGTCATGATTAAGATATGTATATATATATATATATATATATATATATATATATATATATGTGTGTGTGTGTGTGTGTGTGTGTGTGTGTGTGTGTATTTCTAAATTCATACGACGAAATGTATTTCAGAAATTTGATTCAAATTATCAGTACGAAGGTCTTAAACTAAAGAAATCACATCTCTACCGTATTATTATAAGAGATTTTTCGGGTGATAGGGCAACCTTATTTTTTCTTTACGATGGATGACCCTGGAGCCGAAAGAAAATCAGACTGACGAATGGGAGAGTAAACGAGATGCGAGAGATTTTTTGGGTGATAGGGGCAGCCTAATTTTTTCTTTACGATAGAAGAAAGATATTTATGAAAGATCGGGGAGCGAGTTTTATTTATAATTAAAAGTATATATATGTATATAAATACCATGATTGTATGTGTGCATGCATAACCCCCATTGGAGGGTGTAATCCCCACCCCTCTTCATGCATAACCCCCTCTCCCCCTTGGAGGGTCTAACCCTATCCCTTGTTGCATGCAATGTTACAACGCCATGTTGCAACATTGCATGCAATGTTGCATGCAATTTTGTAATTGTTGATAGTGTTGCATGCAGTTGATTCGCGCTCTCCATTTTTGCCAACAGACTACTGGCTTGCATGCATGTTTTAAGTACAGAAACTGTACTTCCTTTATTGGTTCACCTCTCATTTTGAAAGTATCATAATATCACCTGACTAATTAAAACTTTCGGGGGCAAGATATATACCCTCAAAATCTGCTCATCACTGGATGGTTATGTTACCAATCAGTGTCTTCAAACTGACCTCCATAAATGCTTTCTCCTCCCGTCCCATTTCCGCCTGAAAAGTCCAATTATAAAATCCTTAATCACTCTATGAAACTTTACACTCCAATAAGGAAATGGTTTTCCAGTTCATAGGCCATGACCCTTTCACCTGTAGTAATAAGAGTTCTGTTATATAGGGTATTCATACATCTATTTAACACTTAGCAAAACTAGTCCTGGACCATTTTCATTATCAAATAATTTTGATGCCAAAAGTACATTACACAATGAAATTCTACTTTTGACACTTACTCATATATATATATATATATATATATATATAAATTTTTAGGCAGGAAGGAGGGGGCAACGGCAAATACCCACAAAAGCGCCCCCCACTCCATAAAAGAAGAAGAGAACCAAAATCAAGGTCCAGGGCTTTCGAGATGTCTTGACATTCTGCGTTTGAAAGATTGGAGGTCATAGATAGGGAAAAGATGGATTGAGGAAGATTGTTCCTGAGTTCACCGGTTGAGTAGATGAAAGATTGAAAATACCGATTAAGGAATGGGAAAGTGTCGAAAGTCTTGTGCTGTGTGCTCTCCTTAAGAGAGAAATATTTAATAAATCGTTATTTTTGATAGCTTCGAACTAAAATTTGGCTTACAGGTAGATGTTTTATGTATCTTTTATGTGTATAAGTTTCATACTGATTGTTTGAAAAATGTCGATTCCATGGATGTTTTTGTGGTGAACCTTTTTTTGGCAGACGGTGTATATATATGAAAATTATTTCACGAAAGTAACACGTGAATAATATTTATGGTGAAAATAACCACGAAGGAAAAAGGAAACCTTGGAGTGCACTGGGGAGGAAACCATAAGTGTCCCCACTTCTGGCTCCCTGCTGCCGATATCGGGAACACAGACCCGGCAGCGTGGCTGGGTCTGCTACTGCAGTGGTGTTTCTCAGGGTTTTGTCCTGTCACCCATTCTTTTCCTTTTATTTATCAATGATCTTTTAAGTCGCATTCCTGTCCTATTCACTCTTATGCCGATGATTCCACTCTTCACTTCTCCACCCGCTTCACAAAGTGTCCCTGTCAACAATCACTCCATAATTCGCGTAGGACGTAGTGGTTTTCTTTGGCGTTTCCTTTTCTCGTGATCTTTCTGGGAAAGATCACATATATACTTTCTTCCCAAAACAGCTTCGAAGAGATTGGTGTGCCCTACCGCCTCCGCAGTTTCTTCACCCCCGCTCAGATACTGTCTCTGTCCACCCCTGTATGGAGTATGCTTCTCATGTATAGGGTGGCTCAACCTACACAGCCGTACTTGACCGGGTGGAATCAAAGGCTTTTCGTCTCATCAATTCCCCGCCTCTTACTAAATGTGTTCAGTCCCTCTCTCTTCGTCGCAATGTTGCTTCACTTTCTCTTTACTATCGCTATTATAACGGACACTGCTCTTCTGAACTCTCTAACTGCATGTCTCCTCCTTTAACCCTCAGTTACTCGCGTGGGAAATTAGAACATGAATAGTAGGGTGGATCGATTTTACATTTTTTTCGATTTCCATATTCTAATAGAGACAGAAACTTGCGCATGCATGAGAAAATAGCCTCTGCAAATTCTTAGCTTAATAGGTAATCATCTTCTGCCCCCGGCAGAGCGATGAAAATCATATTTTAGTAGTCAAAAACGTATTCTTATAAATATTTCAATATGCATCAAAATTATTCCTAATAACTATAAAGTCGATGGAAAAGACCTCATATGATCGTTTTTCCAAGCGCTTTGTCCTACGTTAATATCTTTTGCCCCCGGCAACAACGTCAAATGTTGAAAAAATAGGTAATTTATATACATATTTTCAGATCGGCTCTTTGTCTTAAATAATGCATTTATATATTTCCCATAGCATTTATATCGTTGCTTAGGCATGAAATAACACACACGCATATTGAAATATTTTAAAAATTATAAGAAAAATACGTTTTTGACTACTAAAATATGATTTTCATCGCTCTGCCGGGGGCAGAAGATGATTACCTATTAAGCTAAGATTTTGCAGAGGCTATTTTCTCATGCATGCGCACGTTTTTTCTCTATTAGAATATGGAAATCGAAAAAAATGTAAAATCGATCCACCCTAATGAATAGCCGCGTGGGGTCAATGTGACCCCAATTTATATATATTTATTTTATTTCAAATCTTCTTTTCTTGTCAGCTGTAATGATGTCAAATTAGGTTAATAAAGCCATTAATATTAAAAAAAATCCAAAAAATCAATTATATTGAAAACAAATCAATCAAACATATATCATATCGTATCACCATATATAATGTATAACTCGTTTTAATTTTCATTTTCAAAACTCTCTAGATCATTACAATCACTACATTTGATACACATATGCAACTTGCAGATGAATGCATTACACCTTGAGCATCTCGTTGAATGTTTGTTGTCCGTATTTCGTGGGCATATTTTACATCGTCCTCTAGATGGCCCTGGGGTCAGAATTCAGCAGAAAGCAAAACGCAAATGGTCGCGTGGGGTCAACGTCTACTAATAAACACACAGAACCAGGCGCAGTAAGCAACTGATTAACACTGAAATATAAACAACTCGATGAGTGTGGAAGCTACTGTGGGTGTGGTTATTACAAGTGTTGCCATTCGTATAAAGTTGTTTATAGAATATTTGCTTGGGTCACAATGACCCCACGCGAGTAACTGAGGGATAATTATCCCTCTATGGTACCATGTATATTTCAGTATACATTCACTTCAATGATGATGTACGTAAATTTTATAAATTTCTGATTTGATGGCACAATGTATATCGAAGAATACATGTATAATTTATCAGTGAGTGAAGTGGGCGGAGCTTATGGCTCGAACAAGTGAGTCTCACAGACATCCCTGTCAAACATTTAGTGCGCTGCTGGAGTTTGGAGGTGGCTGAGGTGTTTCAGGTTAGTATATGCTTCATTATGTATATTTATTACTTGAAAATAATCATATCATTTTTTTTTATGGTTGCTGAATATATTATAAATTCTATGATCAAATTATATAAAGAATATAGAACAAATACATCGTGTTAGATGGGGTATTGCGTGTATATCTCCAAATATACAATGTGCAAACAAGTATCTTTTAGAACATCCTAGGCTACACATGGAAATCATCTTTCTTATAAAATATGTCATTATGTCAATAAAGGAATACAATCCATCCTGGATTCAATCCCCCTCCTGTTTTGGTGCTTCTTTGTGACCACACACACACACACACACATATATATATATATATATATATATATATATTATATATATATATTATATATATATATATATATATTAGGGTGTCACTAGGTAATAGGGGGAAAATTAAACGATGGATATTTTCCAATGACACCCCCTAAAATTGTTCCATTTGGTGTAAAACATACGGAAGAGAAATTTGGTCCTGATTGGTCATCATTTAAAGGTCGCCCTCGTCACTGAAAACAAGACCCATTTGTTGACGTCAACAAGCTGTTCAGTGTTCACAGCTTGGGCCGAACCAGATAATAAAAAACAAGGCAATTTGGTGAAATAACGAAAGTAAGACACTTAAAACGCAAAGAATACAAACAGTTTATTATATAATCAAAATAGAAGACATAATTTGGCGAATAATGGTACAAAATGGAGAAGCAACAAAAGCAAAACTTTGAGAAATAAAATACATATACAGTAGCAGAATAATTGGTGCTCATACGCTGATCAGTGATTAGTTCTTTCGCGTCCTCACTAATGCTGATTTGTTCGGAGCTGGGTGTTGCTTTCTGTGGTCAGTGACAACTTGAACGAGGAACTGGAGCTGTTCTTCTTTCACTGTCAACTTTCCGTTCAGCTCCTTCACCAGAGCCACGGCCCGTTCTGCTCTGTCGTTCACCACTGCAAGTTTGGAGACCACATCCCGAGCTTGCACGTATTCAGAGTTTGACGTCCATGAACTGGGATGGTGGAGCAGAAAGCAATCTGGCAACTGAAGTTTTGAGAAGAATCCTCGGGTGTTCTTTGTGATCAGTTGCTCCAGTCCTTTGCTGTCACTGAGGAACATAGTATCAAGAACCAAAGGTCGTTTTGGCGGCATGTGAGGGGCTTCTTGATCTAACGCTGCAACCATGCTGCACTTCACTTCCATCGATATCCTCTCATCAAAGAACGCCAGACCCACTGCCTCCTCCGAATGGTACCACAGGTGCGCAGACAGCTTCTTGGTGGTACCATCAGAGATCTTCTTGTGCGGGTATCGAAGGAGCGTCCTCATCAATTCCCAATCATTCAGCGGAGCTTCGATGGACAGATGAGCTGTTGCCCACGCTTTCATGTAAACTAGAACAGAAAAGAGGCAGATATCTCGAATTCCGCGTTCCTCAGTGTTCGTCAGTTTAAACTGTCTTCGGAAGAGCCAGATCTTGATGGCATAGAGCCCCTTAGCCATCCATCTCGCCCGGTGCATAGCACCAGGGGCGCGGAAGTTTAGTCCTTGTATGGAACTCCTCCAAGAAAGATGACGGAAAGATCGAGGAATTCCTGATAGTCATCACGAACTTGAAGTGCTTGTGATTTTGCAAACTCAATGAGCTCCGTTCTATGCTTAAAAATAGCTGCTTTGGTGAACGCATCTGTGTCCGCAGTTTGGAACTGTTGCTGGTCAATGCGGGTCCAATAATCATGGAAGCGCTTGAAAAGCAGAATTTCTGGACCGGTAGATACTGAATCTAGCGATGCTGCGAATGCCGCCTGTAGCACCAACTCCAGTACATGGTGTCTGCACGCGCAGTGTAACAGGTCACGTCCAACTTTTTCTTCCAGAAGAACACAAGTTCCTCCACGGTGGCCTGTGTTTGTCGCGGTTGTGTCGAAACACATAGATTTGACATGATCGGTCACTCCCCATTCATTCAGGCAATCTATGATGGCATTTGTTTGTGCCAGCGCGGTTCCTGACAGAAGTTTTGGCACCCCGAGGAGCTGCTCTGTCCCGGAGCCAGATACAAGAATAGGTAAGCGGTCAACATATTCTCGTGACGTCAGATCTTGCATGAGTTTTCCGTCCCAGTGAACAGTCAACGGACTATTGCCTTGGAACTCGCTCTTCAGTTGCCGAGCCTTAAGGGTACGGAATTTTTCACGCTGACGATGAATGGATCCACGATTGATGTTGTAGTCGCTAGCATCATGCCCTAAGCTGGAAGCTGCCTCAAACAGCAGATATGTGGCCTTTCTTGACGAGAGTTGCGTGCGATCAAGCGCTGCCGCCAATTCCGATGTCATGATGTTCTTCGTTGCTCTTTGTTTAGACGCTAACGAACCACCACATGCTCCTTTTTCTTCGCTATCATCTGAGCTGGAGGATGAGGACTCCAAAACCGCTTCGTTGGATACTGCCTCCATTTCAGCTGCTGATCGCTTTCTTCGTTTCTCCTCTTCCTCCCGACGTCGAGTACAATCTTTGACTTGGCGCTGATGGGTCATGTCCAAACCTGCCATTGAACCTGGACGTCCTTTCTGGCGCTGCTGCTGAAGGAACTCCCAATCCTCTGGGTACTTGACCAATTTCTCACAATCAGCGTGGGCGATGTCAAAGAGACGATCGAGGCGTTCAATGAATTCTTTTCCTTTCGTCTTGTGTGAATCGCTCGTCCTTGAGGCGTGTTTTTTGAGTCCTTTCCACTCCTCGAAGACTTTATTCAGTTTGCTGACGCAGTGTGTCTCGAGTCTGGTTGGAATGTGAGCTTTCTCCCAGAAGGACATCACTGCTCGAAGTGACTTCCTCAACGCGTCACGTATTGTCATTTTCTTTTCATGGTGAAGGTAAAGGAAGTAACCGAATGCTTGCCTGTAGGAAGGAAGCTTGCATCCTTTCACCTCATCAACCGCTGCCCCTAATAGGTATATACACTTCCGGGTTTCCATCACCAGAAATCACGTAGCTGAAATGAGAAACGGTGAATCGTTAAGTATTGTTCACTTTATTTCTCAGATATTCAGACACACACAGATACACACACACACATATATAGAGATATATAGATATCTAATGAACGATTATGGAGACGCCGCGCAAGCATTAAACTTTGGAAGGCGGGGGCGACCTTTTATAGTTATTCAAATAAAAAGATTTTTCAGTCACCATGTTTTGTTTACCAATGGAATAGATTCGCGGGGTGTCAGCATGAAAATTTCAAACTTTGCATTTAAGTGACACCCTAATATATATATATATATATATATAATATATATATATATATTTTATTTTTCAGAAGTTAATTCCAATTTTTTCTATTTTACGAGGCGTGGCCCTACTAAAATCTCTGCTCCACCTGAAGACAGTGAGGATGATAACCTTGATTCAGATGATAGCGTTTGTGACAAGAATTATGAACCCAACAGGTCTGATTTATCAGGTTAGTATGTGTCAGTATTTTTTGCTTTTATAAAAGTATGTTCCTTTTGCCATATAAATAGGCCTATTTCCTAAATTTGTTTCCCTTTTTTATCTTCTCTCTCTCTCTCTCTCTCTCTCTCTCTCTCTCTGTATATATATATATATATATATATATATATATATATATATATATATATAAAGGTTGTAATGTTTATTTTTAGAGTCTGAAGATCCAACTGATGATGATTCAAAGGACGACATCATTCAACTTTCCCTTCTGATCAGTGGACCGATGTCTGATGCCGCAAGTGAAGGTCAACCGTCTACATCAAATGCTACCTCAGTCCCAGAGTCACACCGAAATGCGTCTACTGGTACTAACTCCAAATCAAAAAAAAGAAAAATTCTATGGAAGGTAAGCTCAAAGGAAGTACGCTTAATACCAGCATGGAAGGATGAGCTACCAATTTCTTCCGAGGTCCTCTCACCAATAAATTATTTCAAGCAGCTCATTGATGATGATCTATTAGAATATATTGTTGCTCAAACCACCTTACATGCAACTCAAACCAATATCGCAGCAAATTTTAGCACCAGTCGGAAAGAGCTGGTACAGTTTATAGACGTTTGTTTTTACATGTCTCTCGTAGCTGTTCCTGGGACAAGACGGTACTGGAATACAAAATGTTATATTCCACATGTCACAGATGTAATGTCTTTGAGACGTTTTGAGGAAATAAAAAAATACTTACATTTCTGTGACAACTCTGCTTTGTCTCTGAATTCACCTGATCCCATTTTCAAAGTTCGTGGATTAGTTGACGCTATAAGAAAAAACCTGGACAAAATCCCAATGGAGCAATGCCTCTCTGTTGATGAGCAAATAATTCTTTTTAAAGGTATAAGTGGGCTGAAGCAATACAACCCTCAAAAGTAAAAAAAATGGGGTTATAAGATATTTTGCTTGGCTGGATCTTCGGGCATTGTTTATGATTTTGAAATCTATGCTGGAGCTACAATTCAGCCCTCACATTTACCTGATGTTGGTCAAAGTGGAAACGTTGTCATGCGATTGGCCGAACTTATTCCTAAAGGTAAAAACTACCAACTTTATTGTGACAACTGGTTCAATAGCCCTGAACTCCAGATAGAACTCTCAAAGATGGGAATCCTCTGTGCTGGCACTGTATGACCCAACAGAGTACCAGACGGTCGAAAGGGGACGTCCGAGCTCTGATGGTTTCCAAACTCCTGGAAACCACAAGAAAAAGGCGAGGCAAGTTACCCCAAACATTGACTGTAGGAAAGATAGGCTTGATCATTGGCCAGCATATGCAAATAAAAATAAGTGTAAAATTCTCAGAGGCAATAAAACCTGCCAGGCTATCACAATGATAAAATGTTCTAACTACAACTTTAATTTATGATTTGTCCCTAGTAGAAACTGTTTTATGGATTTCCATACATAAAAGTTTCATTTGATTAGTTTATATAAGTAGTAAGGAACACATGTATACTCAAATATACATCATCCACTTACATAAAAACTTTGATGTACTGCACAATGTATATTTGAATATACATTCTATAATATTTTACAAGGAAATAAAGATTTTTTGGTGCTACTGTCGTATGCGGTCTACCTACGATTCGGCGGTCTACCTTTTAATTATAGCTTCTTATCTTCTTATTATTTTATTATTAGGTTAATTGTACGCCCTTGACGATTGGTTAGGTTAAGTCGTGATATTTTCGTTAAAACTAACGAAAATATAACGACTTAACCTAACCAATCATCAAGGGCGTACTGTAGTATGCGGTCTACCGTTAAGTATGCGGTAGTAGTATGTTTAACTTCTTTAATAATTCCTTAATTGTGTAAATTAAATTATAATTCCTTTCAATTCATTTTCAATTCCTTTTAAATATTTTGAACGATACACCGCATACTACAGTAGAAACTTAACGGTAGACCGCATACTACAGTAGAAACTTAGGTGCTCTTCCAATATGTGCTCTACCGCGAAACTGTGATCTACCATATTCCAATACGTGCTCTACCGTGAAACTAGCCTTATAAGGCTAACTAACGAAAATATCATGACTTAACCAACCAATCGTTAGGTCAACTTATACGCCCTTGACGATTGGTTAGGTTAAGTCGTGATATTTTCGTTAGTTAGCCTTATAAGGCTAACTAACGTACCTGCTGCTAATCCGAATAATCTAAGGTAGATCACGTATTGGAATGTAAATTTTCGCGGTAGAGCACATATTGGAAGAGCACCGAAACTTAGCGGTAGACCGCATACTACAGTAGAAACTTAACGGTAGACCGCATACTACAGTAGCACCGATTTTTTTTTGTTTTATAAGAAAATGCTTTTTATTTATGTAATTCAATAAAATTAATCTATAAAAGTTGTATTATTTACCAAAAAATATATATTGTACCAGAGAGGGTGTGAATATGCCATTTTCAGAGGAAGATAATATTATAATTAAGCATTATAGAATAAAAAAGGGATATAGATGAACGAAACTACTCTCCGAATTCCCCAACAAAGGATGGACTCTTGGTGGTTTGGGAAAGCTTCTAAAGAAAATTGACGAGACTGGGGATATCAAAAGAAGAGAGGGAAGTAGGCGACCAAAAACTGTTCGCATACAAGACAATATTGACGACGTTGAAGAACGTATATTAAGTCAGGAAAACCAGCCTGGAACCCATATGACACCAGCTCGCATATCAAAAAGAGTTACAATTATCAGAAACTAGTGTGAGACGCATAATTAAACAAGATCTTCAACTAAAACTTTTCAAAACAGTGCACGGGCAAAATATTACTCAAACTGATGAGCAGAAACGAGTTCAAAGATCAAAACAAATCTTACGGCGAGTAACATGTGATAAACTTTCAAAGGCTTTTTTCACTGATGAAAAGAGATTCACAGTGGAGCCACCTCGGAACAATCAAAATGACAGAGTTTATTCGCACGTCCAATGTAAGAATGAAATACTTGATAGCAGACTTTTTGCAACCAGAAGTCATTTCTCAGCTAGTGTCATGGTGTCAGTTGGCATATCAAAGTTAGGAAACACATCCATTCATTTTATTGAGTCTGGTGTAAAATTCAATGCCGAGTACTATCGAAATACTCTGCTGCGAAACATGCTTCCCGAAATGCAAAATCTGGCCAACGGTGGTTATTATCTTTTTAAGCAAGACGTAGCAACGTCCCATACAACAATAGCAACTGTGGAATACTTAAAAAATAATGTCCCAGAATTACCTGAACCCCAAAATTGGCCACCTAACAGTCCTGACTTGAACCCTGTTGACTATGAAATCTGGGAAAATTTGGCACAGAGAGTTTACAGGAGCAGGGTGAGAAATGTTGATCACTTGCGTCAGCTTCTTGTGGAGAAGTGGGAAGAGATACCACAGCAGCAGATCGATCGAACCATTGATGAATTTCGTCCAAGATTGAAGAAAATTATTGAAACAGAAGGGAAACTCAATGAACACATCTTTTAATAGGAATTCCAAACGAGTAAAATGTTAATTTGATTTCTTTTGTAAACTTAGGATTTAAGTTCTGTTTCGAAATTCAAAATCCTTTTTTATTTTCATGGTTTTTTAATGGAGGCATTTCCTATATTTTATAAATCTTATGAAGTATTTTATAATTAAAATGAGAATAAAAATTTTATTACCAAAGTTTTACCGCCTTTGTGGACTCCCAGAATTCAAAACTGGAGCGATGTTCACCAACAAAATTTGTTGAACATAAACAATCCTCATTAAATCATTAATTTTGAATATAATAATCTGAAAATTGGTGTACATATATACTGTTTACAGAGTTTTGTTTTATATCAGTTTCATTATGATTGGTTAATAAATGTTGTTGTTGGTTAGCCGATCAGCCCACCCTGATCGAGCAAGCCGGCGGCACGCAGGTAACCGATCGCCTTCTCCAGACTGGATCAGAGGTTCAGCGCACTAGTGATGTTGTGTTGTGTTCTGTGTTGTGCTAGAGCGGTACAGTCTGTCATAATGTATTCAATTGTTTGTGGTGTTTCCTGACACAGGTGGCAGGTGTCGTTTGTGGAATTGACTAGTCTGTGTTTATATGTCTGTAAGTTGGGGTGATGTCCAAATCGGAATCGTGCTTTGTACCTGGGACCGCATTCGGACGGAGTCGTGTCAGTGCTTTGTGGGTTAGGTGTGTGTGTGTGTGTGTGCGCGTGTGTGTGTGTGTGTGTGTGTGTGTGTGTGTGTTTTCTGTACTGTGTGATGTCTGTGGGGCGTGGTATGGAATCGAGTATTTGGTTATAATGTCTCTCTGGTGTTACTTTAACGGTGCGAGGTGTTGGTGCATGATTGTACATGTAGTGGCAAGGGTGTTGTGGGTTAGTTGTCGCTACTGCCATGAATTGTGTTCCCCTCATGTCTAAATGTTCCCTAATTTTCAGTATTTTTTTGTCTGTGTGCAGGTGTTCTATTGGTGTTCTTTGAGTACATCCTGTAATGATACGAAGTGCGTTGTTTTGTATCGTCTGTAAGGTGTTTATGTGTGTGTTTAAGATAATGGGTGCCCAGCATGGGCTAGCATAGTCCATAACTGAGCGAATATATTGTTTGTATATGAGTGATGTTGTTTTCTACTGGTGTCCAAAGTTTGTGCCTGTTAGTACCCTAAGCGTGTTAAATCTTGACGTACATTTGTTTTTAATGTCCTAAATGTGGTTTGTAAAAGATAATGATGTGTTTTATGTGACCCCAAGTATTTTGGTCCTCTGAGTGTGTGGAATGTTGGTGTTGTTTAGTGTAAGCTGTGGAGTTATCTGGTGTTCTCTTGTGTTACTTGTTAGCAAGGTGATGGTTGATTTTGTGGACGCTACTTTGAGTCTATTGTGTGTGAGCCAGTCTTGTATACTGTTTATGTATGTTTGTAGGTTATTTGTTTATTTCTGTGTTGAGCTGTTGTATCTGCTGTTTTATGGCTTCTGTGTGTGGTGTTTGTGTGTTATGCTTGAGGTTGTTACGTTGCCTTATGAGGTGGGCTATCTCTCTAGTGTAATTTGGGTTGCATTTCCTAATGTTACCCTTGGGTATGTATTTGTTTGCATTATTGATGATCTGATTGAATGTCTTGAGTGTTGTATTGATGTTTATGAAGGGTGTGCTGTTTAATGTGGTGAATTGTTCCTCAGTCTATATTTTGAACTGTTCCCAATCAGCTTTCTTGTAATTTCTGTGAGTGTACCTAAGGCTGTTGGGGCAGAGTGTAGAACGTGTATTAATGATGATGGGCAGGTGGTCTGATGACAGTTGTTTTTCTTTTCTCCAGTGAGGGGGAACAGAACGTTATGTCTGGGGAGGAGTTTGAGTATCCTGCTTGATGTGGTATGTGTGCTGTTCTTCTGTGTTGTTGAGAATGAAGAGGCTGTTTAGTTGTGTGGCTGTGTTGGCGCCTCTGTTGTTGTTTTGGTTGTGCAGGTACCAACTAGTGTCTTTAGCGTTGAAGCCTCCTCCTAGATGACATTAGTGAGAGAGGCCAGATTGTGTAACTGTGGATTGTAATTGGCTGGCACCTGAGGTGAACTATCTGGTGGAATGTAAATGTTGATGAGTGTGGTGTTATGTTTTGCGCGTGTTTTAATGTTAACTGCCTGTATTTCTATCGTGTTATCTGCTTGGATTGTGTTTATAATGTTTTGGGTGGCATCAGTGTAGCTAATGCTTTTACGTATGTAAGTGATGAGTGCACCGCCGTGACCCCAAGTACGATCTTCACGATCGCCGTGAAGTCAGGGATGGTGGGTGTTTTGTGTATGCGTTAATAAATGTCGATTTCATGGCTGTTTTTAGAGTGAACCCTTTTTTTTTGGCAGACAGTGTATATATAATAACTTTTGGGGTATTTGTCGAACTTCGACTAGTGCTTGTGGTCGTGAATTGTCCTCTCAGTTCAGTAAGTCTCTGTACTCGAACAACAAAATTTTACATTACCTTGGACAGAATATCTGTTGAAATCTGAGAATTTTCTTGTTCAACTGACGTTTTCAATTCTTCTATTGTGTGTGGATTCTGTTTAAACACTCTGTCTTTTAAATAACTCCACAGATAAAAGTCACAGGGGTTTAGATTTGGTGATGTTGGTGGCTATGATATTCCTTTATCATAAACTGCAGGAAATCTGTTCGATAAGGCTCTCCTGTCGAAAGTATCGTGTAAGTATTTTGAGCTGAAAGGACATCAGATAGAACGTATTTTGTATTAGGGGACTAATTTTCTATGTGTATGTGTAGAGATGGTACAATAAAATTTTCATGCTTTTATTTCAGTTAAAAAAATACAAATCTATTAAAGTGTCAGAAATTTAAAAAATAATCCACATATATATATATATATATATATATATGTTTTTTTTCCGATGCTTGAAATGATCCGTCGAATAGATGCATTCGCTGATGTATAAAAAAAAAAAAGATTTTTGCTTACCTTTGTTATGGTGTTTTGCTGCTTGTTGCCACAGGCTCAGACTGGGGGATTACGTTTTCATTCATGCTGTTCAACGTGAACCAGCCCAGCAACATAAAAATATTGGAACTCTTTCGAGGATCAAGGCTAAATCCGGCCTTTATTGTTGAACGCATCATGTGTATAGAATATGTATACTGTAATGATATTTTTGAGGTGAATAAGTTTTTAGATATTATATTGCGTAAAATCGAGTGAACCATAACCTAAAGTTACCTAATCTAACCTAACTTAAGAAATGGAAGTGCATTTATTTTCACTTTATATCGCCCCTGTTCCATGAATATATAGAGTAGCGCTCATAAATATTCGTACAGAGAAATATTTCAGTTATATTCATTCTTATCTTTTGTGCCATGCATAGGATACTTATGAAAAGTTTACCGTTCGTTTGGAAAATTTTAACAAATAAAAAAAAGTTTAACTAGTTTAATTCGTTTAATTAGTTTTTAGTTTAAAATTTAAAAAGTTAAAATGCAAAAGTTTTCATACATTTATTTAAAAAATTATTTAATACTTTCTGTCCACCTAAGGTTCGTTTGGAAAATTTTAACAAATAAAAAAAAAGTTTAACTAGTTTAATTCGTTTAATTAGTTTTTAGTTTAAAATTTAAAAAGTTAAAATGCAAAAGTTCTCATACATTTATTTAAAAAATTATTTAATACTTTTTGTGTCCACCTTAGGCTTGAAGAATTTAAAATTTTTATCAGCATTGCTGTTTATTGATTAGAGACTGTTGGCAATTCTGAATTCTAGAATTTTGTTTTTGACTCTTCATGGAAGACGGATGACTGTACAAACCATTAGTAAGCAATTAGTCGTCGTGGTAAATAGCTCTTTACAGATCTTAAGAGACCTGTTATTGCTGCACACGAGTCTGGAAAGAGTTATAGAGAGATAGGAGAAGAAATTCGAATTCCATTTGCGACGGTTGCAGCAGTTATTAAAAAAGGAAAGGCTTTGGAACAATGAAAACTCTAACAATATGTAGACGACCTTGCAAGGTTTAGAACGTACAGCTGGGATGATTGAAAGACTGGCTGCTGCGAATCCACGAGTGACTGCAGGTGATATTTGCCAAACATTAAGAACTCTCTAAGATTGATGTCCATCCCTCTACTCTACATCGTACATTGAAAAAGAATGGTTTGCATGGAAGAGTTGCACAAAGAAAACTCCCTGCTACAAAAAGCGCACAAAGAAACTCGTTTAAAGTATGCCAAAGATCATCAAAATGATGGATTTGCATTCTGGAAGAAACTTTTTCTGGACAGACGAGATCAAAATTGAATTATTCGGGAACAATGAGCAACGGTATGTTTGGTAAAAATCTAATACTGCATTCGAGGAAATGAACATAATTCCTACAGTTAAACATGGTGGTGGTAGTTTGCTTCTTTGAGGGATTCTTTAATGCTTCTGGTACAGGAAAGCTTGTTTTCATTAAAATGAGTTTAATTTAGTAAATGCATTATTTCCCTTCCCCCCTAAGGCCGTTGATGAAAGTGAATTCATTTCGAGCCTTAGGCCTTTTATTTCACATTTCACGCACGAGTAGGGTTGCCAGATGTCCCGGTTTTCGGCCTCTTGTCCCGTCGTCCCGAAAAGACCTTTCAGGACCATCGAATGTCCCGGTTTCACCAAAAAAAAACACGTTAAAAAAAAAAAAAGATTATTGTTAAGACGTATTTTACGATGTCGACCAAAGTGACACGATTGCTTATTTTTAAATCAGGGCAAGGTGATATATACATTTGATCAATTGCCTCAATGATCAACTCGTTTTGAAAAAAAGCGGAAAACGATGCTCACCGTTTAGTCAACTTAAAAAACGTATTGCCCAGTCGACATAATTACACTGGCCAACAAAATGAAACTTTTTTTCTCATCACAAACATGATCACACTTTTCTTAATGCATCTTTCGCGCTAATTCCGAATCTGGTTTTATTTTGTTTCTAGCACGTATAGTTATATAGATACACTGGTTTTGATATTTTTAAGTTTTTGATATTGCTATAAGAAAATTTATGGATGTATAGATCACACTTAGGGATGCTAAACAACAAATACATCATATACCTTATTCAATGTACTTATAAATAAAGAATATATACATTATTTTATTAAAAGCGCTGTGAGTGTGATTTCCTTTTGTAAATTTGGCCTGGATTGTCACGATACAGCATCCAACAATGGTCCGCCATCATGCTTTCATTCCAATATCCTTGGTAGCGCTTCTCCATTATCTGAATATCTTGATGGAAGCGCTCTCCTTGCTCGTCACTCACTGCACCAAGGTTTTCAGGAAAGAAATCTAAGTGGGAATGCAGGAAGTGAATTTTTAACGACATTCGACACTCCATTTCTTTGAAGGCATCACGGAGGTTCTTGACTCCATCCTTATACGCAGGTGACTTGTTGCTTCCAAGAAAGTTTTCACATATCCATTTGAACGCCAGCCAAGCCTTCAATTCCAGCGGACTTAGGACTTTTTCAAATTCAGTGTCATTCAAAACCTCCCTTATTTGTGGCCCAACAAAAATTCCTTCCTTCAATTTTGCTGCAGTAACCTTCGGAAATTTCCTTGAAAGGTATTGGAACCCTTCAGAATTGACTTTACCCATTGCTTTAACAAAATTCTTCATTAAACCAAGTTTAATGTGAAGAGGTGGCAGATAGATCTTTTGGGGATCCACTAAAGGGACAGACTGGACATTGCTTATCCCTGGGACATACGTATACCTAAGTGGCCAGTCACTTTTGGTGTAATGTTCTATAGTGGCGCGACTGTCCCACAGGCAAAGGAAACAACAAAATTTTGTGAATCCTGACTGCATACCCATAAGCATTCCTATAACTTTTAGATCTCCACAAACATTCCATTGATGACTGTCGTATTTGATTGCCTTAAGTAGTATATCCATATTGTCATATGTCTCTTTTAGATGGACGGAATGGGCAATGGGGATCGATGGCATTATATTACCATTATGCAAAAGAACTGCTTTCAGGCTTCTCTGCGACGAATCAATAAAGAGGCGCCACTCAGATGCCACATACGTCTGAGATATGGCTGTAAATAGTCCATTGATGTCATGGCAATAACAGAGAGGACCGTCTACTGAAAAGAATGCTGTTAATTCAAAATTCCGCTTTCGGTAGTAACTAATACGAACATTGTTCTCAAGGAAATTGTTCTCCTTTAGTCTTCAGGCGAGAAGCTCTGATTTCTCTTTAGACAGCGATAAGTCTCTAACAAGATCATTCAACTGTCCTTGGGTTAACTTTTTAGGCTCTAAATGTCTACCTTCAAAAGTGTACTCTGGTTCTGTAGATGGTCCGGAAACGCCAGTTGCACCTTCATCACTTTCCATGTCATCTATGATAGAATCTAGCCTATCACTTGGGGGAATTGGAAAGGGCAATGTTTCATCATGTTTTACTGGTCTACGTGCTGAATCCAAGTTTGGATATACAATCTGGTGTTTGTTCTTGGCAGAAAACCCCATTAAGTTCACACTACAAAAATAACAGTCTTCTTGATGATCTCTCGGCTCCCTCCATATCATGGGTATGGCAAATGGCATTGAAGCTTTCTTTTTGTTAAGCCAATCACGTAATCCATTTGAACAGCCAGAACAGATTTGATGTGGCGCCCATGGTTTATCTTGGTCACCTAGATGGCAACCAAAGTATAGCTTGTATATTTTCTTAATGTCGGTTGTAATACTTCGTCGCTGTGTTTTAGTTGTGAACTGGCCGCACACGAAACAGAACTTGTCGGGGTCATTCTTACATTGTCGAGGCATGTTGACTGACCTGAGCAAACTATAAATTAAAAAAAAATGTACACCAACTTGACACAACAAGTTCTTGGACTGGACTGATCTTTTGACACACAAAGCACGGCGTTGTTGCCTGAATCACAATGCCGCTAGACGTAAAAGCTCACACCTGAAATACATAAGATGTATAATTAAGATAATTGAAATAAATAAGATGAATAAACTAAAAAAACACAATAAAATAAACACAATCAAATGTTGAAATATTAGTATTTTGCCTATTTAAAATGGTTAAATCTGTGTAGTTATATATATGCCTTCATCTTGAAAACTATACGTGCTAGAAAAAAATCTGAATGCGGTTTTGGAATCAGCGTGAAAAATGCTATCCAGCCACCACAAATTTTACTCTGATGAAAAAATCTTTGTTGACCAGTGTTATCAAAGGCGCAATCAGCAAATATATATCATAAATATTCACTGCCTAAACAAATGCTTTTATTTTATATTCATGAATTATATTTTTATTACAACTATAATGTATATTTTTCTTATATTTTTTTTTCATATATATATATATATATATATATATATATATATACATATACTGTATATCATGCATATCATACATATGTATATACATATATATACGTACACTACATACTGTATACATACTCTATATTATGCCTATTATTCTTCCAGATACACAAAATGTCGATTCATCGCTAAACCTAATGGTGTTCAAAAGAGAATGATCGCGGTCAAAAATGAGAAAACAATTATCGCACATAAAGGGAATTCGCGTTGTACGAATGTTACTGAACCTAGAGTATCTAGCCAAGCGAAAATCTTGCACTGCTGCAAAAATTAATATTCTTCTGCCATCTTAAACAAAGCACTCAGTTTACAACTAAAATAATTTCCAATAGTGTTCTTTCAGAAGACATTCTCGTTATGCGGTTTCTACTTGCCACAAAGATATTAAAGGAAAAAAACAGATAAGGCATTAGCTTTTGAGTCACTCTGTATGTATGATGTTCGATTGACAGGAGAGGTACGACTAAAATCCTTGTAAGAAGGATATGCTTAATTGTAAATGCAGCGGGAAGTTTACATTGTGTACTAATGCCAGCAATGATGTATGGGTGTGAAACACCTTTTTGGCATGATATTTATTCTTCAGTCAGAAGTTAGTAGCAGCACAATAGTTGACCGTATGAGAAACTATGATATAATGTTCAGGAAAGGTGTGGAGTGAAAAAGTCGTTGGAAATGAAAATGAAGGATAGCGTGCTACATTGGTAAGTCGTGTGGAGAACGTGAGTAATTAAAGGATTATAAAAATGAAGCTAGCATTGAGTGCGTAGGTGTGAGAAGTACAGAGTCATGCAAGAAGTAAATAGACACCCTTAATTTTATGGTAAAATGTATGCACCAAATTTTTTTGCCATTATTATGACTAATATTCGTTTCCTACATTTCTATCCTTGAAGAAGGACTTATGCCAATATTCTCAAGTGGTCAAATTGAAAAAGACAGCTGCCTGTTCATGGAAGATGGAGCCCCATGCCACACTGCAAATAAGACGAAAGAATGGGAGGAGCGAAATGGTATCAAACGACTTCCTTGGCCGAGTCAGTCCCCTGACATGAACCCCATAGAACACGTGTGGGCAATACTAGACAAGACTTTACGTAAAAAGCCCAAAAAACCAGCAACACGATCAGAATTGTTGAATCTTTTACGCCAAACATGGTTAGAAATACCTCAAGCTACAATTTCAGAACTCATTAATTCTATGCCTAGGCGAGTTGCTGCTCTTAAAGCAGCTAAAGGAATGTCAACAAAGTATTAATAGCTAAACCTTAATTGTTCAAAAATTAAAATTTATTGGTACTCTAATTTTCAAATAAAATTGTTACAGCAAAATCTGGGCTGTCTATTTACTTCTTACATGACTCTGTAAAGGAAGACAGAGTAAAAGATGGAAAGATGTAATTAGTAAATGTGGGAAGAAACGTAGCGTTAATACAAATATGGAACAAGAGAAACAGACACAAATGGAAGCGGTTTATCAGGTAAGTCACGAGATATGTTGGTTTCACCTTATATGCCGTTAGAAGTATACGCCAACCTTATTATGAAGGGTAACACTGGATCCCTGAGGATTAGGTAGTATCTGATAACTGGTGGTAAACCTCTGTGTGTAATTGGTTTTAATGTCTCCATTCCCAGGTTCAAGCAATGTCGTGCCTACCCTATATATTATATACTCTATGGTAATAATAATTATAGTGATATAATAATGATGATAATGACTAGCTTTATTAGCAGGAGATAAATCCCCTAAAAAAGTACAATATTCATGAAGGTAAAACGATACAATTAATCAAACAATAATATCAGGTCCCCCAAAAACTTTTTTTGTTTTATAAATAATCACTTTAAACAAGGTTTTTAACATGTTATGAAAATGGATTATGTACAGTAATACTAAGCGATCATACCAATGGCTGTCGCCCAACGAGAATGCACCACACACGCCGAAGCCCAACCTGCACCAAAATAAGATTTTGCTTTGCGTATGGTGGACAACAGCCGGTGTCACCCATTATGAGCTTCTAAACCCAGGCCAAACAATTATGTGGACGTATATACTCAGCACAACTTCAACGGGTTCAGGCCACTTTGCTCGAAAAGCAACCATCATTGGTCAATCGCAAAGGTGTTGTGTTTCTGCAGGCCAATGCGCGCCCACATACTGCGAAAACGTTGATAGAAAAGCTCAATACCCTCGGTTGGGAGATTTTACCACATCCACCCTATTCACCCCACCTTTCCCCTTCCAATTATCACTTTTTCCTCTCGCTGGATAACCACATGCAGCAATTCAAAACAACAAGTGGGCCTTGAAAAAGAATTGAAGTCTTTCTTCGTTTCTAAAGACCAAGATTTCTTCCGAAGCGGCATTTACAGTATTGTTTCTCGTTGGGAAAAGGTTGTAGATTGTAATGGCGACTACTTTTCCGAATAAAAAATACCAACAATTTTATTTTGTCTCATTTAAAGTTCATTTAAAGAACGAAAAAACTTTTTGGGGAACCTGATAAATGTAAAAACTGAAAAAATAGGACAAAAAGTGGCGTAAAAAATAATACATAGAATGAAACAAGTAGTAATAAAAGTAGGGCCTAATAATAAAAAGGCTTCCCAAAACTAATACTACAAAATAAAAGAATAAAAATAAAAAATACACGTACTGATGAAACTAATATTGGTGTTAGATAAGCTAAAGACAAACATTTTCATATCAAGAAGTTTATAGTCTAGAAGACATAAAGCAGGACTGATGAATAGCTCGGACAACTGGATTACCTAAGTTTTGAATTCTCCGCATTAGACTGTATTGAGCACCTCTTGTTATCTCAGGGGGAGTCAAGACATTGTGGTTAGCGAACATTTGTAAAGCTGAGCGTCTCGGAGGTAACTTATGCAGCAGTCTAAAAGATGTTATGAAGCACATTTAGAGTTCTACCAGACCATTATACTTATATATATATATATATACACAGCAAGTTGACAAAAGTAAATAGACACCTTCGTTTTTTCCACAGCTTTTGATTTGTAAAATAAAAGTTAATAATTAATAAGTTATTATGAATCAATATGTTTAGAATGGTGTTGCTTTCTCTTTTGCATTATGTAAAGCTAGCACACGTTCTGGCATTCTATTGCTGAATTTGAGGTCAGTCATGGTGGTGTCTATTAACTTTTGTCAACACTCTGTGTGTATATATATATATGTATATGTATATATATATATATATAGAAGCATCTCGCCGTTCGCGGGTTTGCGCTTCGCGGATTTCGTTTATCAATGGTTGACCATTTGTGACCGTTTTCGCGGTTCCCGGGTGCAAATTTCATGCATCCGCAGATTAGATGCGAAACGACAACTAACCTCACTCAGCTGACCATTTATTGGATTTCCAGGCACCTTAGGGCACACACACACACACACACACACACACACACACACCTTCTGTCATTACTGAATTATGTACAACGTCTGAGTCTAAGATACTATTTTCATTATTTCAGTAGTTAAACAGTAGTGATCACCCAACCTGCACGAGGTCCGACGTGCACGAATTCAAATATAGGACGAGGACATTTCCCTACCCTTTTTTCGATCTGCAAGCTAAGTTTCAAAGATAGATCAGCACGAATTTTTAAAAATTGTGGTAAATACTAAAAAATTACTTTTAACACTTTTTCGCGTACGCAGTACGATACGTACGATACTTACATTTCCAAAACGATACGATACTTGCATGTACGATACTTTAGCATTTGCAGCTGGGAGTAACATGCCCGGTAGCGTGTCCCTTGTACGACCGGTGGTGCTCTTCCAATATGTGCTCTACCGCGAAACTGTGATCTACCATATTCCATATTCCAGGCTAACTAACGAAAATATCACGACTTAACCTAACCAATCGTCAAGGGCGTATAGTTGACCTAACGATTGGTTAGGTTAAGTCATGATATTTTCGTTAGTTAGCCTTATAAGGCTAGTTTCACGGTAGAGCACGTATTGGAATATGGTAGATCACAGTTTCGCAGTAGAGCACATATTGGAAGAGCACCCGACCAGTTAGTTTATATCGAGTCGTCTTTCTCGCGCTCCTCTGGATTATTACATTATTTTTATAGTGATGTTTTTGAAATTTGGGTACTTTTCCGTTATACCCCCGCAAATGGTAAATTTTTACTATATGAATACAATACTTATTAATATATTTTTTGAAATTTATTATGGACATTTACTATATTAATAAAATGCCTATTTATACATTTTTAGACATTTATTATGGCCCTTGACGATTGGTTAGGTTTAATCGTGATATTTTCGTTAAAACTAACGAAAATATTACGATTTAACTTAACCAATCGTCAAGGGCGATTGACATTGGGGGCTTATTAAGATTGTGAGGTATAACGGAAAAGTACCGAAATTTGTTTTTTTACAAGTTTTACTATTTATACTCGTTCTTATATATTATTTTACATGCATTATTATTACTTATATACACTTATATACATTTATATACAAGACGAATATATCAGAACAACGCCAAAATTTTACAGCTACAACTGGGAGCAAGTCCTGTACTGTCCCTGATCACTTAGCATCTATATCCAATTTGAGGGTGCTCTTACTACAGTACTTGCGTCACCCCTCGCAAACCCTCTGGTGGTACATTTTCTCTAAAACAGTATCAGTAGAAAATCGTTTTGTAACGCTCTTAACCCCGCTCTGGGGGTCCCCAGGCACGTAACTCCCCTTTTCCCATTGCACGTTCGTATCGCGATTCGCGGACTTCACACTTCGCGGGGTCTCCGTAGAACAAAATGCCCACGAACAGCGAGGGTCGACTGAATATATATAAAATTGTTTATGTTTAAAGAATGCCATGATACTATCAAAACCTACTGTATGAAGTCCATTTATTACACAAGTTTTAATATTTAAGCTATTTTATTTGTTAGGAAAAGTAATAAGAAGAGAGCTATAAACGCAACCGGAGACATTTTGTTAAAAAAAAAAGATTTGCCGCAATCGAGAACGATAAACAGTTTCTTCCTCCAATTTTCTATCCTCAACACCCAAAAATAGGGAAGGAACAAAGGAGAAACGTAGAAACCGCAAAAAGAGTCTACTTTTAATTCATTTTCTCATCTGAGAAGCTCTTTTTTCGCTTTAGATAAGTTTTAGCTGCTAAATCTGTTATTCGTTTTTCAATTAATCTTGACTGGAGGCAGGTTGTCCAAACCTTTAATCTTCCATAAGAAGGGGTGACGAATTGTCTCTCTAGCCTGGCTTTAAGCCAACACTTAACCACCTCAGTAGAAGGCAAAGTGTGTATATATATATATATATATATATATATATACACATATACAGTGCCCGCGAAAAGTATCCGATCACTCAAGAAAATACAATATTTTCCCTTGATATTCAGAGACACGTAATTCACTTTCTATTTGTTCTAGCGACATCTGGTAACGTTGAGGTTGCTCGCTGATATGAGAGCTATCCAACGCATTCTCAAATTAGTGTTCTGGTAGCCTTCGTTGCGGGTGGCTGTGTCTCAAATTTGTCAGATTTCACTGTTTGTGTAAATTTCTTGATTTTTTTTTTTTTTACAGAAAGTGGTGTAAATAAAATTTATATATAATGTGTGCTAAAAAACAACTTAAGAGTGATTGTCGAGGTGCTATTGTTGCTTTGCATGCATGTGGGAAATCACAGAGACCGATAGCTAAGGAATTAAACATATCCCAAAGTACCGTTAATTTATGGGTTTCACGGGCTAAGAACAATGGTGGCCTAACCACGCCAGTCCCTAAAAAACGATCTGGCAGACCGAGAAAAACAAATTCGCGAACAGACAAACTTATGAAACGTTTAGTATTGAAAAACCCAACAATAACTGCGAAAGAAATAAAATTTAATATGAATAATTTGTTATCTGGTGTTTCTGAACGAACTATCCAGGAGCGGCTCCAAAAAGAACTCGGATTACCATCTCGCCATGCTGCTAAGAAACCGTTCATTAATGAAAAAATGCGTAAAAAACGTGTCGCATTTTGTAAAAAATACATTCATTGGACTGTTGATGACTGGAAGAAGGTTTTATTTAGCGATGAGTCGACATTTTTGACATTCAGAAGTTGTCCAAAAAAGGTTCGCCGGCCTATTGGCTCAAATAGGATGGACCCTAAATACACCCTAAAGACAATGAAACACCCTCCAAGTGTGATGGTTTGGGGTTGTTTCGGTTACTATGGGCGTGGAAACTTATATTTCTTCCGAAGAACACAACTATGAATGGTGCACGGTATTTAGCAATGCTACAGGATAAACTTCCAATGGCAATGGCAATCCAAAGGACAAAAACATACATGCATGATGGTGCACCATGTCACAGGGCCAAAATAGTGACAAAATGGATTACTGACAATAAATTTGATATTTTGGATTGGCCTGGTAATAGTCCAGATCTCAATCCGATAGAAAATCTGTGGCTAATAATAAAAAATAAGGTTGAATGCCACGACACTGGCTCAGTCGAAAAATTACAAGAGGCCATCAAAAAGGTATGGTGCAAGGAAATATCAGTGGAAGTTTGTCAAAACTTGATTAAATCCATGCCAAAACGTCTAGAACAAGTCATCCAAACCAAAGGACAGATGACAAAATACTAATATAAGGTTAGTATACATTTAAACATTGTTTTTTATGTAAAAAATACAAATTTCAAGGGTGATCGGATACTTTTCGCGGGCACTGTATATATACATATATATATACACTTTGCCTTCTATTGAAATGGTTTTTGTATGCCTATATATATATATATATATATAATTTATTTTTCATTGTATTTTATACTAAAAATTAAAAGAAAAATATTCATAAAATGTAGTTTTTATATGTGAAAATTTTACCCGTAACTGCAAACACATTTTGATTGATGATATCTGAAAGCTTTGGTATAAACTATATTTTACCGCGGTTGATAAAGGAACGAGATAAATGAGAGAAACGTGTCTTTTCTCTGTGAATGAGTATACAACGTAACTGTGGAAGGAAATCGTTCAAGGTTAATGTCGGTAAAAGATAGTTTTTATAATATGCAAATCTACTGTGACTGACTTTTAAATTTTGCTAAAAATGTTTCGTGCTAAAAATGACTCTTTTAAAATTAACCCAAGTGTGTTTGGTCTTATTCTAAGCAAAGTTGGAAGGTTTGTGTTGATTTTTTTTTTTTTTTTTGCGTGGAGGGGGGAGGGGGGGAAGTAATTTCGCTATAGTTTAAAGGTTCGAAAATTATCGTTATGGTTTCGACTTGAATACATTTGAATTAATAATTATTATTATTATTAGCGTTTCTGTTGATGCTCTCCTTTCTTTCTCTTCAGTATAACGGATTCTCTGTCTCTCTGTCTGTCTCTCGTTATTTCGTGATCTATATATTATACATTCTGTATTGTTCAGGTTCATCTCTATTCAGGAACATTTTTTGGTCAGGTTTTATGAATGTGACAATTGATCTGCAATGAATGTAAACAGCTATGAAGTATAATTTTATTTACGATCATTTCCAAAGATCCGAGTCTTTCTAGCCGAATTTGATCTATCATCACCTAACATGACTTCACATAACGTAATTTCATCTAATTTATCTAACTTGAACGAATATAACCTAACCTAACTTAGTATTATACGTTTAGCAGCCTAATCTGACACAAGAGCGTATCCATGCAAGGAGTCGCATTTATGAATAAAATCAACAGGGATAAAATATACATCTCTGATACAATATTTTGTGTATATATATATATATATATATATATATATATATATATATATATATATATATGCATATATATATCATGTCAAAATAGGTGCAGGGTGTGAAAAGTAGATCTGATGAATTTTAGCATGAAATCTGGTGTATGACAAAACTGATTTGGGGCATAACACAAAAAAAAAAATCCTTCATTCTGCCATTGGGATTGAGCGTGCGCAGTTGGAAATGCTGTTTGGGCACATCATGAGGTGAACTTTAAGTTGATTAGAGTTTAAAAAATAGATGTGGGTTATCTAGCTAGCAGATGACCTTGGTAAGGCCAACTTATAACAAAAAATGTTGATTTAGATATTGGGTACATATTGAGTTTCGCGGAGACCAATTCCTTGAAGATGTCACAAAGATCCTGAGTGGTCAAAATTGGTCACGTGGGAAACAATAGATTAATATAAAATTATCATATAACCTAGTACAATATGGTTTCTGTGAAACTCAATGTGGGCTAGATAAATAGTAAAGTCTGGTAGACTATTATGACTGCATCAAACTAAATTAAATCTCTGAAATGGGCAATAAATGTTATAGAAAAATAAAATAAATAAATAAATAAATACTAGACTCAGAGAAAAGGCAGACAATGTTTCAGAAATTTAGACCTAGGTAAACAGATTGTAAGTTGAGACACAAATTGAGAAGTTTGGCAGAGAGCACCAGATATGTCAGGGCTTCCAACCCTGGAGTCGCGAAGATCATATTTGGGGTTTGATAACACTAGGCAACAAAGATTTTGTTACAGAAGAACAAATAGGTGCTCCTAGCTAATTTCGGTATGCTGATTTCAAATCTATAATTAGATTTTTCCTATCACGTCTAGATTTTGTGTAAAATGCAAATCACTTTTAGTAAAATTTTCTACCACGTCCAGATTTTGGTTTTAATCGGCTTAATGCCAGTAATATGAAACTTGCTTTTCAAGGTTAAAGCAATTTTTTTGCCAACTATATACAAATTCGAACAATTTTGATAAATAAAATTTATCCCGAGTTGGCAACACTGAGTCAAGAGCATAGTAACGGGCAACGGCCCAACGGTCAGTCGCTACGTGACAGTCAAGCAGAACGGTTGTTGAAGCTCTCTGCTGATGAGCAAGTGACAGGTTGTGGTGACTTGTGTGTTTTTATAGCATTTGTTTTGTACTACGGTGTGTATTTCTTTTTATTTTGCACATCGTAATAATTACTTTCTACGTTTTTTCAGATATTGTATGGTAATTCAAAATGGCATCAAATAGACGTGCTTGTGTAAATCACCCAGACAACTTCTGCTTTGTCTGTGGACAATATACACCTAAGCCACAACGTAAAAACATAACAACAAAGATTAAACTTGCCTACAAGTGTTATTTTGACTGTAAGTTAGGAGACCAACAGAGGGACTGGGCACCACATATTTGCTGTGCACAGTGCAATGCAATGTTAATAGCTTGGATGAATGGTAAAAGAAAAGCTATGCCGTTCTCAGTCCCCATGGTTTGGCGTGAGCCGAAAAATCACTTCAATGATTGTTATTTTGTTTGACAAAGATTGCTGGTTTCACAAAGAAAAACAAATCAAAGATCACGTACCCAAACTGCGAATCAGCAATGAAACCAGTACCACATGATGAAACAAATCCACCACCAGTTCCACCAGCAACGATAACAGACAGCAGTTCATCTGAAGATTCTGCTAGTGATATAGAAACAGGGAAAGATGGCATATATGTTCCAGATGCAAATATTTCCCCACATTGTTAAGTCAAGCGGAGTTAAATGACTTAGTGCGCGATTTGGAATTACCAAAAGAAAAGGCAGAGTTGCTTGGTTCAAGACTTCAAGAATTTAATCTTCTCCAACCAAACACCAAAGTTTCCCATTTCCGCCATCGCCATTTGCAGTTTTCATCATTTTACTTACAGGAAGAAAACGTTTGTTTCTGCCACGATATCAGTGGTCTGATGCAAGGGATTGGCTGTCGCTATGATCCAAAAGAATGGAGACTGTTCATTGACTCTAGTAAAGCTAGCCTTAAAGCTGTATTACTGCACAACGGCAATGAAAAACCTTCAATACCTGTAGCACATGCCACTGGCCTTAATGAGACTTATGAATCGATGAAACTGCTGCTAAGACTCATCAAATATAAGGACCACACATGGAATATTTGTGGCGACCTTAAAGTTGTATCATTACTTCTTGGGTTACAGTTGGGCTACACAAAGCATATGTGCTTTTTGTGTCTATGGAACAGCAGAGATGACAAGAACCACTACAAAAAACATGATTGGCCATCTAGAACTGAACATGTTGTTGGTAAATACAATGTGAAACACCCAGCACTTATTGACCCTCAGAAAGTACATCTTCCACCACTTCACATTAAACTTGGCCTTATAAAAAATTTCGTGAAGGGTATGGATCATCAAGGTAGTGGTTTCCAATATTTAAAGGATAAATTCAAAGGAATATTGACAGATGCTAAGCTAGAAGCTGGAGTTTTCACTGGACCACAGATCCGCAGTGTCATCCACGACTCATCGTTTCCATCTAACCTAAATGAGAATGAACTAGGGGCATGGACATCTTTCGTTGAAGTTGTCAAAAATTTTCTTGGAAACCACAAAGCTGAAAACCACCGTAAACTCGTAGAAAACATGCTTAAATCTTATGAAATAATGGGATGCAGAATGTCTTTGAAAATTCATTTTTTACATTCTCATCTTGACTTCTTCCCGGCCAACCTTGGGGCTGTAAGTGACGAGCATGGTGAGCGCTTCCACCAATAGATCTCAGTTATGGAAAACAGATACCAAGGTAATTTCAACCCAAATATGATGGGAGATTATTGTTGGTTCCTGCAGAAGGAGAGCTCGTCATCCTACAAGCGACAAAGGAAGAGGACACACCAAAGTTTCACTTAAGAACAGGAATTTGCCTTTCAGTAGTAACAACAAAATACTAACGCGCTTTGGGTGGATGGTTGGGCGCAGGGGTGGTAACTCCGCCAGCGGAATTCCGCTGTCTGTCTTAAGCCAGAATAAAGAAGGAAAGACATCCCTGTTCACTAATTATTTAAGTATGCTTAACATAAAACGTGGCACGGAAAAGTAGCTTAGACGGCTTTCGTAATAGAAGCGGGTGAGAAAAAAAATGAAAAATAGGGGTTTTCGGTTACACAAAATCTGGACGTGATAGAGAAATTTTGATATCAGATCTGAAATCAGCATCACCGCTTTAGTAGGAATCAGTAGTTCACGTGTCTGTAACAAAAAAAAAGTTGAAATTTGTTGCCTAGTGTAATTAATTTTCTTTTCAGTTCTCTTCATATGGCCATCCGGCGAGACATTTATCAATCATGAATGTAGTTGCATATAACAGCTGAAATCCGGGCACTTCCTGCGCATAATAAACGCCGTGCTTATGAAGTGTATATATATATATAACTTTTGAAGAGTTTGTCAAACTTCGACCAGTGTTTGAGGTCGTGAATTGTGTGAACATGACTTTTGGGGTCGCACATGATAAAGGTTGGGAAACCCTGAGAGATGTGTTACCTTTCAAATTAAATTACTAGTTGCAAGCTTGTTCAGTCCCTTTCAGATAAATATCACGAATAAATGGGCATAGGCATCACTTATAAAATTTTACATGAGATTTGGAGTCACTGTAGCCCATTTGAAGTTGATATATCACTTCTGCCAAATTTCTCATATTGACTAAGGCCAAGAGTTAGAATGGAAATGGAAATATAGGGTAAAACCAAATAAATTCTCATGCTATTGTAAACCAAAGATATCTCTATTGTGTTTAGGGCAAGATTTGGATGTTATGTAAGGATATAGTGGGGTAATTGTTTCAGAGCACAGGTATTTACAAATGTAATTCTATTTAAAGGCAGAATCAGTGGAGACACCACTGAACAGCTTGTTGGTTTGCCAGTAACTTCAGCTTGGACGGGTGTAGAGGACATAAGGAGCCCACCTGCAGACAAGTGAGAAATAGCGAGACAGGAATAATTACTAGTGGGTACTGGAAAAAGTTGCAAGCTGGCACAAGTATAAAGTTCCAGAGGCAGGAGCATTGGAAGCTTTTCTTGAGTATCCGCAAGTAAAACAATCCATTTCAATTGTTGGTTGCTCAATAAAAAAAAAAAAATTTATTAGTCCAGTCAATCTGTGATTGGACCTGGAAGTAATTGCAACAGAAATGGTTTTAACTGTTTTCGCACCCTTACCTCAACATAAATGATATATTAAAAACTTATCAAAAACGGGCCAGGTCAATTTCCATAAATCCAAGATGGCCGCCGCTACCATCGGTAACAATAAAGTGGCACCAAATTTTTACTATTCAATCAATTTCTTATTGTAATATATCATTCTGTAGGTTTTAATGGTCAACGAAACCATTAAAATGGATTAGAATAGTGTCTGATGCTTAGTTTGTCAATTATGGCGGCCATCATGAATTTTCAAGATGACCGAAGTGTGAAAAACCTGCATTTACTTATATCTTCGTTTCTAATATATGTAGGTTCACAATTTTTGTGTCTAAACATACATTTTCAGGGTCATGGATTATGATTATAGCGCTTAGGATATTGTCAGGTGGGCGGTAGGCCCACCATGGCGGCCATCTTGGATTTTCAGGATGGCCGCTATGCGAAATCATATATGATCCGAGTTTCTTAATACGCCTGAATCCTAAACTTGGCGCTTAAAAATACAATTACTTCCAGGTCCAATCAGTTTCTAAAACAAAATTAACACTGTAATTTTGCAATAAAATTAATTAATTCTATTATTTTGTTTCAGGTCAAAATGGGTTCTGAACGTTTCGAAACCTGTGCAATATGTAAAGAAGTCATAGATGACCGTGATTCTTATGTGACACTAACAGAAAAAGGTGCCTTGGGTGTTTGCAATGCTAGCAGAGAAAGAGACGATGACATCTTTGTCACAGCTGGAGACAAACTACACAGATCATGTAGAGATCCATATATTAATAAGAAGAACATTACATCTTACAATAAAAAGAAAGCATCCACATCTTCTGATGCCACTGCATTTAAACTTAGTTTAAGATCTGATCACGACTTTAATTACAAATTGGATTGTTTGTTCTGCAAAAATCGCATCACCGAAAGAGATAAACGGGACAATAAAGCTTTTCAAGTGATGTGCAAGAATCGTGAGTTTGATATCAGTATTCTAAAAGTTTGCGAACAGCGCAAGGATGGCTGGGCAGTTGATGTAAAAGGGCGTATAGCTTTTGTAAATGATTTACATTCAGAAGATGCGGTGTATCATCAAGCATGTAGTACTAACTTTCGTATTGGAAAAGGTATTCCAAAACTATACGATAGTAACACACAAAAGAGTCAAAGTTTAAAAAGGGGTCGGCCTTATGATGAATCTCAAGAGTCTGCCTTTGCTTTTGTGGCGAATTATTTGCGAGAAAATGATGACGAACAAACCACAATCAATGATCTTTTATCAATAATGCAGGATCATCTGAAAGATTCATCAAGTCATGCATATACTTCCAAATGGCTGAAAAGTCGTTTCATTTAGCATTTTAAAGATGAAATTGTTG
>JAJOZX010004311.1:0-145000 GCA_023014485.1 Bathynomus jamesi | reverse complement strand
CCTGGAGCCCAATAATTCCGCTTTCTTTTTCGGAAGGTCCAAATCTCTCACGAGATCATTCAGCATAACCTGCGTTATCATACGTTGTTTATTTGATTCAGGTTGCTGAAAGTCTGTATCTTTAGTGTCATCAATTTCGATTGGTTCAACTTCAGACTCTTCATCCAGTGTCCATGACTTTGGGGGAGTTGGAATTGGGTTATCATCGTCATGTAAAAATGGACAATGAATAATCAATATTCATTTTTACATAAGAACCAAAATCGCTTAACGCGAGTTTGGATAATAATTTTACTTGTGGCTTCCTATTTTTGTTCGTGTCAAAACCCTACGATCTACCATACCTATGGTTTAGTCGTATCCATTTTATTTGTTATAGAAGTTATTAATTAATTACGATTGTCTTGCATCTCACCCTCGTCCCTAGATTATGCATACACATTGCATATAACAGGATTGGAACCCGTAGTTGTACTTCTTAATCATTAATGCCCACTCTTTGCCTCTAATTCGTTCTTGTAAATCTTCCTAATAATGATTTGTATTATACGTACAAAATTCAATAACTATGACGTCATAAAGTAACTTAATTCTCTTCACGTTTTCCATACCTTGAACACTGAATCACGTGTTTAGTATTTGGACATCTTCCGTATTGAATGTATGGTAAATTCTTTAATAATAATAATAATAATAATAATAATAATAATAATAATAAAAAGAAAAAAAACTTCATTCTCTATACATCATTATTTATGTTGTTTCCTACCTATTGTCTACTGATACCTATCAACCTATCAGTCCATATTTTACGCGCGTCTATATTACGCACACAACCTATTCTGTTACTTACATGTAAAATACGTCCACATGTATTTTTTTTCTTTTTTTCTTTTAAGTGCGTTCACCCTCACAAGACATTCATTAGGCTTACAGTAGTTGAGTGGTCGAATTCGCGAATCACAGCAGAATTGAACGTTTCTAAGATAAACAACATCTTTCGCTCTGATCCAAATTCATAACATATTATAATGTAATATAACATATTATGTTGTATATAAATTATCTTGTCATGTCTCATGTACTTGTGTTGTACTAATAACCATATATAATAACCATATATCTAACCATATAATCTGACCATATAATCTAACCATATAATCTGACCATATAATCTAACCATATAATCTAACCATATAATCTAACCATATAATCTAACCATATATACATATATAAAAACACTGTAAGAATGGTAACGACGTAATGTACTTCAATGAAACTATAATTGAATGTAATGACTTTATATATAATGTAAGAATGTACCTTAATAGAACTGTAAGGGACAATCATAAGCGAATGGGAAGTAATCCATAATCGAAATCATAATTGTAATAAACCCAAACAAAAATGTACTTAGTCGTGAAATGATATCGCCTTCAGAAATGAAGACGTGGCAAAAAAAATAAGATTAGTTTTTATTTTTATTTATTTTTTTTTTATTTTTATTTGGAAACTTTCAAACACCTGATCGTGTTTAAAAGGGGGGAAACTTAACCTCCAACTGCCATCCCCCAACATTCAGGCATATTTTATACATGTATTTGTAAAATGAAGGACACTTAATTACGGCTCTCTGCTTTGGTCACTGCTAAGAGACTCCCCTTGTTAGCAGCCTCGCTGCGGGGAGGGGGCAGAGGCCCCTTGCCTCCTTAATATTTTTAGATTCCGGCCTGAGCTATGGTCGAAAGAGGTCGAACCTCTACCCCTGTAAAATTCACTCCACTACCTGTAAATTTTTAAGAAGAAAATTACAGTAAGAGAAACTTTTTTATTTTCCCCCTCGAGTTAGGCTATCTTCAGAGGAATTTAGTCAAGAAAGTAGAAGTATCAGAGTATTATTGAAAGAAAAGAATTAACAGAGTGTCGACCCCATAAAGCGAGAGAAAAGAATTAGAAAGTTATAGAAGAAAAGTATATAGAAGAAATATCCGTTGCTTGCCTCCGTAACTAGAACCCCCGTCGATCCGAACCAACCCAGGGCCATAGACGGAGGGGTTAACAGACTGGCGACCCTATAGCCAGGATAAACACATAGAAGAAGGAAGATAACAAGACTGGACCCTTTACCAGGATCTTAACAGATTTTAAGAAGAAGAAGATTACTTTAAGAAGAAGAAGATTACTTTAAGAAGAAGAAGATTACTTTAAGAAGAAGATTACTTTAAGAAGAAGATTACTTTAAGAAGAAGATTACTTTAAGAAGAAGATTTTAAGAAGAGGCCACTCTTTGGCCAAGATAGAAATTACCCTGCATCAGGATAAATCCAGTTGACCGGCGTGTCACGACTTCTAGTTCGTAACATCCACCCTTGAAACGGTGTGTCACGACTCCAAGTTCGTTCTCCACGCCTAGTTTTCATCCAAGAAGAAGTAGCCAGCAAGACGTCTTCAGGACACGTCTCTGAGGATTTTGCCAGTAGAACTTTTGTTAAGTACATTTTGTTTTTTTAAGTAATTTATAAACACTTGAAAAGTCAGTATTATTAACAGTTAATAATGAGTATCAAATCAGAATTTACAAGAAACACAGTGAACATTTCAGACACTAGTGATACATTTTTTTTTAGTGAAACACATTTAACTTCTGTGAAAATTACTAAGAGAAGTTAAATGTAAGAGAAGTTAAATGTAAGAGAAGTTAAATGTAAGAGAGAGTTAATTTCAAAGCGAGTTAATTTCAAAGCGAGTTAATTTCAAAGAGAGTTAATTTCAAAGAGAGTTAATTTCAGAGAGAGTTAATTTCAGAGAGAGTTAATTTCACTGTTATATTCAGTATAGAATAATTTTATTTTATGTATCAAACATAATAGTATCGTACCTTCGTGTACATTAGAGTGAAATGTCGTTTACATTTTATATTTTTGTTTGCAATTTTTTTCAATTTATTGAATTGAATTGACTTGCAAATTAAGAGAGAGAGAGTTTATAGAGAGTTTATAGATTTAGAGAGATATTTGAAGTAATTTTTGAAGTCAGTTTTACAAGGAGTTACAAGGAGTTACAAGGAAAAGAAGTACCTCAAAAGGCCTTGCGGCCCATACCGAGGAGGTACCAATGGCAACGGGTGCCAGGGAAAATTTTCTACACACTCAAATAGTGTGCAAGATTTGGTCTAACCTTTTCTTGAACTGATCCACCGAGGAACTGTTCCTGTTATTAAAAGTTTATTTTTCTTTCAACTATCCTAGCAGTAGTAGAAAACTGGATAGAAAAGTAGGAGGCTCTCTCCCCACCCTCCGCACCCTCCCTGCCAGAGGCAGGTACGGAAAAAGGTTGAAGAAAATACCTTGACCCTGGAAAAGTAGCCAAGGAAATTTTACAGGAAAGTGGAGAATATATAAATAGCTCTATATTTAACTTGCTCACAGAGACACCGTGCAAGCGAACTCCTGCAGAGTTTTCTTATGTTTTAATCTTAAACTATCAACGTGTTAAAGTAATTCCCACATATACTAGTCCTAAATCGTTTCAAATCCAACTTCTAACCATTGTTGCGAGTTGGGTTATCATTTGAACTAAACATGCTTCTAAAATCGACATCTTTGAACCCGCGTCACGTAAGCGTCGATTGTAGCCCATATGCCTAACGAAAGGGATTAACTTTGTGGCATTTTTCGCCAGTTTCCAATCCACCTACCTACTTCCCCACCAATACCCAGTTTTGAAGTCAGTTTTAGTTGCAAAGAAGTTGCAAGTCAGTTTTGAAGTCAGTTTTGAAGTCAGTTTTAGTTGCAAAGAAGTTGCAAGTCAGTTTTGAAGTCAGTTTTAGTTGCAAAGAAGTTGCAAGTCAGTTTTGAAGTCAGTTTTAGTTGCAAAGAAGTTGCAAGTCAGTTTTGAAGTCAGTTTTAGTTGCAAAGAAGTTGCAAGTCAGTTTTCGTTGCAAATAAGTTGCAAGTCAGTTTTGAAGTCAGTTTTAGTTGCAAAGAAGTTGCAAGTCAGTTTTGAAGACAGTTTTCGTTGCAAATAAGTTGCAAGTCAGTTTTGAAGTCAGTTTTCGTTGCAAATAAGTTGCAAGTCAGTTTTGAAGTCAGTTTTCGTTGCAAAGAAGTTGCAAGTCAGTTTTCGTTGCAAAGAAGTTGCAAGTCAGTTTTGAAGTCAGTTTTCGTTGCAAAGAAGTTGCAAGTCAGTTTTGAAGTCAGTTTTATTTGCAAATAAGTTGCAAATCAGTTTTCAGAAGGTTGCGCCAAGAGGGACAACCAAACCCCAGAGATTTATAAAGATACTCGAAGTAGTTTCGAGTCAGTTTTATTTGCAAATAAGTTGCAAATCAGTTTTCAGTTGGTTGCATCCAAAAGGGATAACCAAACCCCAGAGATTTATAAAGATACTCGAGGTAGTTTCGAGTCAGTTTTATTTGCAAATAAGTTGCAAATCAGTTTTCAGTTGGTTGCATCCAAAAGGGACAACCGCCCCAGAGATTTATAGAAATACTTGATAAGAGGTCAAGTCAGAAGGTTGCGCCAAAAGGGACAACCGCCCCAGAGATTTATAGAAATACTTGATAAGAGGTCAAGTCAGAAGGTTGCGCCAAAAGGGACAACCGCCCCAGAGATTTATAGAAATACTTGACAAGAGGTCAAGTCAGAAGGTTGCGCCAAGATGGACAACCGCCCACAGAGATTTATAGAAATACTTGACAAGAGGTCAAGTCAGAAGGTTGCGCCAAGATGGACAACCGCCCCCAGAGATTTATAGAAATACTTGACAAGAGGTCAAGTCAGAAGGTTGCGCCAAGATGGACAACCGCCCCCAGAGACTTATAGAAATACTTGGCAAGAGGTCAAGTCAGAAGGTTGCGCCAAGATGGACAACCGCCCCCAGAGACTTATAGAAATACTTGGCAAGAGGTCAAGTCAGAAGGTTGCGCCAAGATGGACAACCGCCCCCAGAGACTTATAGAAATACTTGGCAAGAGGTCAAGTCAGAAGGTTGCGCCAAGATGGACAACCGCCCCCAGAGATTTATAGAAATACTTGACAAGAGGTCAAGTCAGAAGGTTGCGCCAAGAGGGACAACCGCCCCAGAGATTACAGAAGTCAGTTTTGAAGAAGTCAGTTTTGAAGAAGCCAGTTTTGAAGAAGCCAGTTTTGAAGAAGCCAGTTTTGAAGAAGCCAGTTTTGAAGAAGCCAGTTTTGAAGAAGTTAGTTTTGAAGCAGTTAGTTTTGAAGCAGTTACTTTTGAAGCAGTTAGTTTTGAAGCAGTTAGTTTTGAAGCAGTTAGTTTTGAAGAAGTTAGTTTTTAAGAAGTCAGTTTTTAAGTCCCAAGTCATTTCAATGCAGTCAATTGAATTCAACTTTTTCTTTGTAAGTTAAGAGAATTTAATTTAAGAAAATGTAATTTAAGAATTTAATTCAACCTTTTTTTTGTGTTGTAAAGAGAATTTAATTCAACCTGAATTGACCGGGTTGCGTCTTTAGTTAACCTTTCTTTGTTTTGTTGTAAGAAGGAAATGGACCGATTTGTCTTTTCTTTTTCATGCCATTGTTGCGTATAAAAATATATAGGTAAAATGACATATTTTATTGTTGGCAACCAAAACCGTTTTTACAAATGTTGGTAACGAGTTTTATAATTATTGCGATTATATAATGACAGAAATAGTGTAATAATTAATCGATCATGTACCTAATTTATCTTGCTCTGTATGGTCGGGAAATTTACCCGTAGGACCGCACATACCCTAAATTTCAGTTGTTTATTCTTTTTTGTCATTTAATTTTAATAAAACTTCTACACAATAAAACATATGTATTTATCATATGCAAACAAGTTTTCAGACTAAAATATCAAATAATTCAGTCTATCAACATTTAACGAAAGAGTATAATTTTTCTACTTAACATGCAAAAATTATTAAACCTTTTTAATATTTTTTTTAGTATATAAAAATAATTTTTAATGTAAAATTTACCTGAAATTATTAAAAGAAAAGATTGTTCGAAATGCTTTCCTTCCATTTCAATAACACTTTCATTCTTGGCCGAAACTCATCTAAGGTTCGATTTACTTTTATTTTTAAGAATATTATAAAATTATGTTTAGCTCATTAAAATGCATAAATTGATTTATATTTTTAATTTGTATTCTTAATTTTCTTAATTCAATTATCGTACCGATACTTCTGGTTAATGTTAATGGTTATATAGTTCATATATAGCTAGGAATGTTACTAGTCGAATTTAATTCCATCTTCAAAATTCAATTTTTAAACCGTGAGATTTACTTTCATCAATTGTAAGTCCTCTAAGTACATTTCTTTTTATTACCTTAATACGTGTAACTGATTTAATTAAATACTTAAATACTACCTTGAACTTAAAGGATTTTATGATAATAATAATAATAATAACAACAATAATTGACTCAAAAGATTTTATAACCCTAAACCCATCTTAAATTATTATACATTATTTTTAAACTTTGTTAATTCAAAAACCTTCCAAATCTCTACACATACACACGCAGGTATGCACACTATATATACTATATATACAAACCTTATTCTAAAATCATTCGATATCACAAACTATTTCATAGCGTGTAGGTGCTAACTCTGCTATTTATATAGTCCTAAGCATTTTTGCTTACTATATATAAATTTTTGCTCAGGCATTTATTCAGTTAATTTAAGAATCCTCTCCGCTAATCTATCCCTCAAATTTATAAGATACACACTTTGTATCTAATACACACACATACACACTAGACCACAGGTCTATACATCATCCATTACGTAATTCGATTTTTACCTACAATAGTCAATAAAATTAGTTATAGACTGCACGATCAGGGTAACTTTGGAAAATAATTTATATTTTTCCCTTTTACCTACTATTCAGTATGTATGTAATTTTCCCCACAGAAATTTTTTTTTAAATTAACAATACCATTCTTTGCCTAACTTAATTGTTTGTCCAAATTAATGTATTAATCCTTTTATTCTGTTTGCATAAATTAAAGTATTAATCTTTGAATTTTTTATATTATATAATAACTCACTTGTTCTGTATAAAAATTTGTAATGTAAAGAAAAAAATTCGTCATCTAACTTGAAGTAGTTAGGATGTTATTTTCTCATTTGTATTGTATTAATGGTACCCTATTAGATTATTGTATAAATATCATTTTTAAAAGGGGAGAGCAATGTAAAAATGGACACTGAATAATTAATATTCATTTTTACATAAGAACCAAAATCGCTTAACGCGAGTTTGGATAATAATTTTACTTGTGGCTTCCTATTTTTGTTCGTGTCAAAACCCTACGATCTACCATACCTATGGTTTAGTCGTATCCATTTTTGTTTGTTATAGAAGTTATTAATTAATTATGATTGTCTTGCATCTCACCCTCGTCCCTAGATTATGCATACACATTGCATATAAGAGGATTGGAACCCGTAGTTGTACTTCTTAGTCATTAATGCCCACTCTTTCCCTCTAATTCGTTCTTGTAAATCTTCCTAATAATGATTTGTATTGTACGTACAAAATTCAATAACTATGACGTCATAAAGTAACTTAATTCTCTTCACGTTCTCCATACCTTGAACACTGAATCACGTGTTTAGTATTTGGACATCTTCCGTATTGAATGTATGGTAAATTCTTTAATAATAATAATAATAATAATAATAATAATAATAATAAAAAGAAAAAAAAACTTCATTCTCTATACATCATTATTTATGTTGTTTCCTACCTATTGTCTACTGATACCTATCAACCTATCAGTCCATATTTTACGCGCGTCTATATTACGCACACAACCTATTCTGTTACTTACATGTAAAATAAGCACACCGGACAAAAAATTAGTCACCCCTCTCAGAATGTACCTAATAACGTGTGACGGCGCCTTTGGCCTTGATAACCGCACGAATCCGGCGAGGCAGAGACTCTACGAGGATGTGCATGTACTGAACATCGATTTGCTGCCACTCGTTCATCAGCCGGTCCCGAAGTTCCGCCAGAGTCCGTGGGTGTCTATTCCTGCGCTTCACTTTCTGTTTCCAGCCTGAACAACACCTTCGACGCATTCAGGATTAAAGGCTTCATTGGACCTGCGATGTACTCGTCGCCTCCCATCATTGGAGAACAAACAAAAACGGGACTCATCGGGCCAAATTACACGTTTCCAATCTGCCGCAGTCCAGTTTTTGTGCCTCTGAGCCCATTTATAACGTGCCAATTTGTGACTTGCTGTTAACAGCGGCCTCTTCCGTGGTACCCTGCTCCAGATGTCCATCGCATGCAGTTCTCGTCGCAATGTCCGTTCGGAAATTGGTCGCTGGAGAACCTCATTGGTTTCTTGGAGCAATTGTTCTCTGGTTTGAAAACGATTTGCAGTTACTAGACGAGAAACATGGCGGCGGCCCCTATTGTCGAGAATTGTTTTCCGGCCACAATTACGCCGTCGATTGTCAGTTGATTGCGAACTACACCACTCTTTGTAAACTCGCTGGACAGTACGCGTTGACACACCAACAAATTGGGCTATTTCAGACATTTTGTGTCCGTGGGCTCTGCCAAACACGATGGCTCCTTTTTGCCACTGAGTAACGTCTGCCTCACGACCCATTTTGCAGACTATATCCAACACACACTTTGTTCTTCACCACCTCACGAAACAGACCTGATCCTGTGTGCTACGTCACCGCTACTTGTCACTTACCAATGCTACATCAGCGCCCTCTGTGTGACCTTGAACTTCCTACTATCGGTGCTATTAGGGGTGACTAATTTTTTGTCCGGTGTGCTTACGTCCACATGTATTTTTTTCTTTTTTTCTTTTAAGTGCGTTCACCCTCACAAGACATTCATTAGGCTTACAGTAGTTGAGTGGTCGAATTCGCGAATCACAGCAGGATTGAACGTTTCTAAGATAAACAACATCTTTCGCTCTGATCCAAATTCATAACATATTATAATGTAATATAACATATTATGTTGTATATATATTATCTTGTCATGTCTCATGTACTTGTGTTGTACTAATAACCATATATAATAACCATATATAATCTAACCATATAATCTGACCATATAATCTAACCATATAATCTGACCATATAATCTAACCATATAATCTAACCATATAATCTAACCATATAATCTAACCATATATATATATAAACACTGTAAGAATGGTAACGACGTAATGTACTTCAATGAAACTATAATTGAATGTAATGACTTTATATATAATGTAAGAATGTACTTTAATAGAACTGTAAGGGACAATCATAAGCGAATGGGAAGTAATCCATAATCGAAATCATAATTGTAATAAACCCAAACAAAAATGTACTCAGTCGTGAAATGATATCGCCTTCAGAAATGAAGACGTGGCAAAAAAAATAAGATGTTTTTTTTTTTATTTTATTATTTTTTTTTTTTATTTGGAAACTTTCAAACACCTGATCGTGTTTAAAAGGGGGGAAACTTAACCTCCAACTGCCATCCCCCAACATTCAGGCATATTTTATACATGTATTTGTAAAATGAAGGACACTTCATTACGGCTCTCTGCTTTGGTCACTGCTAAGAGACTCCCCTTGTTAGCAGCCTCGCTGCGGGGAGGGGGCAGAGGCCCCTTGCCTCCTTAATATTTTTAGATTCCGGCCTGAGCTATGGTCGAAAGAGGTCGAACCTCTATCCCTGTAAAATTCAGACCACTACCTGTAAATTTTTAAGAAGAAAATTACAGTAAGAGAAACTTTTTTATTTCCCCCCTCGAGTTGGGCTATCTTCAGAGGAATTTAGTCAAGAAAGTAGAAGTATCAGAGTATTATTGAAAGAAAAGAATTAACAGTGTCGACCCCATAAAGCGAGAGAAAAGAATTAGAGTTATAGAAGAAAAGTATATAGAAGAAATATCCGTTGCTTGCCTCCGTAACTAGAACCCCCGTCGATCCGAACCAACCCAGGGCCATAGACGGAGGGGTTAACAGTCATGTAGTACTGGTCAAATGGCAGATGCAAGATTTGGGTATTGAATTTTATGTTTATTTTTGGCAGAGAATCCTGAAACGTTAGTCATACAAAAATAGCAATCCGTTAGGTGACCTTGGGCTCTCTCCAAATCATTGGTTGGCAAATGGCATAGATTTGCGGGTACCTTTAATCCAATCCCTAAGAGTGACGGCACAGGAAATGCATGAGATATGAGGTGCCCAGGATTTGTCTTGGTCGCCTACCTTACATCCAAAATAAAGTTCGTAAGCCTTCTTCACGAGTGGGGCCATCGTCTTCCTCTGTGCCATTACGGTCAGTTCTCCACATACGTAGCAAAATGTATCTCTGGGATTAATACAGTTTCGATTCATGCTGGCGGAAAATTATTGAAATCACGGAAAATTTTTGGAATAAAAACCAATTTTTTCTACTATGAAAATTTTTTAAATTTGAGCCAAACTTGAAAAAAATTTATTTTTATTAAAAATCGGTTTGTTTAAATAGCTATATTTTTTTAATGCAAAAATTAATATTAAATATAGTTAACCTGGAAAAAAAAAGTAAAATTAAATTAGTACACTTAATTTTAACTAATATTTTGGGAAAACTCTGAGTAAATGGAAATATTATTTTCTCGAAAACTATGGGTGATAGAAAAATTCTGAAACCATATTTGGAATCAGCATCAAAGTTCTATAAGAAACACCAAATAGTTTTCAAGAAACAAAAATGTTGTTCCCTAGTGTAATTAACTCTTTCTCGCCGAATTGGAAAGCTTTTCACCGACCTTAGACCTACAGTTTAACGTGGATTCAGAAATACATCTCGTCAGGGAATGATTGTTCACTATTTCATCGAGATAATTAAAGCTCATATACAGGACCTGCATTGTCTATAAAATCTGTGGCGCGTGGAGCATTCAGAAGAGGTGCCAGATACCATTGTATACATTATTATGGAGAGTTGCCAGATACCATTGCTCAAGTACACAGTTGCCAGATTGTACCATTTATTTTCTTAAAAGTTGGTTTAGAATTCCGCTAGTAGGTTTAGAAGGCGTAACATGATATAATTAACCAAAAGAATTAAGTAAAACAACATTGCATCATTCTGTTTATTATAAATATATAGAAAATAAATATACAGTTGAATGATCAATAATAATAGAAATAAGGAATATGCATATAATCCGTCAATATAACAGTACAGGAGAAATATATATACACACACACACACACACAATTATGGAGATATATAGAAATAAAGATACATTTGAATGATCAATAATAATAGAAATATGAACGAGGAATATGCATATAATCCTTCAATATAACAGTTATAACAGTACAGGAGAAATATCACACAAATATGTTAAATATAAAAATACATTTCACTTTTTTTCAAAATACTAAACTCACACTTAATCGAGTTTAACATTACATCATTATTGCTCTGCATTACGCAGTATATGTGGTTTAATAATATTTCACCTCTTTAAGTATAGGGAAACCTGTACTCGATATGAAGGGCTTTCATATCATTCAGTACTATTTTTGTTCCCACTTTACAACCGGTTGGTAAGTCATCTTTAAATACGTCTAGAATACAATCAAAAGCACGCACAAAGAGTTCATCGTTAGCTACATTATTAAACACAAGTTTATAAACACGCTTTTCCAATCGAGGGTTTATTTCTACCGACCCGAGCTTTTCAATCGTGAACTCGTCTTCACTCAACATAGCGGCAATTGAAATAATCTTCTAAATCGTTACGACAACTGCGCGTTATATAAAGAAATAGTTCTTCAGGGTGAACGGTGTAGGTGAGCTCAGCCTTGTACCGATCAATTGCTTTGTACCAAAGTTCATGGTATTTCAAAGAGTCTAAACTTTTTAAATAAACGTCCAGCTCTAGACCATTCTCACCTTGTTCAGCCCTACACTCGGTAAACCCATCGAGCAGAGCGGTGTATGCGTATTCAAGTACTGTATCAAAATAAAGCATATCCGTAACACGCGCGTCTAATATAGGTTTCAGCTTGCGGAATCCGACGATTTCAAACATTCTGTCGAGGATGAAACGGTGTCGCGTAGGAACAAGAGCGTTATTATCAGAAGCATTCTTCCACATCAGCCGTATATCAATGCACGGCCGATCGTTATTTATACACAACGTACATACAACGGCGTATGAGGGTGCGTCACTAATCTGCTCTCTTCTTGTACCTACGTTAGCAGGTATTTTATAACGATCTTCACTCCACTTCTCAACTATCACGAAGATTCTATTCATCTCCTCGACACTTAAATAAACCCGTTTGTTTGTTTGTCTACATTCCGTTTCCAGTACATAGCTAACGGTACCGGATTTACGCCTGAACACGCGCAACGATTTCGTCACGGACACATCGTACGAGGCGTTGAGAATGCTGCTCAAAGGAAGTTCCATCGTATTCGAGGAGCGCACGTCCACTCGGTTCAAGCTCTGAGATAACTATGAGCCGTGTGAGGCACGCAGGTAGGCAGGAACGGTTCGATGGGCGGCTGACTCGATGATACGTGAATGGGCTTGTTCGAACTCGTATGATCCGCGAGTCGCACCATAATCGAATTGTTGTACATATTGGGTAGGTGTTTTTCCGCTACAAGAATTAATTTCGGTTTTATCACTACCAGACTACGCACCAGACAGTTTCCCTCAGGATAATTTTCACGAACTAGGCACATTTTATAATGTTTTACTAAACATCTTCACACTCCGGCGCACTATTTGAGAGGAACATATGCTCATATTTTTCCTTTCTGCCCATCAAACGATACTCGTCTCTAAAGTCTGTTAAAAACTCACGCAGGGCACTAGCCACAACCTCACTACGAACCTCATCATGATATACATTAATATAGTGATAAAAATACTTAAGATTGTCCATGATCACGAGATTCACATTTTCAGTCGTAGGGTATGAGTAATCGACATGGTGTAACATGACGTAATACCGCTTGTCACACCACCCATCCACAAGACTCATTATCCATACCTGCTGCTTCTCTTCTGCACGCGTTGTTTCTTTTACTTCACGGTATATGTGAGACTTTATAAAGTTTAGCTCTACAGCATACTTCAGCACATCGTCTGTGCAACGAAAGCCTTCAACGGTCTCACCAGAACATCCGTAGAGTATTTGTACATCTTGCAACTTCGCACAATCCAATGTGGTTTTAAAAGAGGCATAGGAGGGGGGAATAGGAAGTTTTTCGGTATCCACCACATCCTGGCACTTTGCTGAATACCATTTCATAAACGTTGTACAAGCAATATTAAAGGTAGCCATTTGAATACACGTCTGATCTCCTTTTTTTCTTCTACGCTGGCGAATACACGTCTGATCTCAAGGGCTTACTGCAGTCGACTGACCACGCAGGGAATCACAGATAGTAGCATGACTCACGTTGCTGGTCTTACAGTGGGCGGAGCTTAGAACTTTCACCTGTGCACACACACACACACAGTGGGCGGAGCTTAGAACTTTCACCTGTGCACACACAAAAGAAAGAAACACAATGATTAGATTTATTAAACAAGAGATATTAATATATTTACAACGATTTAATAAACGAGATATTCAAGTTATATATATATTTACAAATACGTGTAATAAATAAGTTAACAATAGACACATCAATGATTATATTCAAGACATATATATTTAAAAACACGTGATAAATAAGTTAACAATTGAAATTATGTTAACACAAGAAATAACAGAAAACACAAGAAAAAACAAATGCATAGATTTGGTGATCACAAACAACAGTAACCTAATACTTTAAAGAAAGCATTCTATTAAATACTTTTAGCCTATGTTCACGAATTAATACCGGTTTTAAAATAGATTCGAGACGAAGACCGTCTGGACTGATTTTATAGAAATTCAAGGATTCCAAGTTGATCACGAGAGAAGTTATGTAGTCATCTTCCATGCTGCAAAATCTCGTCGTTTGCCTGTCTGCTCAGAACACCGACAAGAGGTAAGATCGAATCCACATCAACACAAAATTTTAGTCGCTAAAATAACAGCCTGAGTATTGTTCATGTTCTAAATTATCTTTGATTCGTTTTGGTAAAATTGAGTAAACTGCAGCCTTTGTTTCCTGATCAGAAACTCTCCGTCTTTTTCTGGTATGGTGCAAGGTTTCGTTGCAACCATATTCACTGCTCGAGTCTACTTCACAGTCGTTGTCTTCTAATCTAGATTTACACTCTTCACTAATGCATTCAATGGGTGAATAATCATCTTGGTTGATATTATTGACACCACAATCGAGAGGGCTCACTGGGGTAACGGACACTTCAGGTAATGGTGCGGGCGCTTGAGGTGGGTCGGGGACAATCTCCTCAGGTTGCCCTTGTGGCGGGGAAAATATTGTGTGGAGGTAATTATGTGCTGCTTCTAAGTAAACAAAACGGGCTTTATGTAACACAGTGGCAACTAATAATGATTTATGCAAAGATGCACCAGCTCTTCTGGAACGTCTGGATGCAATTTTACCGAGCGATATATTTATCAACTTGTGTGCTTCAAACCCGTTTGGAACGTCAGATATCATGTTCACCACCTAGGAATTGGTCAAGGCACAGAGAGCTAACTAACACGACTCTATCCTCTATTTCCAATCTTGTAATGAGTTAAAGTGAAAGTTTCGCCTGCCTTTATACAATGTCGTTCTGACGTCATTATCAAGCTCCACGCAGGGAATTTCCAGGTAGTAGCATGAATCACGCTGCTGTTCTTTCACCTGTGCACACACACACACACACACACGCACACGCACACACAAAGGAGAAAGTGAAACGCTAATTGAAACATGATTTATTTAATAAAAGAAATATTCAAGCTATATATATTTACAAACACGTGTAATAAATAAGTTAACAATAGACACATCAATGATTATATTCAAGACATATATTTAAAAACACGTGTAATAAATAAGTTAACAAATGAAATTATGTTAACACAGAAATTCAATTGTTAACTTATTTATCACACGTGTTTGTAAATATATATATATACACCTTGAATATAATCTTGATGTGCATATTGTCAACTTATTTATTACACGTGTATGTAAATATATATAGCTTGAATATTTCTTTTATTAAATAAATCATGTATCAATTAACGTTTCACTTTCTCCTTTGTGTGCGCGTGTGCGTGTGTGTGTGTGTGTGTGTGCACACAGGTGAAAGAACAGCAGCGTGATTCATGCTACTACCTGGAAATTCCCTGCGTGGAGCTTGATAATGACGTCAGAACGACATTGTATAAAGGCAGGCGAAACTTTCACTTTAACTCATTACAAGATTGGAAATAGAGGATAGAGTCGTGTTAGTTAGCTCTCTGTGCCTTGACCAATTCCTAGGTGGTGAACATGATATCTGACGTTCCAAACGGGTTTGAAGCACACAAGTTGATAAATATATCGCTCGGTAAAATTGCATCCAGACGTTCCAGAAGAGCTGGTGCATCTTTGCATAAATCATTATTAGTTGCCACTGTGTTACATAAAGCCCGTTTTGTTTACTTAGAAGCAGCACATAATTACCTCCACACAATATTTTCCCGCCACAAGGGCAACCTGAGGAGATTGTCCCCGACCCACCTCAAGCGCCCGCACTATTACCTGAAGTGTCCGTTACCCAGTGAGCCCTCTCGATTGTGGTGTCAATAATATCAACCAAGATGATTATTCACCCATTGAATGCATTAGTGAAGTGTAAATCTAGATTAGAAGACAACGACTGTGAAGTAGACTCGAGCAGTGAATATGGTTGCAACGAAACCTTGCACCATACCAGAAAAAGACGGAGAGTTTCTGATCAGGAAACAAAGGCTGCAGTTTACTCAATTTTACCAAAACGAATCAAAGATAATTTAGAACATGAACAATACTCAGGCTGTTATTTTAGCGACTAGAATTTTGTGTTGATGTGGATTTGATCTTACCTCTTGTCGGTGTTCTGAGCAGACAGGCAAACGACGAGATTTTGCAGCATGGAAGATGACTACATAACTTCTCTCGTGATCAACTTGGAATCCTTGAATTTCTATAAAATCAGTCCAGACGGTCTTCGTCTCGAATCTATTTTAAAACCGGTATTAATTCGTGACCATAGGCTAAAAGTATTTAATAGAATGCTTTCTTTAAAGTATTAGGTTACTGTTGTTTGTGATCACCAAAGCTATGCATTTGTTTTTTCTTGTGTTTTCTGTTATTTCTTGTGTTAACATAATTTCAATTGTTAACTTATTTATCACGTGTTTTTAAATATATATGTCTTGAATATAATCATTGATGTGTCTAATGTTAACTTATTTATTACACGTATTTGTAAATATATATATAACTTGAATATCTCGTTTATTAAATCGTATTTGTAAATATGTATAACTTGAATATCTCGTTTATTAATAAATCATGTTTCAATTAGCGTTTCACTTTCTCCTTTGTGTGTGCACAGGTGAAAGTTCTAAGCTCCGCCCACTGTTGTGTGTGTGTGTGTGTGTGTGTGTGTGTCAGGTGAAAGTTCTAAGCTCCGCCACTGTTGTGTGTGTGTGTGCACAGGTGAAAGTTCTAAGCTCCGCCCACGTTGTGTGTGTGTGTGTGTGCACAGGTGAAAGTTCTAAGCTCCGCCCACTGTAAGACCAGCAACGTGAGTCATGCTACTATCTGTGATTCCCTGCGTGGTCAGTCGACTGCAGTAAGCCCTTGAGATCAGACGTGTATTCGCCAGCGTAGAAGAAAAAAGGAGATCAGACGTGTATTCAAATGGCTACCTTTAATATTGCTTGTACAACGTTTATGAAATGGTATTCAGCAAAGTGCCAGGATGTGGTGGATACCGAAAAACTTCCTATTCCCCCCTCCTATGCCTCTTTTAAAACCACATTGGATTGTGCGAAGTTGCAAGATGTACAAATACTCTACGGATGTTCTGGTGAGACCGTTGAAGGCTTTCGTTGCACAGACGATGTGCTGAAGTATGCTGTAGAGCTAAACTTTATAAAGTCTCACATATACCGTGAAGTAAAAGAAACAACGCGTGCAGAAGAGAAGCAGCAGGTATGGATAATGAGTCTTGTGGATGGGTGGTATGACAAGCGGTATTACGTCATGTTACACCATGTCGATTACTCATACCCTACGACTGAAAATGTGAATCTCGTGATCATGGACAATCTTAAGTATTTTTATCACTATATTAATGTATATCATGATGAGGTTCGTAGTGAGGTTGTGGCTAGTGCCCTGCGTGAGTTTTTAACAGACTTTAGAGACGAGTATCGTTTGATGGGCAGAAAGGAAAAATATGAGCATATGTTCCTCTCAAATAGTGCGCCGGAGTGTGAAGATGTTTAGTAAAACATTATAAAATGTGCCTAGTTCGTGAAAATTATCCTGAGGGAAACTGTCTGGTGCGTAGTCTGGTAGTGATAAAACCGAAATTAATTCTTGTAGCGGAAAAACACCTACCCAATATGTACAACAATTCGCCGCACGAATATGGTGCGACTCGCGGATCATACGAGTTCGAACAAGCCCATTCACGTATCATCGAGTCAGCCGCCCATCGAACCGTTCCTGCCTACCTGCGTGCCTCACACGGCTCATAGTTATCTCAGAGCTTGAACCGAGTGGACGTGCGCTCCTCGAATACGATGGAACTTCCTTTGAGCAGCATTCTCAACGCCTCGTACGATGTGTCCGTGACGAAATCGTTGCGCGTGTTCAGGCGTAAATCCGGTACCGTTAGCTATGTACTGGAAACGGAATGTAGACAAACAAACGGGTTTATTTAAGTGTCGAGGAGATGAATAGAATCTTCGTGATAGTTGAGAAGTGGAGTGAAGATCGTTATAAAATACCTGCTAACGTAGGTACAAGAAGAGAGCAGATTAGTGACGCACCCTCATACGCCGTTGTATGTACGTTGTGTATAAATAACGATCGGCCGTGCATTGATATACGGCTGATGTGGAAGAATGCTTCTGATAATAACGCTCTTGTTCCTACGCGACACCGTTTCATCCTCGACAGAATGTTTGAAATCGTCGGATTCCGCAAGCTGAAACCTATATTAGACGCGCGTGTTACGGATATGCTTTATTTTGATACAGTACTTGAATACGCATACACCGCTCTGCTCGATGGGTTTACCGAGTGTAGGGCTGATGAGAATGGTCTAGAGCTGGACGTTTATTTAAAAAGTTTAGACTCTTTGAAATACCATGAACTTTGGTACAAAGCAATTGATCGGTACAAGGCTGAGCTCACCTACACCGTTCACCCTGAAGAACTATTTCTTTATATAACGCGCAGTTGTCGTAACGATTTAGAAGATTATTTCAATTGCCGCTATGTTGAGTGAAGACGAGTTCACGATTGAAAAGCTCGGGTCGGTAGAAATAAACCCTCGATTGGAAAAGCGTGTTTATAAACTTGTGTTTAATAATGTAGCTAACGATGAACTCTTTGTGCGTGCTTTTGATTGTATTCTAGACGTATTTAAAGATGACTTACCAACCGGTTGTAAAGTGGGAACAAAAATAGTACTGAACGATATGAAAGCCCTTCATATCGAGTACAGGTTTCCCTATACTTAAAGCGGTGAAATATTATTAAACCGCATATACTGCGTAATGCAGAGCAATAATGATGTAATTGTAAACTCGATTAAGTGCGAGTTTAGTATTTTGAAAAAAAGTGAAATGTATTTATATATTTAACATATTTGTGTGATATTTCTCCTGTACTGTTATATTGAAGGATTATATGCATATTCCTCGTTCATATTTCTATTATTATTGATCATTCAAATGTATATTTATTTCTATATATCTCCATAATTGTGTGTGTGTGTGTGTGTGTGTGTGTGTGTGTATTTCTCCTGTACTGTTATATTGACGGATTATATGCATATTCCTCATTTCTATTATTATTGATCATTCAAATGTATATTTATTTTCTATATATTTATAATAAACAGAATGATTCAATGTTGTTTTACTTAATTATTTTGGTTAATGTTACGCCTTCTAAACCTACTAGCGGAATTCTAAACCAACTTTTAAGAAAATAAATGGTACAATCTGGCAACTGTGTACCTGAGCAATGGTATCTGGCAACTCTCCATAATAATGTATACAATGGTATCTGGCACCTCTTCTGAAGGCTCCACGCGCCACAGATCTTATAGACAATGCAGGTCCTGTATATGAGCTTTAATTATCTCGATGAAATAGTGAGCAATCATTCCCTGACGAGATGTATTTCTGAATCCACGTTAAACTGTAGGTCTAAGGTCGGTGAAAAGCTTTCCAATTCGGCGAGAAAGAGTTAATTACACTAGGGAACAACATTTTTGTTTCTTGAAAACTATTTGGTGTTTCTTATAGTACTTTTGATGCTGATTCCAAGTATGGTTTCAGAATTTTTCTATCACCCATAGTTTTCGAGAAAATAATATTTCCATTTACTCAGAGTTTTCCCAAAATATTAGTTAAAATTAAGTGTACTAATTTAATTTTACTTTCTTTTTTCCAGGTTAACTATATTTAGTAGTATTTTTTGCATTAAAAAAATATAGCTGTTTAAACAAACAGATTTTTAATAAAAAGAAAGAATTTTTTTTCAAGTTTTGCTCAAATTTAAAATTTTTTCATAGTAGAAAAAATTGGTTTTTCATTCCAAAAAGTTATCCGTGATTTCAATAATTTTCCGCCAGCATGAATCGAAACTGTATTAATCCCAGAGATACATTTTGTTACGTATCTGGAGAACTGACCATAATGGCACAGAGGAAGACGATGGCCCCACTCGTGAAGAAGGTTTACGAACTTTATTTTGGATGTAAGGTAGGAGACCAAGACAAATCCTGGGCACCTCATATCTCATGCATTTCCTGTGCCGTCACTCTTAGGGGTTGGATTAAAGGTACCCGCAAATCTATGCCATTTGCCATACCAATGATTTGGAGAGAGCCCAAGGATCACCTAACGGATTGCTATTTTTGTATGACTAACGTTTCAGGATTCTCTGCCAAAAATAAACATAAAATTCAATACCCAAATCTTGCATCAGCCATGAGACCAGTACTACATGACGGTGATAACCCAATTCCAACTCCCCCAAAGTCATGGACACTGGATGAAGAGTCTGAAGTTGAACCAATGGAAATTGATGACCCTAAAGATACAGACTTTCAGCAACCTGAATCAAATAAACAACGTATGATAACGCAGGTTGTGCTGAATGATCTCGTGAGAGATTTGGACCTTCAGAAAAAGAAAGCGGAATTATTGGGCTCCAGGTTACGTGAATGGAATTTGCTGGCAAAAGATACAAGCATATCGGCGTTCCGCACTCGCTGGGTCTAAGGCGGAGTGAAAAGCTTTTCCAATTCGGCGAGAAAGAGTTAATTATTATTACTACTGTAATTTGTATCACCCTATATATATATGTATCTATTCCTTTATTTATTTTAAAAGAATGAACATAACTCTCTCTCTCTCTTTCATTCTATATATATATATATATATATATATATATATATATATATATATATAATTATTAGTACTTTCAGGTTTGCCAGAAAAGAGCATTCGGTTTCCACGTTAAACTGTGGGACTAAGGCGGAGTGAAAACCTTATCCGTTGTTGCAGTTCGGGGAAGAGCTAGGTGTTATTACTGTAATTTGTACAACCCTATATATATATATATATATAATATATATATATATATATATATATATATATATCCATTCTTTTATTTATTTTAAAAGAATGAACAAAACTCTCTCTCTTTCTCTTTCTATATATATATATATATAATTATTAGTACTTTCAGGTTTGCCCACCTTATTTCTTTCGCTAATTATTATTTAATATAATTGTGTGTATATCTAAGAATCGGAGTGAAGAGAGATTTTGCTCGAGTTGACTGGAAGAAAGGTCAGATTATGGTCATTTCAAAAAGGCCTCTGAGCAAACAGGTGTGATTCAGTCGGGGAAACGATTCCTCGTGTGTGTGTGTGTGTGTGTGTGTATATATATTTGAGAATACGACCGTGTGTTTTGGTTTATTTCAACTTTCTTCGTAAGGTTTCTTTCCCTTTCGTTTTTCCCACTGTTATTCGATATTTATAATAAAAATAGGAATTAAGTAATAAAGTTAGTTTTAATTCACTTTAAGGTGAAATTCAATTTATATATATATATATATATATATATATTATATATATATATATAAGGAATGAGAAAATATACGTTTGGCATTTTTTTTCTGATTTTCATTCACATGATATATACAGAGGCGTGTGTGTGTGTGTGTGTGTGTGTGTGTGCACGAGTTGTTCATTCGTTTATATATACAAACGCAGACGGGGTGAGGAGATTGGGGGAATGGACGAGCGTGTGTTTTGGTTAATTTTCCACCAATCTTCGCAAGGTTTCTTTCCCACTGTTATTCGATATTTATAATAAAAATAGGAATGAAGTAATAAAGTTAATGTTTTAATTCACTTTAAGGTGAAAATCCATTTATATATATATTATATATATATATATATATGTAAGGAATGACAAAATTAAATAGACACGGGTATTATGATTCTTTCTATATATATATATATATACACGAACACAGATGGATGGGTTGGGGAGATTGTGGGGAATGGACGAGCGTGTGTTTTGGTTTATTTCAACTTTCTTCGTAAGGTTTCTTTTCCTTTCGTTTTTCCCACTTTTATTCGATATTTATAATAAAATAGGAATTAAGTGATTTATTGTGTAAAGAGTGTGTGTTTAAATTATTTATTTAATAAACAGTTGAATCTTCTTAATTCCAACAATTAAAAGAAATTCTGTATTGATTAACTACCATCATATAAATATATTGTAGTATTTTGATTAATATATGGTTTTAAATATTGCTATCTGGCAACTCAGCCTGAATACATGGCGCTATCTGGCAACTCAGCCGGATTAGAGATCTATAAAAGAGTGAGAAACTGATGACGGAGTCATTCAAGCTCGGCTCCCAGCCGAGCAAGGACCTCTGGTCCTATCTCTTTCTGGCCCTTTGGGAAAACCCCTTAGAGGCCTCTTAGGTTAGGTAAACGAAAATAGCTTTGGGGAGAACTCCGCCTCCAAGCCATTGCAATCAAAGGCCGATACTCTCTCTCTCTCTCTCTCTCTCTACCCCTTCAGGTGTACCCCTCCCCCCTTGGCTCCTTCTAAGCCAACTGGCTGATTAGGAGCCTATAAGACAACGCCTACTCGGCTGAAGTCTTAATATGCAGTTGGCTCCTGCCAGGTGAACACCTCTCCTCCTTTCTCTCCTCCTTCTTTCTCTTGGGGGATAACGCCGCCTCCAAGTTTCGCACCTGCATCATCCCCCAACCCCCTTTGCAAGGATTTTTGTGCAACACCCCATCCCCCTTTGCAACACGTTGCATAATACTCCCCCCCCTTTGCAACAACCCCACCCCTTTGCAACATTGCGTAATGAATTGCAACGTTCCTGCACTCTAACCTTTTGCGGCTATACTACTGTCCTCGATGGAGGATCCTTACTCCACAGAGTACAATGGACAAAAGGAAGAACATACAACGAGATTTGCAAAACTTATGTAAAATACGTCCTCAAGCATTACGGAGAGGGAACAGTCGTTGTATTTGATGGGTATGACGGGAACCCTTGTACCAAAGATACAACCCACATTCGCAGAACCAAAGGCAAGCAGGCCATACCTGTACGTTTAACAGGAGAAATGAAGCTAAATATGAAGAAAGACGAGTTTCTTACTAACCTCGACAACAAGCAGAGATTTCTAGTAATGTTGGCGACTAAAATGAACGAAGAAAACATGAAAGAAATCCAATCATCTGGTGATGCAGACCTTTTGATTGTACAGACAGCAATTGAATCTGCCAGAAGTGAACCAACAGTTGTTATTGCAGAAGATACCGATCTACTCATTCTCCTGCTCCATCATGCTGATGTAGATGGTCACAGAACATTTTCCACATCAGAGCAAAAAACTCGATCAAAAGCGAAAACCAAACTGTGGGACATCAAGTACGCTAAATCGAAATTAGGATTGAAGATTTGCGAAGCAATCTTGTTTATTCACGCCCTACTTGGGTGTGATACAACGTCCAGATTGTTTTCCATTGGTAAAGATGTGGCCCTGCAAAAGTTTAAGAAAGACGAAAGCTTTCAACGCTTAAGCCAAGTTTTCAACAACTCAACATCAACAAGAGAAGAAGTTATTACTGCTGGAGAAAAGTTGTTGCTTATTGTTTATGGCGGAAAAAAGAAAGCTCGCTCGATAAGCTTCGTGTCACAAGATTCTACCGGAAAATTGCTGCAAGAATGAAAGTTGTGTCTCCCGAGAGCTTGCCTCCAACATCCGCAGCTGCATCATTCCATTCATTGCGTGTTTACCTCCAAGTGCAAGTTTGGAGAGGACTGGAAGATCTTGATCCAGAAGAATGGGGTTGGACTGTGAAAAGAGGAAGACTGCTACCAGTTTATACTTCGAAAGCTCCAGCACCAGAAAGCTTACTAAAACTTTTCAGATGTAACTGCAAGGTAGAGTGTCAGAACGCGACATGTACGTGTTTCAAGAATGGACTGAAATGCTCAGCCTTGTGTGGCGAATGCCAAGGCGTTTCTTATCTGAACTGTCAGCACCCTTTGGACATAGAGAATGCAGAGAACAGTGACGAAAATAATACAGACCCAGATTTTCACTAACTCACCATCACGCATAGGCTATATCAAAATGCCTATCCCTGTGAAATCGTTATGTATTGATTTGAGTTGACATAGCATTAGGCTGACCATATTTCCTTGAGACAAAAACGGGACATTGGGATGGCAAAAAAGGGACGGGGGTTATGTAATATTCTGTATTCATGAAAAAGTAAGTACATAAACATATTGAGCTTACAATTATTCTTCAGTGACAGAACCCATACAAAAACCCATACAAAACGGTACTGTCCCGTTCAAAACGGTACGTATGGTCAGCCTACATGATAGCATGCTATTTTTTCTATAAACTAAATTTCAGATCAATATCTCAGTTTATCCAATAGTTATGTCCAAAAAACTAAATCAAAACAAGTGAACGTCGTTAATATGAAAATATATATTATCTTCGAAACTATGAAGGATAAACTAGTGGTGTTGGGGGTTCATTTGAAAGACCTAATCAAAGCCTCTACGATTATGATGTCCAATGGTAAATTTTACTTGAGTACTTGACGAATGGTTAATAACGCCTACAATCGCGGTCGATAGGCAGCGCGATGTTCCGTTTTTCGTCTTTTCGCATGAGATGGGAGCGCCCCCTATGGACTGAGTAATTTTTTATCAACTAAAAATATTTGCTAACCATCTAGGAAAGATTACTGAAAATTTTAAGAAAAAATATTAATGTTAAAGGTTAGCTGTGGACGAAAAATACAAGATGGTGTCATTTTGACCTACCAACCTGGGGGTGTGAGGGGTTAATGCAAATTCCATTTTTCTGAAAAATTGCCTCACCAAATGGTGGTAAGTTTTTAATATATTATTTTTTAATATTTGGGGATGTCAAAAACGATGAAACCATTTCTGTTACAATTACTTCCAGGTTGACCAAAAATATAGCCTAGATTGACTAGACTATATTTGGAAACTAAACTTAAGGGGTTTGATGTGCAGAAATAAGGGTCATTCATTAGGAGTATAGCCGCAAAAGGTTAGAGTGCAGGAATGTTGCAAGAGATAATGATCAATGTTGCAAAGGGGTGGGGGTTTGCAATGAAGGGGGAGGGGGTATGCAATGAAGGTGGGTGCGGGAATGTTGCAGGTGCAACTAGGGGTCATGAAACTTGGAGGCGGCGTTATCCCCCAAGAGAAAGCAAGAGAGGTGTTCACCTGGCAGGAGCCAAGTGCACACTAAGACTTCAGCCGAGTGGCCGTTGTCTTATAGACCCCTAATCAGCCAGTTGGCTTAGAAGGAGCCAAGGGGGAGAGGGGAGGTTGAGGGGAAGGGGTCTTCGGGGGGAGAAGGAAGGATGACCTCCCCCCAAATGGGTTGCTTTAACCTAAGAGAGAAAGAGAAAGGAGAGAAGGAGGAGGGCTTTGGGGACAAGGTGGGATATCCTAACCCCCAAAGGGAAACTAAGCTGAGTCTTAACCTAAGAAGGAAGGAAGGAGAGAGCTTTATTCAGCCACATTCATCATCAAACTGCCAGCTCTGAAGCGAGGCGGGTCTTATATAGAGGAGGGTTGAGTTGCCAGATACCATTTTTATTTTAATTGTACAGGTATACTAGTTGGCTTAGAACGCGTAAATGGCTTGTACAGGTTGAGTTGTCAGATACCACTTTTTATTTGAATTGTTCAGGTATACATTATTAGGGTGAGTTGCTAGATACCACTATTTATTTTAATTCATACGAGTTGCCGTTTTTAATTGTTCAGGTATACATTATTAGATTGAGGATTGTGCCATTTATTTAATTAATTCTTAAAAGTTGGCTTAGAAATCCGTCAGTAGGTTTAGAAGGCGTAACCAGACATTTGTATAATTGTTTACAACCAAAATAATTAAACAAAACAACATTACATCATCCTGTTTATTAAATATTGTAAATATATAGAAAATAAATATACATTTGAATGATCAATTAAAAATAATAATAGTATAAGAAATATGAACGAGGAATATGCATATAATAAAAAATATATAACTGTCCACATAACAGTACAGGAGAAATATATATATATATACCGTAAAATTCGGTGTACAAGTCGACGTGGTGTATAAGTCGACCCAAGATTTTGGTTAAGAAATTCGTGTTTCAAGATATATCCTTTGTATAAGTCGATCCCCCACTCCTCCACTAACCAACCAACCAACCAAGTTTACAAGTTTAGTTTACCGCTGCTGCTGCATCAGTTTACCGCCACCGCCTTACCGCATTAGTTTACCCATAATTTTACCGCTATGGAGCCTCCGTCAAAGCGAATGAAGTATGATGCTGGCTTTAAACTGAAAGTAATTGCTTATGTATGTGAGACAAATACAGTGCTGCAGCCAGAAAATTTGGAATTAATGAAAAGTTAGTGCGAGACTGGAAAAAGAATCAATATGTTTTAAGTGAAATGCCAAAGTCTAAATGTGCGTTACGAGGCAAAGCTTGTCAATGGCCTGCATTAGAGGATTACTTAGCAGATTGGATAAATGAAAATCGCGAAATTGGTTTAGCTGTAACGCGACCTAGCATACGTATGCAGGCACTTAAGTGGGCCCGATCACACCCAGATGAAAGTGAAGACTTTAGGGCAACAGTGAGTTGGTGTGATCGTTTTATGAATAGGAAGAATTTAGTATTACGGCAGAAAACTAAGATTCCAATTCAGATTCAGATACATATGGCGACCTTGATCCTAATCCTAACTAAATTTTTAAAGTTTTTTTATTGTCTTTTAACCTTTAACTGTGTTTTTTAATAAATAAAGTGTAATTCAATATCTGTATTTGAGCTCATCCTTGAACATGTGCACCAGTTTACCTCTCTTGGATTAAGGTTCTGATTTCATACTTGTTGTATAAGTCGACCCTAAAATTTAAAGATATTTTTTAAGGCTTTAAACATCGACTTATATACAGAATTTTACGGTATATATATATATATATATATACATATATATATATAATATATACACACAATTATATTATGGAAATATATAGAAAATAAATATACATTGGAATGATCAAAAAACAAAATTAAAAAATAGGAAATAATATAACCATCAATATAGCAGAAATATACACACACACATGCACACAATTATGTTAAATATATAAATACATTTCCCTTTTTTTCAAAATGCTAAACTCGCACTTAATCGAGTCTACAATTACATCGTTATTGCTCTGCATTACGCAGTATACGCGGTTTAATAATATTTCACCGCTTAAAGTATAGGGAAACCTATACTCGATATGAAGGGCCTTCATATCATTCAGTACTATTTGTGTTCCCACTTTACAACCGGTTGGCAAGTTATCTTTAAGTACGTCTAGAATCCAATCAAAAGCACGCACAAAGAGTTCATCGTTAGCCACATTATTAAATGCAAGTTTATAAACACGCCTTTCCAATCGAGGGTTTATTTCTACCGACGCGAGCTTTTCAATCGTGAACTCTTCTTCACACTGCATAGCTACAGTTGAAATAAGCTTCTAAGTCGTTACGACAGCTGCTCATTATATAAAGAAATAGTTCTTCAGGGTGAACGGTGTAGGTGAGCTCAGCTCCGTACCGCTCAAGTGATTTGTACCAAAGTTCATGATATTTCAAAGAGTCTAAACTTTTTAAATAATCCTCCAGTTCTAGACCATTCTCACCTTGTTCAACCCTACACTCGGTAAACCCATCGAGCAGAGCGGTGTATGTGTATTCAAGTACCGTGTCAAAATAAAGCATATCTGTAACACGCGCGTCTAATATAGGCTTCAGCTTGCGGAATTCGACGATTTCAAACATTCTGTCGGGATGAAACGGTTTCGCGTAGGAACAAGAGCGTTATTATCAGAAGCATTCTTCCACATCAACTGTATATCAACGCATGGCCGATCGTTATTTAAACACAACGTACATACAACGGCGTATGAAGGGGTGTCACTAATCTGCTCTCTTCTTGTACCTACACCTGCAGGAATTTTATAACGATCTTCACTCCACTTCTCAACTATCACGAAGATTCTATTCATCTCCTCGACACTTAAATAAACAACATTCCGTTTGTTTGTTTGTCTACAATCCGTTTCCAGTACATAGTTAATGATACCGGATTTACGCCTGAATACGCGCAACGACTTCGTCACGGACACATCGTACACGGCGTTGAGAATGCTGCTCAAAGGAAGTTTCATCGTATTCGAGGAGCGCACGTCCACTCGGTTCAAGCTCTGAGATAACTATGAGGCACATGCAACGCGACGGTTCGACGGGAGGAGCGAGTCACACCATAATCTAATGAAACGTGTACGGCGCTCATCCAACATGAATCGTTGTAACCCATTATATTGGGCAGGTGTTTTGAGAAATTTTCCGATACACGAATTAATTTCGGTTTTAATGTTTTATCACTCCCACTTCCCAGAATACGCACCAGGCATTTCCCTTCAGGGTAATTTTCACGAACAAAACATTTTATAACGGTTTTATTGTTTTACCACTCACCATTTCCACAAACTAAACGTCTTCACACTCCGGCGCACTATTTTACAGGAACATATGCCCATATTTTTCTTTTTTGTTTAACAAGCGATACTCGTTTCTAAAGTCTGTTAAAAACTCACACAGGGCATTAGCCACAACCTCACTACAAACCTCGTCATGATATACATTAATATAGTGATAAAAATACTTAAGATTCTCCATGATGACGAGATTGACATTTTCAGTCGCAGAGTACGAGTACTCGGTATGGTGTAACATGACATAATATCGCTTGTCACACCACCCATCAATAAGACTCACTATCCATATTCGTTGTTTCTCTTCTGCACGCGTTGTTTCTTTTACTTCACGGTATATGTGAGCCTTTATAAAGCTTAGGTCTATAATATACTTCAATACATCGTCTGTGCTACGAAAGCCTACAATGCTCTCACCAGAATAGCCATAGAGTATTTGTACATCTTGTTTTTCAGTATCCACCACATCTTGAAACTTTGCAGAATACCATTTCATAAACGTTGACCAAGCAATATTAAAGGTAGCCATTACTATTTTCTCTCTATGCGGGAGATTACACGTCTGATGCCCAGGGCTTACTGCAATCAACTGAGCACGCAGGGAAGCCCAGGAAGTAGCATGACTCACGTTGCTGGTCTTACAGTGGGCGGAGCTTAGAACTTTCACCTGTACACATGCTGGGCATAGTTTAGAACTTTCTCCTGTGCACACACACACACACACACACACACACACACACACACACAAAGGAGAAAGTGAAACGCTAATTGAAACATGATTTATTTAATATACGAAATATTCAAGATGTATATACGGGGTGTCCCAAAAGTCCCTATCTATTTTGTTGAAATAGGCTGAATTTCAAATGAATTTTTAATGACATGATTGCATACACCTTTCTAGACAAATACATGCATTAGATTTCTATTTTAATTATTTTTAAATTTTTAAATTTTTAATTAATTTTAGAACCTCAACTTCTTGAAGATGGCATTCTCGACAATGTAGTCTTTCAGCAGGATGGGGCGTCATTATGCCAGAATTGTTCAGACATACCTAAACGAGCGTTTTCCAAATCGTTGGATTGGACGTGGGGAAATAGGCACTGGACAGCGCGATCTCCGGATTTGACCCCATTGGATTTCTTTGCTTGGGGTTTCATTAAATCAGAGGTTTATCGTAGAAATATTCGAGATTTACCAGATCTGCGAGATCGCATTAGGCAAGCAGTTGAGAAAATAACCCCTGAATTGCTCGGAAATGTGTTCCGCAATGCAGCTGACCGCTTTGAGATTTGCAAAGATACAGATGGAGCACATGTGGAAATTACTAATTAAGATTTTAATGGTGTAATACTTGTAATTTGTATAGAAATACATCTATATTCAGGTCAGTGTGACATTTATTTGAAATTCAGCCCATTTCAACAAAATAGATAGGGACTTTTGGGACACCCTTATATATTTACAAATACGTGTAATAAATAAGTTAGCAATTTTGTCAACGCTGCATCTATCATCACTTCCAAAGTCACTTTCATCAGTGCAAACAATGTTATGATTAGTCTCAGAATTTTTTAGGCAACTTTTTCTTTGTGCTGACAATGAACTGGATTTAAATGATGATGGTACACGGATCTGTTCCGATACTTCTGAATTATTCATATTTGATGGTTATATACGAGAGAATATGCTACTATAAAATAAAACGGTAAATGATGCAGTTGACGTTAAATCTATTTATTTGCTGAAGGAAGGCCATACTATCATATATATCATCCGTAATGTCGATGATTTGATGCTGTACCTCATCGTCATTCACGGTTCTGTGGGAGAGGAGAAAAGCAAGACTGTAGAATATAAGGAACAGCACTCAAAATTTTTAATTTTTTGTAAATGAACCACTTAGAGTGTGACGTGTTAGAAATGGACTCTGTAGAAAAATTCAGGTTCACGAGCCCACCCACATGTATTATATCTGGACCTACAGGATGTGGTAAAACTGTGTTTATGCTTAAAATCATTAAAGAAAAGGGAGAGATGTTCTCAAAATTTGTGCATAAAGTTATATGGTGCTATTCGACGTATCAATCAGTGTTCAACGAGTACCAAGATGATATTTTGTTCCACAAAGGTGTATATGACGTTAATTCGTTAAAGGGAAATGAACATACAGTCATTGTAATCGACGATCTCATGCTGGAGATGGATAAAACGTTTGCCGAGACATTTACGGTATTCCCCACCATCTTAACATAAGCGTGTTCTTCATCAATCAGAATCTTTTTTAAAAAATAGGTACATGCGCGACGTGTCGTTAAATACACAATATCTAGCCTTATTCGCGCAACGTAGAGATGTATCACAAATTGGGGTATTAGCCAATCAAATGTTCCCGAATCAGCGTAAGGAGTTTTTGGAAGTTTATAAAGAAGCTACAAGCACGCGTTACGGATATTTGCTTTGCGACCTTCATCCGCGAAACACGTTTAGGGTGCTTCTAAGAACGAATATATTTCCAAACGAGCCTGAAACGGTGTATATTCCAGAATGACAAAGAAGCTAAAGAAATACCATGAATTAATAAAAATCTATCATCGACTGCCCCGGCAATGCAGCAGATGTTTATTAAAAATATCGACTCCGACTTTCTAAAATGCATCTGTGAAATCTGTCTTAACGTTATAAATTGCAATGTATCAATGAAACCACCTCAGAAGGCTCGCCTACGCCGTTAAAGAACATAATACGCGCACTCGCTCGTAAAAGTCAAACTGAAGGGAAGAAAAAACGAATTATTGTACAAACAGGAGGGTCATTTCTCCCCATCTTATTTTCAGTTTTGGGTCCTTTACTGACTAGATTAATATAATGAAGAAAGTGGTAGTGATTCCACACGAGGTGTACGCTTCACTGCAAAGGAATCCAGACACGGATCTAGATCCCCGTAAAAGCAGACTTAAAAGAATGAAAAACGAATTGCTAGCCCTATTAAACAGTGAAAAAACACCTGAGAAAAGAATTTTATACCAAGAAGCTCTGCAGAAATTTCTTCACGAGTACGAAAATTATAAGAACCCGACAGAGATTCCTGTGGTTATTAGGCACAGCACGGGGAACGATGGACATGGTGACATAGGACCTGTACCCGACGATACAGCTGACCAACCAAAGATTAAGGGGTCGGCCACACAACACATCGAGCATGTATTAAAAAGCACCCTCCTACATACATTGAGGAATAAAGGTTTAAGTCTTTATAATCTATTGAATGAGGACCCAGCCATACAATGGACCGATACAGGCGGGATCATTGTGGAAGGATCAAAGGTACAGAGATCGAATATCGTAGACATTGTCTATGATCTGGTGAGAAAGTGGGATAGGCCCTCACCATCAGGATGGAAGCAAATTAAAGCAAAACTACAACAAATAAATGTCCCCAAAACAATGATAGGAAATCTGAACAGATTAAAAGGCTTGGAACATGCGACGCACGAGACACAATTGAAGACGCCATCACCCCAGGCGGTAACACCTTTGAAGATGAGAAAGAAGAGGTTAAACAACGGTCCCCTACCCACGTGCCTCTAAAAGACGCAAATGGCTAACGTATTAAGTAAACGCTATTATGACATTTCTAACCCAGCCTCTTACGGCGACGTAGATAGTCTGTACAGAAGTGTTTACGGAGTAGGAAAAAAAGATGTTGAGAGATTTTTGCGGGAGCAGGACGCTTATACGCTTCATAAGCAGGTAGAAAAAGGTTTAAAACAGCCAAAACAACGGCTACCTCGATTGATTCTATTTGGCAAGCAGGTTTAACAGACATGCAAAGATATTCTGTGTATAACGATGGTTACCGTTACATTCTATTCATAATAGATGTATTCTCTAGATATCTGTGGCTAGTTCCTCTGAAAAATAAATCACCTGAAACAGTTGCTAAAGCTACCAAAACGCTAATGTTAAAAGAAAACAGGGTTCCTGGCTATTTTTGTACGGATCTGGGTAAGTAATTTATAGGCCGTACTTTTCAGAACATGTTAACAGAGTTTAATATCAGCTATTACACTAGCAATTCTATACATAAGGCTTCTTTAGCTGAAAGAGTTCAACGTACCATAAAAGAACGCATGCACCGATATTTTACACATAAAAACACATACAGATTTCTATACATTCTGGAATCATTGGCCTCATCCTACAACCGCTCACGCCATCGCACGATTGGGACAACACCTAACGAAGTTTTAGAAAGAGGTACGCGTCCGAGAAGAGATGGATCACCAACACCACCACACTCTGCGCGTTTCAAAATCAATGATTCTGTAAGGCTGTCGCGTTCGGGAAATAAATTCGCAAAGGGTTTTGAGCAAGGATGGACACTAGCGTGTAGCGTCATGAGCGATCTGGAGGCACATTTCAGGTTTTGTATAATCAACCTTGCTGATTTCAGAAAAGAAATAAAAATTCTACAAAAAGTAGAACACCTTTTTCGCCTGTAAAAAATACAAAATTCTTGTTAATTACAGTTGGCAACACACTGACATGGTACTTCTGGCAGCTTTCTAATTACTCTCAGTGAGTCATCCCCTGGAATTTCTTAGTTCTACGCTAGCTCGCTTGAGAGAAACAAGTGCCTTTTCCGTGGATGGGGTGTTCAAAAACCCCAAGGTACTAACGAAAGTGCGTTTTGTGATATATACATTATACACATTTCTTTGTTTTGTTGTGTTTTACATTGTTTATAAGTTTGTTATATGTCTTAGGGTGTATATATATATACCTATGGATATTTATATACATAATACATATGTGTGTGCAGTATATTTTTATATATACTGTATATATTGGTAAACTTATTGTTTACTAATAAACCAAGCCTTATATATATATATACTCATAATCATATATATTTTTTATTTATACGTTTGTGTTTTTGTTTCAGTGTTCCTGTGTGATACTTGTTGAGTTTTGCTGATACAATGAGCACGCAAAGAACACGGGGATCTGCCAGCCACATTGTCTTTGGTTCTTCACTATCAGAGCTTCCTCTGTCTGAACTTCCAACCCATATACAAGTTGCAAGGCATTTCCTCTTCTCGAAGGAAACAAGTACACCAGCAACAGGGAGATTCTTCCGGAGGTATGCCAAACACTCATTGACCTTTGGAATAGTGCTAACATTCCATCACAGCCAATCAAGAATGTGAAGACCAAGCTGCTCCGATTGATGGAAAAAGGCTCACAAATATCGAAGCAAGGTAAGCAGGCCACAAAAACCAAGAAGTTCGAGGAAAGCCTGAATCAATTGTTTGACATAGCTGTCTGCTAATGCGATGATCTGTCTGCATGCCACTGTGAAAAAGAAATGAAAGTTCCACGACGAGAGCATGCCTTTCTGATCGACCAGAGAACCACGCGGATCATGCAGATCAGTCGGGTGGATACGAATGTGACTCAGATGATGGAGAGAAGGAAGTCAAGAGAGGATCGGATGCAAGAAAGACAAGCAGAAGAGAATAGAAGAAAAACGGAACGGCAAAGGTAACATCCTCTGCAGATGTGGTCGAATCAGCTCAAGCAGAAGCAGACTCCAGTGGTGAAAGTGATGGTGATGAGTGGATGGGTGATAGTGCCCAGGAGGACAGGAACATCACACCGATTCCCACTGTTGCTTTGGAAGCTGACCGGTATGGTGTATCGAACAGGGCTGCTGCAGCTATCATCACTGCAACATTGGTTGACTATGGCATTATTAGTTCTGATGATCAGATAAACGTAATTGACCACCACAAAGTATGGAGAGCACGGCAGAAGGTACGGAGGGATCTGATGGAAGCAGTAACTTACCACGATGTGGAAGTCACTGCTTTATTTTTTGATGGGCGGAAAGACATGACACTTGTCAAAGAGAAAAAGGGGAACAAATGGTACAGCACAAAGAAAGTTGAGGACCACTATGTGCTGGTCGGAGAGCCTGGAACCTTCTATCTAAGCCATCTGACACTGGAACGAGGAACTGGCACTGTCATTGCAGATGGACTTCAAAATGCGATTGAAGAAATGGGTATTGCAGACAAGATAATTGCAGTGGGAGCCGACAGCACAGCCACAAACACAGGGCACAGAAGTGGAGCAATACACCTGCTAGAGTGCCGCCTGGGTCGCCCTTTGCACTGGTTCATCTGTAGTCTGCATTTAAATGAACTCCCGCTGCGCCACTTGTGCAAGGAACTCATCGGCCCAACAGAACCTGCAACTCAATGGAAAGGACCAATTGGCAAAGCTTTGCCCACATGTGAAAGTTTGCCACTTTCCTCTAGAGGAATTCAATGTATTGCTGATGGCCACGCTCTCCCGGATGTTGACCTTACTGAATTGAGTCGTGACCAAGCCTACCCTACAGAATGATGAAAGCGATAAGGACTGGTGTCATTAATGAAGATCTTCTACGAGAGAAGCCTGGACCAATCTCCCATGCAAGATGGGTTACAACTGCCAGCAGAATTTGTCGGCTATATGTAGCGATGGCGCAGCCAAGTGATGAACTGTATTCACTCACACAGTTTGTCGTGTACCACTATGGACCCATGTGGTTTAGCATCAAGTGCCATCCAAGGTGCACATATGGCCCAAAACATTTCCTGGAGCAAATCAAGCTGCTACGATTACTGCCACCAGCTAGCAAGATTGTTACATGGCCTGTGATCCAAAGAAATGCATATTGGGCTCACCTTGAAAATGTTCTACTGGCAATGCTTGCAGATGCAGATCAAGCAAACCGGAAATTGGCCATCGATGTAATCAAGCCCATTCGATGAGCTCCCAAACATGCTCAACAGCAAGTCAGAGAATTTCGGCCATCAAAGATCAAACAAAGTGCTCAGAATTTGAAAGATTTACTTCCACCAGTGGAGAAGTGCACAATGGAACCACCACTCACGAAGCAGTTCTCTGTCGAACAACTCGATAAGATCACTGAAGAGCCCCTTGTTGTCCGGATACCGTGTCACTCCCAAGGTGTAGAACGCTGTGTTAGGATGGTAACTGAAGCGTCTGGGGCAGTGTATGGAAAGGATTCAAGAGATGGTTACATTAGCGCAGTACTTAAATCCCGTGACTTTATGCCGTCATTCAACACTAAACAAGATTTTAATGTATCATTTACTAAATAAAACTATCTAGTCTACCTACCTACCTACCTACAGTGTATATGTTTATTCCAAAAATAAATTTTTCTATTTTTTCTGAAAAGCAGTACATTGTAAGGGGTCAAATGATAGCTCAAACCCTAGGAAAGCAAGTGTCCAAAAGTTATGGGCAACTGGCAATTTTCACGATTTTCACATGCGAAAAAGGAGGTGTTGCACTTTTCACAAAAAAAAATTTGTTTTCATTTTTTAATTTAGGGAGGTCAATTGTACAAAACTGAAATGTGCCTCTTGATCCGTTACACTTTTCCCAATGACGCTACACGCTAATGGACACGTGAGATTTTTAAAGTTAGGGCTATGAGACCTAAAAGTGAGATAATGATGTATTACGTTGAAGAGTTGAATGGGGAAGAAATCTCAGGAGGCTTTTACCGCGAGGAGTTGCAGAAAGTGGCATTTAATTTAGGAAAAAATGTGTTTAAAATTGAGAAAATTTTAGGAAGCAAAGGTTCAGGAAAGAGAAAAATGTACCTGGTGAAGTGGCTAGGGTACCCAGAAAGCTTCAACACCTATATAAAAGCTGATGCAATAATGAAGCTTAAATAGTATGCAACATGGCTCCTAACCATTTCTACGTCACACTCCCGTCCTCCTCGTCCCTGTCTGTACACCCTAACAACACACTAGCCAACTTTGTAACAGAACTCCACGGACCCATTGAATTGGGTCGTGATTCGTATGAGGTGGGGATATGCGAAATTCAGCTGGACACCCTCTTTTTAAATATTGAATATAAAGAATCCGTTTTTACGATTCTTAGAGACATGACGAGTGTGAAAAAGCCGGGTAGCTATGGATGAAACTATACGTATCGCCCGGACTAAGGTGCACGTATTACAGTACAGAAGTAACTAGGGCCGGGCCGTTATGGTTCGGCGAGGATGTTGTGAGAGACTTAAACGTAAGTTTAAAAAACTCAAACCTTACGAATGATTTAGTATACGAAATCGTAAACAAAGGAAACCCTGCACATACACTAATCCTAAAATCAAAGACTAACAGACGTATTAAAGACCGAAGAGTGTTCAAAATTATAACCAATGGACGATATAGCGCAGCCTTCCAAAGAGACACATTTCACGAGGCACAGCATGACTTGTCCAGATTAATGTATCAATTGAAGATGGAGAAATTGGCTGAAAGCTCTCAGCCCCAGACATGTGCTATATTTACAGTAATATAGTGGAGCACCAGTTTGTTGGGGATACCCAGGCACGCCTGCTGCGCATTGCCACATCCCCAACCATAGAGGAAGGAGTTTGAGTATTACATATGACAGACCCCATTATGTGAAGTCGCAACTAATCTAATAACCAATATCTCAATATATATAAGAACGATTGAGGGTGAAAACTTCCCATTCGGTAACGGGAGCTTAACAGTGAAGCTACACTTTCGACGCACTGAGTTATAATGGATAGAAAGCCTTTCACCGTCTATCGAGGGGTGAGATACCAGCGCGGTAGTGGACTTGGGTCCATTTTTTCATCCATACTACGTACGGCTGTTCCTTTGCTGAAGAGGGGCGCCAGATACCTCGGAAGGAAAGCGCTACAATCAGGCTTAACACTGCAGAAGACATATTGGCTGGGACAAAACCTAAAGAAGCTCTAAAAAAACATTTAAAACGTACACGGGACGAAATCATCAAAGATGCAAAGAGAAAAATGCGTGGTGGTGGGAAGAAGAAGAGGGCTGTCCGGAAGAAGGGATCACGTGGCATTAAACGTAAAAGGATATCAAAAAAGAAGTGCTGTAAGCGAATGAAACCTATGGTTGACCACTTTTTTGACTGATATAAGCTAAGGACATTGATCTCATGAATCATAGTTTGTTTACTACTTGTCGAGAGAGGAGGCACTATTTCTAACTCGTCATGGCACGCTTCATCCACCCATGTTCACAATGCTGTAAATCGGAGCTATCCCTCTTTGAGATGCCCCAACTCAAGTTTCTATTGAACAGTGACTTTATTACAATTAACCCTTTAAACACAATTAGTTCCCCGAGTGCTCCTATAGAATTCGTGATACCCAGCTCAGGCCCTTACTTTTTTGATCCAAGCTGTGTGCACATGTACGCTAAGCTACGTATAGCCCATTCTGATGGAACGGACTGCGATGACAAATATGCTGTATACCCTGAAACAAACTTTCTGCACTCCATATTCAACCAGTGTGACGTATATTTAAATCAGGCCAACATATCGTCAGGCACGGGGTACTATCACCTACGAGCTTATCTGGAAAATGTCCTCAACTTTTCCAAAGAAGCGAAGGCTACCTTTTTAAGTGCCGAGGGATATTATCAAACTAAAGACGAAAGTAATATAAAGGACAAATTTAAAAATTCTAAAAAGAAGATATACGAGTGTTTTGGACGTCTGCACACAGATTTCACTTTCCAGGATAAGTTGCTTGTGAACGGGGTGGATATGAAAATAAAGCTCACCCGCACGAGTCCTGAGATCTGCTTAAATCTGGATGCTGATCAAGAAGAGGGAGCAAAACCCGTTGTGGTTCACATTATGGAGACATACCTCCGCGTACGGCGAGTGAAATTAAGTTCACCAAAACAACTAGAAATTGAGAAAAATTTACTAAACGCTACAGTGAAATACCCTATTAACAGAGTACAAATCAAACTATATACGGTGCCTGCAGGGTTGGCGTCGAAGCATAGAAAACATCGCCCTGGGAAATCTTCCTAAAAGGATATTAATCGGAATGCAGGACCATGCTTCGGTGAATGGAAAATATAAAAAGAGTGCCTTTAAATTCGAGAATTTCGGACTTAAAAATATAACTCTATACGTTAATGGCATTGCTTGGGTGGAACATTGATACGGACTATTCATCAGACGCTGTGTTACCTCTTTGCGCGAGAGCCTATAGTAATCTGGCCCATATTGCAGGTGATTGTGATGAGCTCGGTAATGGGGTAACGCAGAAAGAATTCATTGATCAATTTAACCTTTATCCGTTTGACATTACACCTGACTTATCTGCTAGCGTAAATACACATTTAAGCCCACAACAGAGCGGAAACATCTCAGTGAGGTTGGAATTCACCAAGCCTATAGACGCGCCTATTAGTGTACTAGTATACCTTGAGTCGCAAGCCTAATAGAAGTAGACAGATTTAGGAGCGTTATCACTGACTTTTAAAATGGATGCTAATACACTTCAGAGAGTAATGAATAGTGAACGAGTCACACGTTCCAAATTTATCGGTGTTTGCGAAGAATGAAACATTGAGTTTGCCAACTACGCGAGAATGCGGTAGTCTTATTGTGAACACAGATGTCATCGGTAATGAAGGGATTCATTGGTTCAATCTATTTTAAAATAGAGCCTGTACTATTTTGATTCACTCGGTACTCAACCCTGGAGTGACCCTGTTATTGTAAAATTTCTCGCCAGTTACATATCCCGAAGTTGTATGGAACCCATTCCGATTACAAGGATATTTTAGTAATACTTGTGGAATGTACTGCATTTCATTTCTCATGCATATGTCACGTGGTAAAGAATTTATAAATTTTTTAAATTTATTCGACCCGTGTCACACTCAACGAAACGATGAAATGGTATGCAGACAGATAAAAAGCCGTTTTCCAATTGTGCGTACTCGTTGTATAGTATAATGTTTTGTTCGTGTATATATATATGTAACGTTAGTTTGTATATTCTGTAGTTTAAGATGGTTATTGTACTGATTTCTTTCATTTAATAAATTGATGAAAATATTGTCTTCTTCCCCCAAAAAGATCATACAAAAAAACACTTACATTATTTCGATGTGACATTCATTGGCTGACTGCGTAATCCTCCGTATTCAGGTCCATGACACGAGGTTCTTCAAAAGATTGTATAACACGTGTCAAATCCTCATCGGACCTTAAAGGAGAAAGAATAATGTTCATATGAATCTTTTTTAATAAAAACATATACAGAGTATACATATTGTAAGACAGACCCCATTATGTGAAGATATCTTTGAACGCTCAGAGAAGCTCATTTAAGAGGTAATTCCGAATAACATTTATAAAAAAACATGCAAAAGATTGCCATAAAAATTGCGATTTTAGCATAATGGTGAGTATCTAAATGAAGTATTTGACGAGATACTACATCCCTCCATATATATATGAAATCTTCTTTCTGACAGTTTGTGAATAAATAAAAAAAAATTATAGACACTTTCTACGACAGTCCCTTGCGTCGGATCGTAAGGAGCGTCATTGCAAATATCATCAACGGTTTGCGTTGGAAATAATCCATCACGGTCAATCGCGTTAAAAAGATTAATTGCAGTCAATGCTGCAGTGTCACCTCTTGATACAAATCCGGAAAAGTGTAAAGTTCGTGATCCATGGCGGAGGGAATGTTTATCACTGGCAGAGGGAATGTTTATTCGAAAATAGCTACTGTTACCCCAACTGAAAAATATTTCCTTTTATATGCACAATCACCAAGCTCCGCCCCAAAAGACCGAGAGGTTTCGTAATGATTGGTTGTCCGTGTAACTGGGTGGAGCTATGATAAGTTTGTGTACCAATCGTAACACCGATATAATGGCTCAATGCTTTGGACGACTAACGGTGTCTTTATATTCTCTCCATAGATTTAATGCTCGTATTACCCCTTGCAGTCGCTACCACGACAATATTTGCACCCATACTTGGCTTTTTCCACCCCACCCCTTTATGCAATATCCCTCGCAACAACCATCTCTATAAAAGATTTCCAGAATGTGCATTATTATTTTTTGCGACCCTACTAATTGAGTCTCTTTTTCTTCATTACTCTGACATTGACAGCACAGTAATATCCTATGACATAAATATCAAATCTAGAAGATTTTTGTACATTACTATGTTTTGCATCCATACTAAACTCAGCTTTCCCAAGATTGCTATATTCTCTCTGTAGATTTAGTGCTCGTATTACCTCGTAAAGTCTCTACCACGACAATATTTGCGACAATACTTGGTTTTCCCCACCCACCCCTTTATGCAATATTGTTCACAACAATATTTTATTATTTTGCGTCCATACTAAATTGAGTCTCAATTTTCGGTTGCAAGTTATTTTGCGCCCATACTAAATTGAGTTTCAATTTTCGGGTGCAAATTATTTGGCAACCATACTAAACACAGCTTTCCCAAGATTCCAGACTTGTGGATTTTTACTTCTCGCATAGATGTGTGAATAAATAACCACCCCGCCAGTGCTGGAGCTTAGTTCGGATTCCACGTTAAACTGTAGGTCTAAGGCAGAGTGAAAAGCGTAACCATTGTTAGAATGAACAATTCGGCGAGGAGTTAGTTATTATTATTATTACTACATATAAAAATCTACATTTTCTTTGTGCATATCACATTTTGCAACCACACTATTCCCGGATCAATAATCACTAATGTAATCGAAAGGATTTTATAATAAAGAAATTATAAATATATCCATTCCTTTATTTATTTATTTTTAAAAAAGAAAAGAATAAACAAAACTCTCTCTCTCTCTCTCTCTCTCTCTCTCTCTCTATATATATATATATATATATATATATATATATATATATATATACGAGATAGGTGTACGCCTGGTGTGAATGAATTCTGTATTTTAAATGAGTCTAGAGTTTCATTGGTACGTTTTATTTCCCACTAACTGTGTACACGAGATAAGTGAACGCATGGTGTAAATGAACTCTGAAACTGTTCTTTTTTCATTACCTACAAGGACAAGAACTACCACAATAAGTAATGCATCCCGTGCAATTTCTGCCCGCCCGTGCTGCAGTTTAGTTCGGTTTCCACGTTAAACTGTGGGTCTAAGGCGGAGTGAAAAGCTTGACCATTGCAATTCGGCGAAAAGGAGTTAGCTATCATTATTACTATTGTAATTTGTACCACCCTATATATATATTTATATATATATATATATATATATATATATATATATATATATATATATTTTGTGTGTGTGTGTAAATATTTCCATTCCTTTATTTATATTTTTAAAAAGAAAAGAATAAACAAAACTTTCTGTGTGTGTGTGTGTTAATTTTGAAAAATGTATAATAATAATAATAATAATAATAATATATCTTTCCAATTCAATAACAGAGATGTTATCTATGAATATGACACCATACAAATTACGTGTAAATAAAAATAACAGAGTTGATAAAATATAAAACTTTTTTTTATATGAAAGGAAGACAAACGCATGGAGAGCGAGAAGAGGTGGATACGAGTCTTTGAGAGAGAGAAAGTTCAACCCAAATTCCTTCTCGCCAGTTTGTGGTTTTAAAAAAGCCTCGGGCTGTACCTTTCGATGGGGCTTTTCATTACCTGCCTCCTCTCGCTGTCGTCTGAACACAATGTTAAAATAAACGTATTTGTAAGAGAATAATTATTTAATATAATTGTGTGTGTGTGTGTGTGTGTGTGTGTGTGTGTGTGTGTGTGTGTGTGTGTATAGATTTGAGAATATGTTAATGGAACAATTTCTTTTGCTAAGCCAATTGTTTAGTGAATTTTTTAATGTTAATATTGTCTTAATAATTAATTCACTTTAAGGAGAAAATCCGTTTATATATATATATATATATATATATATATATATTATATATATATATATATATATATATATATATATATATATATATATACAGCCTTGGTCAGAATTATTAGGCACTTTTAAAATTCTAAGTAAAAATATATGTTAGTGCAACCCCAAACCATGATGCTACCCCCTCCGAACTTCAAAGTAGGTACCACGCATTCAGCATGGTATGCTTCACCTGCTCTTCGGCGAACATAAACGGTGCCAGGGGTCCCGAAAATCTGACAAAAAAGTAGGATAAATGAATTGTTTTACCATAACGGTTGTAACGCATTTAAATGCATTTCTATACAATGTAACAATATAAATAAGTAACTACTCTGAATGTGTATCTTGCCTCGAAGTTACTTTCATCGGACCAGATCACTAGCCCAGTCCTCAAGGGTCCAATTTTGGTGTTGTTTGGCCCACATTAGACGCTTCTTTCGGTTGACCTCAGACAGAAACGGCTTTTTCCTGGCTTTCCGTCCTTTGAGGCCTTTTTCTGCAAGCCTACTTCCAGCGGTACGACTGGAGATGGACTTCCCAGTTGTTGACTGAAAGGCTGCAACGACGTCCGAGGATGATTTCTTATTATCTGTCAGGCTAATTCTTTTCAGCAGCCCGTCTTCTCGCGCCATTGTTGACCTTTTCCTACCTTGCACTGCCCTATTCTTGTAAGACTTGGTTTCCCTGTACCTTTTTAACGTTGTCTGTACTGCACATCTTGAGCATTTCATTTGTTTTGCAATCTTAACCTGGGATAGTCCTTGCGAATGTAATAAGACTATTTGGGCCCGTTCACCTTCGGAAAGTAGCTTACCCTCGCCATTATTGTAGCAACTACTTTTGTAAACAAATAGAACGTGTGATATTAGGTCGTTTCTTCTTCTTAACTTGCTTACATTTGTATTATCTTCGTTTTACATCTCACAAATTTCCTGAAAAACAAATAAATGTATGTTATGTTCGTTATTTATTCTTGATATCTTATCAAAAGCATTAAAGTTTCAATTAATCACTAAAATAACACATTTGAAATTATTAAACAAATTAATATGTAGTTTAAAACAAAAAAAGAAGGGGTGCCTAATAATTCTGACCAAGTCTGTATATATAGGGAATGACACAATTAAATAGACAGTGTACATTCTAAGGTTTTAGTGAAGGAAAATTGAATATTACTCTTAGAGAATATGTTAACGGAATGAATTCTTTTTTATTTTTCTGATTTTGTGCAGTAGAAAGGATAGCCAAAAGAAAATAGGCACAGTTTGAGAAAGTAGGTCAAATACAATTTCGTGTGTGTGTGTGTGTGTGTATTTCGCCTGAACTATTATTTTCACGATTGTACGTTCCGCATTATATTATTTTTTGTGCAGTAGAAGGAAAATTCTATTTATTTACAATAATTAATAAACAGTTTGAATTTTTTATTGTTAATATCGGTTTTCGTTTAACTCTCTTAAAAGAAAAATACGTTTGCTTTGGTAACGAATTAAAATAAATGGTGGTGTTTATCAACTCACCCTAATAATGTATACCTGTACAATTAAAATAAAAAATGGTATCTGGCAACTCAACCCTCCTCTATATAAGAGCCGCCTCGCTTCAGAGCTGGCAGTTTGATGATGAATGCGGCTGAATAAAGATCTCTCCTTCATTCCTTCTTAGGTTAAGACTTAGCTTAGTTTCCCTTTGGGGGGTTAGGATATCCCACCTTGTCCCCAAAGCCCTCCTCCTTCTCTCCTTTCTCTTTCTCTCTTAGGTTAAGGCAACCCCTTTGGGGGGAGGTCATCCTTCCTTCTCCCTCCGAAGACCCCTTCCCCTCAACCTCCTCTCTCCCCCTTGGCTCCTTCTAAGCCAACTGGCTGATTAGGGGTCTATAAGACAACGGCCACTCGGCTGAAATCTTAGTTTGCACTTGGCTCCTGCCAGGTGAACACCTCTCTTGCTTTCTCTCCTTCTTCTGTCTTTCTCTTTGGGGATAACGCCGCCTCCAAGTTTCATGACCCCTAGTTGCACCTGCAGCATTCCCCCACCCCCATTCATTGCATACCCCCTTCATTGCAAACCCCTCCCCCTTCATTGCATACCCCCATTTGCAACATACCCCCACCCATTTGCAAAGTACCCCAACCCCCTTTTGCATCATTGCAACATTCTTGCACTCTAACCTTTTTCGGCTATACTATTTTCATTCAGTGTGGTATTCTAAAAGAAAATTAAGTCTCTGGTGCATAAAGTGTTAAACAAAGTGTGAATGCACAATACTCACAACTGGTGCTAACACTGGTATGGGCTTCATGTGTTTGTAGATCATGGTAATGGGTACAAATCATATGGAGACAGAGTATTGCAGTCTAATGCAGACGGTTAATCAGTTTTAGTCCTGAAAATTTATTTCGTTGGTCTGTGTAAATTTATTAAGAAATTCGGAACACATCGAAAACGGGTATAATTACAGGAATACTATTGTTAAGGAAGTTAAGTTAGGTATTGGGCTCTAGTTACTAAATTGTAGGTGTTAATCATTAATAAGATTTTCCACTGTAACAAAGTGGCTCATTTTAGGCTAACTATCATAATTTAGAATTAAATTTTAATGTTGGTATGTAATCAAGTCATAAAGCAATCATTCCCAAAGTAAAATTAAGAGATTGGCAAGCTTGTGTAAAATTTGAATCTTGTTAGTATTAAGACTGTTTTGTCATATAATGTAAAATTTATTAATTTGGGTGTTTCATTAGCCTGAGGGTAGCACTGGGAAGTCACATCAATTTTATGGGATCACAATTCTAGTTGGTTAGAGCAACATAGTCACAAATCTGTGACTAATATATATATATATACACTGTATGTACACTATATGTATATGTGACAAACATATATATATATATATATATATATTTCACAATTCTTCTTTCCAGTGAATTTAAGTTTAATTCACGTAACCTTTCCCAGTAATTTAGTTCTTTGCATCCATTTATCTTGGCTGTGAAGGTTCATGATGAAGCTGATTAATGGCTTCTTTTTTATATGGGGATGTTAGGACCGATCAGTATTCCAACTTGGGTATGATCAGTGTCTTCAATAGAGAAATTATATTCCTATCCCTTCGTTTAAAGGTTCACAGTATCTCTCCAGTTATTCTTTTTATGTTTACTGCTATCTTATTTTGTGTTTCAAATTTCGAGTCATCAGTCATTACAACACCTAAATCTTTTGCTTATGAATTTCTCTGAATTTCCTGTCCATTTGGGGTATAGTATTCCATGGAGTTTAGGTCCTCCCTTCTTCCGTACCTTAACAGTTGAAATTTCACACCAATTGTAGATTCTGTTCATGTCTGTTTGTAGAGATCCTATATCCTCTCGTTTCTTATTTTTCTACTAATTTTTGTGTCATCGGGAAAGGATGTTACCGTGCTGTCACTGGCAATTTCCTCATCTATATCAATTAGCATGATTATGAAGAGTAATGGAGTTAATACTGTTCCTTGTGGTATTGAGCTAAGGACTTCTGATTCTGGTGAAGATATTCTTTGAACTGTAACGACTTGCTGCCGCTCACGAGGGAAATTATATATCCATTTTCCTACTTTTCCCATTATTCCTATATATTTCAGTTTATGTATTATGGTTCCATGTTCACACTTGTCGAACGCTTTGGCAAGGTCTGTGTATCATAGTTTTCATTATTTTCAAGTGCATCAATAATGTTTTAGTGTTCCATTAATTGTGATAGGCACGATCTGCCTGACCGGAATTCATGTTGGTTATCATGGTTGGTTATCCCGAGTTTCCAAAAATTCATACATTTTTCTCTAACTTTTCTTTCAAATATTTCAATAAGATGAGATGTAAGTGACACTGACCTATAGTTTTTTGGCCTCGGATCGATCTTCTTTATATATTGAAACTATGTTCGCTCTCTTCCTGATATATTTTCCCCTTGTAGTTCTTCTTCAAAGAACGCTTTTATGTCGCATATCAGTTTGTCAGTTTTTGGGGTACTGAAAGATGATTTGTACTGAGCTCTTAATATTGCAGACACTTCCGTTAGAACATCAGATAAAGCATTGTCTTCATTTTTCAAAGGTCCGATAGTGGTGTGATTTTTCGACTTCTTTTTGCAAAATTATAGAAGCACTTTGAGTTAACCTTTATCGCTTCTATAGCGTTGTCTTCTTTTTTTTCTGTATGATTCTCAATTAGTTCCTGTATGACGCAATCTATACTCTGCAGTTTATCATTTAATATTTTTCCGATGTTGTTGTCTTTGCAGTTACTTAATTTTGCAGTCACTCTTTTTCACCTTCGGAACAATGACCTCTTTTGTCTCTCGAACCTGCTTCTCTTTCCTCTTTGTTGCATTTTTGGGACGTCTTTCCACAATTTCCAGCGTCTTCTCCTCTCAGGTCATTAGCATCTCTTCCGTTGTCTTGGCTTTGAAGATGGTTTTCCAATCTATTGCTTCCATGCTGGATGCAACACCTTCCCAGTTTATAGCTTTGGAGTGAAAATTAAAAATTTCGAATTTGCTTCTTTCTATAGTGCGTGTTCTTTCCTTTCCTGTTGATTTTATATTGGTTTTTATTTCAATAATGTTGCGATCTATTATTATTGTTGGGGATATTTCTATGTTATCAACTGGGTTGCTGTTGTTTGTGAATACCATATCTCGGCAGTTTTTTTTTTTTTTTGCATTTTCTGTTATTTCTTGTGTTAACATAAATTTATCGGCTTGAGCTAGGAGCATTTTTGCTTGCTCTTGGACTTCCCGTGTGCTGCCTTTGTCTTGGTGTAAACATATATTTTTTCCTATCCTTTTATATTTCATAAATGAAAAATTTAAATCACCACAGAGAAAAATATTTGGGGTTGGAGAGTACATCTTTTACCCTGTTTCTGACCTCTGTAACTGAATCTGAGAATTTTGAGTTGGTGTGTTCGGGGGTCTATATTACAATTAGTACCATATTTAATTTTTCGACTTTTGCTGCTACATATTCTACGTAGTTGTTTGAAGTACTTTTAGTCATTTCTGCCATATGTCTTTCGCGTGTGTAAAGAGTACATCCTCCTTTACGTCTCACTGTTCTGTTGGCTCGGAGTATTAGGGTGTGTCAATTTGGGAGGTGAAAATTAATTTTTGCCAATTCCTTCACTGAGGGGTTTTAAAAATGTTTTTGGATGTGAAGAATTCAAATCTGCTATTATTTTTGTGATTGCTCAAACTTAGCTTGGTAAATCTACGTTTGATTAAAAAGCACATAAATTGCTCTCGGAAAACAACATTTATTAATTTTAGCTTCTCAAAATGTCAGGTAATGCTATAAAAATTTTAGTTTCTCTGCATAAAACATATCCTAGTAATCATAAAACATATCCTTGTAATCATAAAACAACATTAGAAAGTAATGACATCAGTAAAAAAAAATATTTAAACAAGTTTCATCAAGTCTTGCTTTGATTCGTTCTTGGACATCAGCCGCCGACTTGCTTCTTGGCCTCTGATATAGCCCTCACGTTTCTCATGTGTATACACCCTGCCTGCTGCCTCTGTGACTTGTTTCACACACCTCTCTATTGACTGAGCATGACAGGGCCACTGTGGAACTTGCATAGGCTTGTCAAAGAACTTCTTTACTTCCGCTGTAGTCAGTTTACATGTCAAAGGAGGTTCAAATACCCGGTCAGACCAGTCTGTCAGCTCCAACACGGAAGAAGCACTGGGGTTGATGGAAGGTGTCTTCCTGGGACGTACAGAAAGATCTCCAGTGTGTCATCATCTCCACCCCTCATGTCAACAATCTTTTGGACACCAGCTCTCCTCTCCTCACTGTCATCTGAGCACAAGAGTGTCTGGATTATCATTTCGCTGAATGCATACCATGCTGAGCGCTTGATGGTTGGCAAAACAGCATCCACTACAGCCTTCTTTTGCAGCCTAACTAGCCGCAGCAGAAACAAGATGTGGCGTGGGCCTTCCACCCAAGAGCGTTTTACTTTGATGTTGAACCAACAGGGTAGTACTCACCAACAATGTATTCCACTATCAGTCTTAAGTTGTTGAGGGTTTTGCCTTTAAGGCCATGTTTGAAACCCATATGCGACAAAGCCTGTTTGCTGTTGTCAACCACCTTGAATGGCTCACTGGACCAATTTCAAGAAGGGCCAGATCTGTGGGAAGTTCTTCTGTCCTTATGGCCTGTGTGATCCTATACCCGTACGCTTGATCAGTAGAGAGATCCTTTACGACATTGTCACTCAGTGAAGTAAGAGGCTCTCCAATTGAGAGTTTGGTGAATGAAGGATCAATTTCAAGTTCGGTTGCAGTGTCTAGCATCTTGCCAATGTTACCTGTCCACTTGTTGTTAGACAAGGTCTTCCCATCCAGTGCTGTGATCAAGTGTCGCAGGGGTAACTCGTTAGTGTGGGGGGCACAAACCAACCAGATCAGCTTACGGCAAAGCTTGACCTCTACCCAATGCATGGAACCACCCTCCCAGCCAGTGTTAACATTTGTAGAATCACCTCCAATGGCCTGCAGGCTTTTATCAATGCCCTTCTTTTCATGAAATCTACAAGATTATCAGCAATAACTTCAGCAGGTTTTTTTCTCGTTGAGCCTTTCTCAGGAGTGAAGTGGTAGAGATATCTTCCACCTGGCTCACTGCACACAGAATAATGCTCTTCTTTGATGATGCTGGGGAACTGACGATCTGAATTGTCTGCTTTCAGCATAACTTTAGTTGTATCTTGACGGCCGTCAAAGAAGATGCAGTCAATTTCACCCTTCTTACAAAGATCATCAAATTCCTGATCCAGGGATCTCATAACTTTTTCTTGGGCCCTCTTGACTTTATTGTGATCAACTACAAGTCTCTTTTCTTCTTCGTGATCAAGCCAGCATCCATAAAGGCAGCAGTGGTGATGGCAGCTGTGGCACGCAGGCAACACCATATCTGATGCTATGCATAGCAACATTAGGTATTTCTAATGTGTTGTACTCTGGCTTTTTATTGGAAGTTGAGACGTGCTTGGTATTTCTAATGTCACTTCATAACTTCCATCCTTTCCATCTTGAGCATCAGCTATTTGTTCTTCATTTTCATCATCAGAGAAAATTATTTCATTTAATGGCATTGAAACATCCTGCTTACTTGTCTGCTTATATTCAGCAAGCCTTCTTCTTTCGTCTTCTTGCCGCTTCTGCTTTTGACTTGTCTGTTGTGCTCAGGTTGATCTGGCAAGCCAATCTGATGTGGTCCAATAGAACCAGACTTGTCTCTCTGACCTTTAATGAAAGCAAGTTCCTTCACAGGGATCTTCATCTCCCTAGGGCATGTACAGTTAATGTGAGTTTCGTTTTTGCAACCAGCATCTGCAAGGCAGCCAAATTCAGAGCAGAGAACAATTTTACACTTGCAACTGAGGATGTCAAAAAGCTTGTCAAGTTTTGCAATGAAAGCCTCTTTGACATGTAGCTTTCCTCTCCCAAGAGATATGTTTTTGGCCTGCTCCCAGCTCTCTTGGATCTTGTTTAAGATTGTGACTCGTGAATTTACAACGGGGGCTACAAAAGAACTGTTTGCTCGTTCCCACTTTTCAAGCACTTTAGGATAAATGTCCTTTGCAAGACTGGCTGCTGGGTAGTTTCTCACATCCTCACCACTTTGTTCTCTTAGCAGTAGCCATATTTCAGAACGTCTCGCAGAGTTGGGAGTTCAGAGGGCAACAACTCTCTACCAGTTCCAATTAGGTTGCTCATATGTGTAAATGTCCCCAGTCTTGTTCTCCTTTTAGAAGCCATTGTAGGTCAATTCCCACTGGTTAGGATGGTAGCACTGACGGACAAGTAATCTTCAGCACACTGATGAATATGTTTCAACCTGTGAGAGAAGCAAAAACAGCAGTGCATTATATATACAGCATATATAATTATTAATATAATAATTATTATATAATTCCACAAAAAAGTCAAAAAAGTCACTATTTTTATGTAGCTTCTTACCAAGCAAAACTAAATTATATTAAATTAACAAAAATATCTTTAGAATTCCTAAGTCATGCTGCAACTTTTAGCACCCCTCATATTTGGAATTTGAAAGTTGAAAATTCGACACACCCTATCGGAGTATGTTGTAGTTGTCAATTTGTATTTCGTTTTTTGTCAACACAAAACTCAGTTTTTCACAGTTCGCCTGGCAGTCCTTTAGGTGGGTTTCTGTGACGCATGCAAAGTCTGCTTTGATTTCTTGCATGAGTCCTTTCAGGTATGTGACTTTGTCCGGGGAATGGTTTGATTTAAGGCCTGAATGTTGGCTAGGATTATTTTTATTTTTTCCCTTTCATTTTTCCATATATAGTTCCGATTCGTTTTCCAATGGTGGTGCATGTTTCGTTGCCTTATGATCCTCCAAGAATTTTCTTCTCTTTATCTTTTTCGATACCTGTTATCCCGATATCGCATGGAATGTCTTTCTGTATGCCTTCTGCATGGTATTTAACCCTTTACTGCCCAAAAGGACAAATTTACAACCTTTCAAATACACGCATTCATAACTTAACCCTACAAAATATTTCGGTAGTAAAGGGTTAACAGCTGAATTGTGTTGGCTACATCTAAAAAATTGGTAGCCCTCTTTGGTGATGGTCGTGCTCTTTTGAGAGTGGTGGTAACGGCATTTTTTCCCATAGTTGCACCTCCCATATCTTGCATAGGTTTTGCAAATGGTAAGAGAGTGGAACTTGCATTCGTTTTCAAATTTGCAATATCCATTTGTGTAATGGAAGTTACATAAAGTGGGATGTGCATAGATGCATTGCCCATCCCGGTATCTGCAGTGCCCTTTTGCATAATACTTACATACGATATTTTCTACGTTTCTAGTTCTTGTCGTCTGTTTATTTTCTGTTTTTAGTCTTGGTTGTCTTTTTCTCATTATCCTCGTTAGGCAGTTTTATCATAGCGCAGATTTTACTTGTTTCTTTTTTTTCTTTTACAGTAGTGTCTTCTTTCCGTGTTATATTTTCATTTGTTCTATTTTCATTTATTCCTCTCTCATCCACACCGTTTTGTTTTCGGACATTTCGGTCCTTCCCCTTCCCCCATTATTCTCGCCTTTTCTATCGCGTTCGTATTCGTATGCTCCATTTCTTTAAATACCGTAAATGAGTTTATGGTCTCGGTACATGCGTCACACAGAAATATGATCGCTGTGATTTGTTTGGCGTTCTACACAAGGGATATTTTTCTATCATCCCAATTCATACAGATAAAGTCGTGCAGTTTTTGACAGAGATCACACCTGATTCCCTCATTTTCAGTTGTTTCTAAATTACACAAGCTGCAAATTAGGTGAGAAATTGAACCCATGGTCGTGTTAATTATTACCGTCGTCGCTCAAAACACACACACATACACAATATATATTATATATATATATATATATATATAATATATATATATATATATATATATATATAATATTATATATATATATATATATAAAAGGTTGTAACATATATTCTGCTCGATTTTTTAGTTTATTCACCACAAAAATTAAATGATATAATGACAAATTAATCATCAATATAATTCCCTTCTTTTTCTATAACCTCCTCCCACCTATAGAAAAGTTTTTTATGCCACGTTCGAAGAAATCCCTTGGGTTCGAGTTTAAAAAAGCGATCACTTCGTTTTTGATAGCTTCCCTGGATTGCAACTTTTGTCCATCTAGGTGGTGTTGCAGACTTCTGAATAAATGGTAGTCTGAAGGTGCGATGTCCGGAGAATAAGGTGGATGAGGCATTTTTTCCCAACCAAATGCCTCCAATTGGGCAGTGGTGATTCGAGCAGTGTGAGGGCGCACGTTATCCTGGTGGAATAGAACACCTCTGGGATTAATTAATGCAAGAAGTTTTTCTCGTAATGCCATCTTCGATCGCTGGAGTTGTTGGCAGTAGACTTCAGCTGTGATTGTTTGGTTATCTGGCAGAAGCTCAAAATGAATAATTTCTTGCATATCCCACCAAATGCATCGCAAAATTTTCTTTGGATGGGGTCCATTCCTTGGTTAAGGTTCAGGCTTTGTTTCACGGCTAAGCCACTGATGTCGACGCTTAATATTGTTATAGAGGACCCATTTTTCATCCCCAATGACGATCCGATTCAAAAACGGTGCCTGCAGTTGCCGAGAATGCAGTGATGTGCAAATATCGATTAGATGTTGAAGATTCGCTCGTGACAAATCATGCGGAACCCATTTTCCAACCTTCACTACTTTTCCTAACAGCTTCAAATGACGATGAATGGTCATGTGGCTGACGCCGAGTTGCAGGCCAAGTTTTCTTACAGTTACCATTGGGTTTTCCTCCACTGTTGCTTTCAGCAACTCTTCATCTAACTCATTTGGTCGTCCTGTTCGTTGATAATCTTTCAGACTGAAGTCTTCATTTTTGAACTTCTCAAACCATCTCCTACACATCCATTCGCTCACAACATCATTTCCACAAACTCTTTGAATGTTTCTTGCGGATTCACTAGCGTTAGATCCTTTATGGAACTCATACAGTATCACATGTCGAATATGCTCTTTCGTGGGCTCCATGTTTTTTCAATTACTGTAATATCGTAGGGGTGGCGTTGTAACTGCATGAAAAACACCAGAGAAAATATTCATTCGCCTAATCCTACACTAGCCTAAGTCATTCTGTATCGTGATAAAACCTGTGCGAACCTGTCGCCGCGTGTATTTTGCAACATTTCTAAAACTATTATTCTATTATCTATCGTCCGTTTTCTAATCGAGCAGAATTTATGTTACAACCTGATATATATATATATATATATATATATATAGTAGCGAGAGCTATAGAACATACGAAACTACATTCAGCTGCAGGTCCGGACAATTGGAACGCATTATTGATTAAAAACTGTAAAAATGAAATAGCTACACCTTTATACTGGATATGGAGAAGATCCCTAGACACTGGGGAAATACCGAGCATCTTGAAAAGAGCAAACATTGTCCCTATATATAAAGGAGGGGACAGATCTCAAGCAAAGAACTATAGACCAGTGTCATTGACGTCCCACCTCACCAAAGTATTTGAAAGAATAGTTAGACAAAAATTTATGATTTCCTGGAGACACGGGAAAGATTCAACGAAAATCAGCATGGATTCCGATCAGGTAGATCATGCCTATCACAACTAATAGAGCACTACAACAATATCCTAGATGCATTGGAAGACAATGACAACTACGATGTTATATACACAGATTTTGCTAAAGCTTTCGATAAATGTGACCATGGTATAATAGGACATAAAATTAAAGACATGGGAATAACAGGCAAAGTGGGAAAATGGATCTACAACTTCCTTAGTGATCGTCTGCAGGTCGTCAAAATTCAAGGTATATCATCATCAGAATCGGAAGTACGCAGCTCAGTACCACAAGGGACAGTACTGGCCCCACTCCTGTTCATTATCATGCTAACAGACATAGACAGCGGAGTAAACAGCAATAGTATAGTAACATCCTTTGCAGACGATACAAAGATCAGCAGAAAAATCAGCGATGTACATGACGTGGAGGCCTTGCAGAGGGACACGAACAAAATATACAAATGGTCAGAAGACAACATGTCATTCAACGCCGAGAAATTTCAGCTCTTGAGATATGATAGAAAAGAAGAACTTAAACAGACTGCATATTATGCTCCAGATAGACAGGAAATTCAGAGAAGCATGAAAGCGATTGATCTCGGGATAATAATGACAGATGATGCGAAATTCGAAACACAAAATCAGATAGCGATAAATAAAGCAAAAAGAGTCGCCGGACAGGTTCTAAGAACGTTCAAGAGAAGGGACAGGACAGTAATGATTCCCCTGCTAAAAACACTGATTATACCAAAACTTGAATACTGCTCAGTTTTGACGTCCCCATATAAAAAGGAAGAAACTAATAAACTAGAAGAAACGCAAAGGCACTTCACAGCCAAGATTGATGGCTGCAAAGAACTCAACTACTGGGAAAGACTACGTAAACTAAATCTGTACTCACTGGAAAGAAGAGAGAGAGGTACATCATAATCTACATATGGAAAATGATCGAAAAACTGGTACCAAACCTAAAACTAAACCCAATTACCATTCAAACAACACTGGAAAATAGGAAAGGCAGAATGTGTAGTGTTCCCAAATTAAAAGCACGACAAGGGACCTCCTCAACCCTGAAGGAAAATAGCTTGGTTGTCAGGGGGCCAAGACTTTTCAACCAGCTTCCTAAGGACCTCAGAAACGTAACGGGGGTCAAAGTTGAAGTCTTCAAGAAAAGACTGGATGCCTGGCTCAGGACAGTACCAGATGAGCCGGGCGTGCCTGGCTATGTACGGTGGAGAGCGCAAGAAAGTAACTCGCTCCTCCACCAGGCCAGACCTAGAGGCGGGGCCACCAGCTTGACCTCCGTGTGAAGAGAGACCAACACACGAAACAACATAAGGTTCATAAGGTAAGGTAAGGGTATATATATATATGATGAATAAAACCACGAAGGGAAAAGAAACACAAAGGGGTGCTCAAGCGCTTTCGTCTATGACATCCTCAGGAACACTGTGTTCCTGAGGATGTCATTAGACGAAAGCGCTTGAGCACCCCTTTGTGTTTCTTTTCCCTTCGTGATTTTATTCATCATAAATACTTTTCACGTGTCACTTTCGTGAAATAATTTTTCATATATATATATATATATATATATATATATATATGTGTGTGTGTGTGTGTGTGTCTGTGTGTATGTTTAAGAGAGAGAAAACTAAACACGGAAAGCAAATTAGTATAATAAAAGCTTCAAGAGAGGAAAAATTGAGTAAAGAATGGTGAGAAATGAAGGGAAAATTTTTTACATTAAACTTTTATTTCTTTCCGTTTTTGACGAGGAAGTAAAAAGCTTTTAATAGGGAGACGAATTTATTATTAGAATTACGACAAATTAAAGGAAATTTTGGTTAATTAACTCAATTCACAATTCGAATGCATTCCAAGTTTTTTTTTATTTATGCAGGAAGGAAGGGCCAAGGGCGAACGCCCGCAAAAAATGACTCCCCCCCATATATTTTAATTTTTTATGCAGGAAGGAGGGGCCAAAGGCGAATGCCCACAAAAGCGCCTCCTACCCCATAGAATAAGAAAAAATCAAGGTCCAGGGTTTTCGAGATGCCGAGACACTCTGCGTTTGAAACATTGGAGGCCATAGATAGGGGGAAAGATGGATTGAGGAAGATTGTTCCAGAGTTCACCGGTTGAGTAGATGAAAGATTGAAAATACCGATTAAACCATGCGTTAGAAAGTGGACAGAAAAGGAATGAGAAAGGGTAAAAAGTCTGGTGCTGCGTGCTCTCCTTAAAGGAGGAGATATGTACTGTAGTCAGAGAGTTCAGAAGAGCAGTGTCCGTCATAATAACGATAGTAAAGAGAGAGTGAGGCGACATTGCAACGAAGAGAGAAAGATTGAAGACAGTCAGTAAGAGGCGGGGAAGTGATGAGACAAATAGCCTTTGATTCTACCCCGGCAAGTACGGCTGTGTGGGTTCAGCCACCCCATACATGAGAAGCATACTCCATACAGAGGCGGACAAGACCCCTGAACAGAGAGAGTAACTGAGTGGGTGTGAAGAAACTGCGGAGCCGGCACAGGAAACCTAACCTTTTAGAAGCTGTTTTGGAAAGAGAGTAGATGTGATCTTTCCAGGAAAGAACACGAGAAATGGAAACACCAAGAATGTTAAGAGAAGAGGAAGGATTGAGTTGTGTGTTGTTGAAGGTAAGGAGAGAGTCGTGTGGAAGATTGTGACGAGTAAACAGATTGAAGAACTGAGTTTTTGAGGCAGTAAAAGCTACAATGTTTTCTCTGTCCCAATCAGAGACAGCAAAAAGATCAGAGGTCAGATGCTAGCCGCCCCACGCAAATCATAGAGCGACTGTGGAGAGGGGCGCTTTGTGAAGCAGGTGGAGAAGTGAAGAGTGGAATCATCGGCATAAGAGTGAATAGGAGAGGAAGTGCGAATTAAAAGATCATTGATAAATAAAAGGAAAAGAGTGGGTGGTAGGACAGAACTCTGAGGAACACCACTGTTGATAGATAGCTTTAGGAGAAGAACAGCGGCCATGTACAACCGCAGCTATAGATCGGTCAGAAAAGAAATTAGGGATGAAGGCACAGATAGAAGGATAGAAACGGAAGGAGAGCAATTTCGAAATTAAAGATTTGTGCCGGACTCTATCTAAAGCTTTTGATATGTCTACCGCAATAGTAAAAGTTTCACTGAAATCCCGAAAGGAGAATGCCAAGAGCCAGAGAGATATGCAAGAATATCGCCAGTCGAGGGTCCCTTGTGGAACTCATACTGACGATTTGAAAGAAGAGTGTGAGAAGAGAGGTGTTTAAGAATCTTCTTATTAAGGATAGGTTCAAAAACTTTAAAAAAGACAAGAAATCAAAGCAATTGGACGATAGATAGTCACCCTTCTTTGGACAGGCTGAATGAAAGCGAACTTCCAGCAGGAAGGAAAAGTACCAGGTGAGAGAAAAAGACGAAAGAGTTTGCCTTGGCAGGGTGTCAGCACTGAAGCAGTTTTTAAGAACAACAAAAGGAACACGATCAGGACCGTACGCCTTCCTAGAGTTGAGCGAGATAGGACAGAAAATACATTTTTAGAAGAGATTCTAATTTCAGACATAATTAAGTCAAAGGGAGGAGGAGATGGAGGAACAGCCCTGGAATCGTCCATGGTTGAGTTGGGGGCGAAAGTTTGAGTGAAGAGTTCAGCTTTGTCGGGAGAAGAGACGGCAACTGAGCTGTCGGAATGGAAAAGAAGAGGAAGTAAAGTTGTTGAAGAGGTTCTTAGCTAGATGCCAGAAAGAGCGAGAATAATTAGAATTGGATAGGTTTACAAATTTTTGTCGGATGAAGGAATTTTTGGCGAGTCGAAAAATTTTTTTTGTACGATTCCGGCTAGAAATATAAGCTGAGTGAGAGTCAGAAGTTGGATGGCGACGGTACCTTATGAAAGACTCGTCTCTGTTGCGGATAGGATTAGAATAAGTAAAGGTAAACCAAGGTTTTTTGCATTAGTGATAGGAATATAATATGGAATGTACGCCTCCATGCCTGATGCTGAGGGAATCACCTCCTTCATGCGCTCAGCATACCCGGAAGGGCCGCGACCACGGAAGCAATAATCATTCCACGGGAAATCACAGAAGTACTGCCTAAGGGCCTCCCAATCAGCGGCGCCAAAGTGCCAAAGGCGCCTCCTCTTGGGAGGATCCAAAGGCCGGATTGGAACGATAGGACAAGAAACAGGTATAAGATTGTGATCGGAGGAGTACAACAGAGAAAAAAGCTTGTCAGAGTAAGAAGAAGGATGAGAAGTAAGAAATAAATCCAGAATGTTGGGCCTATCTCCAAGGCGATCGGAGAGATGAGTAGGGTGCTGTACATCCGCTCTCGGTCATTTAGGATAGAAAAGTTGTAAGCTAGTTCACCAGGGATGTTAGTGAAATGGGAGGAAAGCCAAAAGTGGTGGAGAACATTGAAATCTAAAATGAAGATTTCAGCAAAGGGAGAGCGGGATAGAATGTAATCCACTCTGGAAGTGAGGTAGTCAAAGAATTTTGGATAGTCAGTAGAATTGAGAGAAAGGTAGACAGCGCAGATGTAATTGTTTTGAGATTGGCATGTAAGCCGTACCCAGATGGTATAGAATTCGAAAGATTCGAGTTCGGGAATACGAGAACAAGTTAGGTCATTGCGTACATATACGCAACATCCATCTTTGGAGTGAAATTGAGTGTAGGGAAAGTTAGAGGGTACAGAACAGGGGTTGCTGTCAGTCGTCCCAGACACCTGAGTTTCAGTGAGGAAGAGAAGATGAGGTTTAGAGAAGGAGGTGGTGTTCAACAGATTGAAAATTTGAGAAAAGGCCACGAGTGCCACAGAAGTTTATTAAAAGTGAACTGAGCCCAGAACATCTCAAATGGGCAATAGCAGAACCAGCCCCACTGCTCGGGTCTGCGTTCCCGGTATCTATCGGCAGCGGGGTGCTGGAAGTGAGGACATTAATGGTCTCCTCCCCAGGTGACTCCGAAGGTCTTGAAGTTGATGCCATTTTTTTTTTTAATTTTGAAAAAATTATGTAGTGTGTAAGATGCATGTGTATGTAGTGAAGAATAGGAATAGAATGTGTGTTTGAGAGCATGCTAAACTGTCCACAGGGTAGATGAGACACGGAAAAAGATCAGCTAAAGAGGACAGTGAGAAGAGAAACGGGAGTTCCAGCACTCCCTATCTTTTGTCTAACGTCCTCCCCCCCCCCCCAGGAGTACTTCCTTGGTCGATTGCTATCTACAATTTCCTCCCTGAAAGTATAAGAAGAAGAAAACAAAGAAGGAGAAAGACGAAATCAAGGTCTTCGAAGCTCACGATACCTTTTTTCATTTTTCTTTATTTTGAAAAGATTGTGTGATGTGTAAAATGTATGTATGTATGTGTAGTGAAGAACAGAGAGAGAGTGTGTTTTTGAGAGCATGCTGGAATGCTCAAAGGGTAGATAAGACAGGAAAAGATCAGCTGAGGAGGACAATGACAGGGAAACGTCAGTTCCAGCACTCCCTGATTCCTGCCTAATGCCCCCTCGAGGAGTAGTTTCCTGATCGATTGGTGTCTTCATTCTCCTCAGAAATCAGTTTGGGAATAATGTTCATCAATTTAGTTTTTATATACAGTATGAGGTTTATATATATATATATTATATATATATATATATATATATATATATATATATATATATATATACACTAGAATGCCTGCTGCGTCTTGCACAGCAAATGTTCCCCAAAACATAACCTAGAGGGGGACTGGAAGGGGCGAGTGCGTTACTAAAACATTCCCTGGTTCTGCCTTAATATATATACTAAATTTAGTGAGCTTACCCTAGACGTTTAGGCGTGTATACACAAACATAAACAAACATAAAACAGACAGACAGACAGACAGACAGCCATCATCATCATCATATATGGTGTAGGGGTTAGCATAACTGACTACAAATCTGCTGGCTCCGGGTTCGATACCCGGTGACGGCAGTCGGCGCTCAGCAAACCCAGCTGTTCATCCTTCCATACAATAAAAATTGGGTGGTGAATAAATGAGTACTCTGGGTATCTTAATGGTTAAGACGCTGAGTTGTTGGTCGGAAGGTCATGATATTGAGTCCGGGCGAGGACTTTATAATTTCTGACCACCCGTGGTAGGTGGTGGTTCGGATTCCACGTTAGGCTGTATGTCTAAGCTTGAAATTCATCAGAATGAATAATCCGGCCAGAAGCCAAACCAAGGTTATACATACGAGTATGTATATATATATATATATTAGGGTGATTCAAAAAATCAAAGTTTTTTTTTTTAATTGTTCAACCTGTATTTTTGTTCCCTATGACAAAAAGTAGTGTATGCCAAATTTGGTGAATTTTAAATAAAATTTACTATGTGCTACCAGGCGTCAAAGTTTCACTCTTTTTCAATTTGTTTGTTTTTACAACTTATGATTTTATGTTTAATTGTTTATATTTCAGAATTTTTAATTAATGGTTTATATACTAGCTTGCTTTTAATTGTTGCTTGGAACTCGTAATTTTGATACCAATTAATCGATTATAGAAGCTAGGCCTAACTCACCATCACCCAGTTGCTCATTTGGGAGAAGTTCTACAAGAAAAGAAACTGAAGTATGGCTAATTGGGCAGCCCTCTGCAGTACTAAAAACATCCGTATTACCATCAGAGAAGGAAATGATGGCCCTCTTCATGCACTACAAAATATTAAAAAGCAAGACATTAGACAATCATGCTGCTCTACTGCAGATGATGTGCTAGCAGTTTGGAAAAAAGCAGGAATACCAGCAAAACAAAGAATACATGTAGTAGATAAAATTCAAGGAATACTGAAGGAATGACAGCTGCTTAAGAAAAACAAAGCAAACAAATTGAAAAGATCACAAAATTTAAATAATAAAGAAGAAAAATGGAAAGATAAACTGGAAAACTTATTTGACATTGCTCATGAGAATGCTATGCAGCTTATAAAAATAGAAGATGATAAGAAATTCTTGAAAATGCAACGTGAGAAAGGACGTCATGGAAAAATGGGTACCATTGATAAGGCTGTTGCTAAAAAAGAGCAAAGAGCAGCAGAAAAGCAACAACGTTATGAAAAGAGGAAAGCAGGAGAAGAGATCAAAAGAAAGAAGAATGAAGAGGCTGTCATACTCACCAGTACATCATCAGAATCAGAATCAGAGGAGAGTAAACGTGATGAATCTGGTTTCTGTGCTGCACAACCTTCAACATGGAAAAGTAAGGTTGGCAAACGTAGAAAATTGTTTGATGATAAATTATTAGGAAGTCTTGATGTTGCAAAATTGAGTGACAGAAATGCGTCTCTTTTTAATGCAAACAATCAGACATCGCTTGAATGGGACATCTGCGAACAAAAAATGCATGTGTTTCAATACAACGGCAGCCAATACTGGTCCTAGAAATGGTGCAGCTATTCTTCTAGAACAAAAATTCGACAACGATTTATTGTGGCTGGCATGTCGACACCATATATTTGAAATTATGCTGGAAGCTGTTGTTTCAAAGTCTTTATCACCATCTTCTGGCCCAGATATAGTCCTTTTTAAGAAGCTCAGAGAAAAATGGTCAAGCATTAATAAGGAGGACTACGAAACAGCATTATCAGATCCAGATATCTATGAAAATATTCATGACATCAAAGATGACATAATTATATTTGCAACAAATCAACTAGATACATTCCAACCAAGAGACGATTACCTAGAACTATTGCAGCTAACAATTATTTTTTTGGGAGGTGAACCAAAAGGTGAAATCAAATTTAAACATCCAGCGGGACTTCATCGGGCTAGGTGGATGGCCAAAATTACATATTCATTAAAATTTTTTTTGTTCAAATCTCAGTTCAAAATTTCAGTAAAAGACAAAAAAGGACTAAAAGACATCTGTCTATTTGATACTCGGTTATATGTAAAGGCATGGTTTACAGCTCCTGTGCCATCTTGCGCTCCTCGTCTTGATCTGGAATTATTACAGAATCTTGTAATCTACAAATAAATAAATGACACAATTGCATTTGTTGCTATTAAAAAACTGTTAGGTCACCTCTGGTACCTATCAGAAGAACTGGTAGCCTTGGCCTTTTATGATGATGAACTGCCTACTGAAGCGAAAAACAAAATTGTAAAGGCCTTGCAAAATACAACAGAAACTCTTCCTGCAAAACGGGCTTTTCTAGATCCTGCACTTATTCCAACGAAGAAATTAGATTTTGTCACATCAAATACTCAAAGATTCTTTACAATAACAGAATTTAGTTCAAAATTTTTACTCAAAGATGCTAAAGAATGGCATAATGATGAAGAGTATAACTCCGCTAAGAAATCTATCAAACAGTGGAAAGTCGTGAATGATATAGCGGAAAGAGGAGTAAAATTAATGGATGAATATAATAAAATACTAACATGACGAAGATCAAAAACAATTCTTGCTACAAGTAGTGAAAAACTACAGGGCTGTTTACCCTGATAGAAAGAAAGAAACATTGATGAAGTAAGGACAGCTAATGTCTCAAATATCATGCTAGTTTAATTATGCATGCTTGTGGTTATGGTAGGACCTACGGGGGAGCTTTCCACATTAAAAAAAAGCAATGCGCCTTGTACTGTACTCCCTGGGTGGTGTGGAAAAATTTGACAATTTGAGTCGTTCTGTCAATTTTTAATTGCTGGTAGCAACCCCTAAAAATTAAAAATTTGCTAAAATATTTTAGGATAGTTGTTTTTATGCTGAAATGAACCATTTAAAGGGTTGAACACATTAAAATATAAAAAAAAAATTTTACCCCCATATTTGAATCACCCTAATATATATATATATATATATATATATATAATATATATATATATTATATATATAATGCAAACTCACAAAAAAAGAAAGATGATTCCAAGGCATTTCGTGTATTCAGAAGTACACCTCGTCATTCCATGACGAGGTGTACTTCTGAATGCACGAAAGGTCTTGGAATCATTTTTCTTTTTCCGTGTGGATTTGCATCATTCATTCGTTTCACGTGTTTAATTGTGAAATTCATCGTATTATATATATATATGCGCCTCGGTGGTGTAGTGGTTAGCGTCGCTGACTACGAATCCATCGGCCCCGGGTTCGAGACCCGGTGACGGCAGCCGGCGCGTAACAAAACCCAGCTGTTCATCTTTCCACACAATAAAGAAAGTGGTTGGTAGATTAATGGGTACCCTGGGTGGCCTAGTGGTTAAGACGCTGGGCTGCTGGTGGGGCGTGGTTCGGATTCCACGTTAAACTGTAGGTGTAAGGTAGAGTGAAAAGCTTGACTTTCGTCAGAATGAACAATTCGGGCAGAAGTTAACCAAAGGTTATATATATATATATATATATATACAATGGCGGATCCAGAGCAGGGCTGAAGGGGCTCCAGCTCCCATTGATAGAGATGTTTCGCGAATCGCAACCCAAGCACATCCATCCACACATTTGTTTATAATGTATGTTTCAAACCAGAATGATATACTCGTAATTTACAGTAATTTTCCTTTTGATTTATGAAATAATCAGGGATTTAGAGTAACAGCTTCAAGCTAAATATTTGAATTTGTGGATGTATTTTTTAATGAATTTTCTGAGTCCTGTGATTGGTTGGACAGTTGTCTAGAAAGTGGCTGTACGTTATTTCTGTTGTAAAGTATTTCTGGTTTTGATTGAGCGTTCCTAATAAATTGGTAATCATTGAACATTAATCTTATTAGCAACTATTTTTATGGGAATGATTGCATAATATTTAAGCTTGGTTCAGAACTTCATCCGAACCCAACCAGCCCCTCCACTAACAAAAATCCTAGATCCGCCACTGTATAATAAAATTAATATTAGGGTGGATCGATTTTACATTTTTTTCGATTTCCATATTCTAATAGAGACAAAAACTTGCGCATGCATGAGAAAATAGCCTCTGCAAAATCTTAGCTTAATAGGTAATCATCTTCTGCCCCCGGCAAAGCGATGAAAATCATATTTTAGTAGTCAAAAACGTATTTTTCTTATAATTTTTAAAATATTTCAATATGCATCAAAATTATTCCTAATAACTATAAAGTCGATGAAAAAGACCTCATATGATCGTTTTTCCAAGCGCGTTGTCCTACGTTAATATCTTTTGCCCCCGGCAACAACGTCAAATGTTGAAAAAATAGGTAATTTATATACATATTTTCAGATCGGCTCTTTGTCTTAAATAATGCATTTACAGTATATATTTCCCATAGCATTTATATCGTTGCTTAGGCATGAAATAACACACACGCAAAATTTTATGACTCTAGGCTAGGGTTTAAAGGTCATCTCTGGTGAGTGCTGCCAATTACAGAATTCGATGCCATTCCATCTCCCGACATTGACATAGATGATGCCGAGTTGAACACTGACCAAAAATATTTGTTAAGCATCTACAGAGCAGTGTCGAGCGGTAGCTGCTCTTCAGCTCTCGCGGCTCGAAATCCAGGTAAGATGGCGCATTCCAGGTGGCTGACAACAGCAAATAGATTTCTGCGCCTATATGTTTCAACCAGTGAACCCTCCAGCACCTTCAACGAAATTGTGCGATTCATTATGACAGTTTACGCACCAATTTGGTTAAGATAAAGAAAAACTCCAGTTTCACTGAGGGCGCAAAACATTTTTTCGAAATGATGCGTCTCTCTCAGACCATGCCTCAAAGATCTAAGACAATCGCCAAGAAAGTCCTCCGTAGAAATTCTTTCTTTGCTCACCCAGAAAATATTTGATCTCCATGCTACATGCCGATGAGGAACACATAAGAGAATTGGGAGGAGAAGAATATTAAAAGCACGATCAAAACAATCACCAACGGGGGAAATTCGAGCCTTCGCCATGCCTGAGCTGCTCTACGATAGTCAAAACTATTACGAAATGATCAACTGGCAAACGGCTGAGGTGACCGAACCCCCGTTACAAAAACAATACCTGATACCCGAATAAAAGAGTTTGTTGAGACGGGAGACCAGCCTGATGGACTGATCCCACTATTCCCTTGTCATACTCAAGCGGTCGAGAGACTCATCAAATTAGTAACCGAAGCCTCTGCCAGTGTAAGTGGAATAGAAGAGAGGGACGGATTCATCCGCTCCGTCTTCACTCCCGAACAAAAATTCCACGATTTGTTTCTAAGAAAGAGTACCGTATGTAAATCGACATGCAGCCAAAGGAAGGGGTTGGGGCTGGATAGGGTGGAACTCGACGTACAGCCACCTCCTCGTGGTGAGTTCTGGGTTGCTAATTTTATAAAATTAGCAAGCGAGGAGCTGTACTTAGTACTTATCGTACTTATAACATCGCATTAACGTAATTATAATCCACATTTAGACTTTCTCGGGGACAGAAGATATTACTCTAGAGTCATAAAATTTTGCGTGTGTGTTATTTCATGCCTAAGCAACGATATAAATGCTATGGGAATATATAAATGCATTATTTAAGACAAAGAGCCGATCTGAAATATGTATATAAATTACCTATTTTTTCAACATTTGACGTTGTTGCCGGGGGCAAAAGATATTAACGTAGGACAACGCGCTTGGAAAAACAATCATATGAGGTCTTTTTCATCGACTTTATAGTTATTAGGAATAATTTTGATGCATATTGAAATATTTTAAAAATTATAAGAAAAATACGTTTTGACTACTAAAATATGATTTTCATCGCTCTGCCGGGGGCAGAAGATGATTACCTATTAAGCTAAGATTTTGCAGAGGCTATTTTCTCATGCATGCGCAAGTTTTTGTCTCTATTAGAATATGGAAATCGAAAAACATGTAAAATCGATCCACCCTACGGGCTTACGGTGCCGGTGAGTGTATATATATATATATATATATATATATACGAGGTGTGATCAAAAAGTTCGGTAAATAGTCCCGCAACTAATGAACGCGTGTCACTAGGTGATGTCAGTGTGTATGGCTGATGACGTCACCTTGGCCACTTGCCAGATGCCAACAAACACCATTCAACTACGCACCAGTGCGCCGGTGTCATTGCTTTGTGTGAGTGCGTTTTGTGGCGTCTGGCGATTTTGCAGAAAATGTCGAAATTTGAGCAACGTGCAACCATCGAATTTTGTTTTAAACTTGGTAAGGCAGCTACAGAAACGCACGGAATGCTTGCAGCTGTCTACGGAGATGAAGTTGTTACAAACAAGAAGGACGGATGACCACTTCTTTCATCATCATCCAAAGACTCATTTCTTTCTCGAAACCTTCCAAACCACTTGTAAACAGTCTTGTTTGTAACAACTTCATCTCCGTAGACAGCTGCAAGCATTCCGTGCGTTTCTGTAGCCGTCTTACCAAGTTTAAAACAAAATTTGATGTTTGCACGTTGCTCAAATTTCGACATTTTCTGCAAAATCGCCAGACGCCACAAAAACGGCCTCACACAAAGCAATGATACGGCGCACTGGTGCGTAGTTGAATGGTGCTTGTTGGCATCTGGCAAGTGGCTAAGGTGACGTCATCAGCCATACACACTGACATCACCTAGTGACATGCGTTCATTAGTTGCGGGACTATTTACCGAACTTTTTGATCACACCTCGTGTATATATATATATATATATATATATATATATATACCCCCTCGATTAGGTACTCCGGCTTGCCGGGCCGAGGGGGCTCGTACACCTCGTGGGTTGTTGAGGTTTCCTCAACTCCTCGCGGGGTGTGGGCGAAGAGTTACCTAGTTGCGTTTTTTTTTTTTTTCCTTCCTTTTCTTCCCCCCCCCTTTCTTTTCTTTTTGCTCCCCCTTTTTTCCGTCTCTCCCGGAATTTCTTTTGTCTTGACTCGGTCCTGTGTCTCTGTCAATCGTAGTATCCCCCCCCCCTCTGTTTGTATTTGCAGTCTTGGGGTCATCGGGTGCACCGCCGGGGGGCATCGCTCCGGGGATGGTACGGGCGCCCGGACCGCTGCTGCGTCTGGATTGGGTCTTTGCTTGGCCCTTAACGGACAAATCTCCGTAGTGCCAATCTGCTGTTTTAAAACGACAGTTAGGTTGGGGGGCGGGCTACCCGGGACATTGGGCCTGCGCCTTGAAGGATGCAGCGGCGGATGGTGCATCGCCTTGGGTCCGAGGCTGCCTTTTTTGTAAGCTATTGTTTATGGGTTCTATTTCTAAACTTCACTCCCCTCCTGTTGACAACTCTGGCCCGCCCTTGGATTTGGATAAGACTACTACTTCTGGTCGTTCAGCGGCCTCTGTTTCCGCTGGATTGACCTTCCAGCCGTTTGGCCCCTCTCGTCCTCTGCGGCGTCTGGCTCTCGTGGCCGGACTCGTGGTGGCCGTAGGGCGGGGTCTTCGCGGCCCTTGTTCTCTCGCCCACTCTCGGTTCCGTTACACATGGACCTGTCTCCGCTGTCAATTTCTGTCCGGTGGACAGGTTCCTTGTTCTCCGCCCTTCCGCTGGCTCCCTTCCGGGCAACTCGGAACGGGTGTTTCAGCGCCTTAAGACGATAGGGGTTCCCTGTCGTTATGATATCCGCCCTCTGAAGGATGGGTCTCTTCTTTTGAAGTCCCGTTCTTCGGGGGTGACTGGGTCCCTTCTACAGTTGCAGGATGTCTTGGGTTGCAGAGTTTCTGTGACTCCTCATCCGCAATTGAATAGCTGTCAGGGCACCATTTTCGCTTCCCGTCTGCTGTCAATCCCGGTTGGCGAGTTGCAGGAGGATCTTGCCCCCCAGGGGGTAACGAGGGTCTTCCGCTTTTCGTCGCGCCGGGATGGTGCTCTTACCCCGTCCGCTCGTCTGCTCCTGACCTTTGACTCCCTTGTGCCTCCGGCCCAGGTGTTCTGGGGCATGGGTGATCGCCGGTCGTGTGAGTTTTCGGTGCGACCATATGTGCCTGACCCGGTTCGCTGCTTTGGCTGCAACCGGTTCGGCCATGTTAGCTCTGCCTGCCGCCGTGAGGGTAAGCTATGTGTCCGCTGCGGTGGGCCTGCGCACCCTACCCCGTGCACGAAGCCCCCGCGGTGCTCGAACTGCTCGGGGGCCCACCCTTCCTCCTCTCGGGACTGCCCCGTTTTCAAGTTTGAATTCGAGGTGCGGTCCTTAAGGACTACCGAATTCCTTAGTGCGCGGGATGCGCGCGATAGGGTCCGTGACCGGGAGCCGCGGCGGGGGTTGTCCTACGCTGCGGCTCTTGGCCCTGGCGGGTCCTCGGGCCCCTCCCGTGCTACCCCGGCGTCTACCGGAGTGGTGCCCCCCCCTGGAAGTTCCGGGGGTTGGTGGTCCTCCTGGCGCCGCGGGTCCTTCTTGTTCCTCTGCCTCACTTTCAGACATCTCATCTGATTCCCTGCCTACAAGTGCCCCTTCTCCCTCTCCGGCCTTGGGGTCTGGATCTTTGCCTACTCGTCTCTCGGGTGGGGAGGGTGATGCCCCGAAGGTGAGGAGGAAGCGTCGCCGTGGTCGGAGTCGGAGTCCTTCCGACCCGATTCTGACTGCTGCTCGCCCTGCTTCCCCTTCTTCACCGGAGGGGAAGCGGCGCGCTGCCCCTGATCCGCTCGGGACTCCCCTCTCTATACGGAGGGCTGGTGAGGCGTCACCTCCCGGTGCCCCGACCAGTGTCCGGGTGTCGGTCGAGGTACACCGCCCCATGACACCCTCGATTACTGACTCTGTTCCCATGATAGACCCGGTCGAGAGGAGCCTGGCCCTCCTTCATGGAGTCTCTCTCCCTTCGGCTCCTGCTGAGAGTGGTCGGGTCTCTCCCCTGGATCTACCTCTCCCACCTGTGGTCGACCTTTCCTCCCCCCCCCGTCAGTGCTTGTCTGGTTTGACGAGCCCTCGAACAACTGGTTCCCCCCAGTCCCCCTCTGGTGGGGAGTTGGGGGTTTCGGCTGGGCCCGTCTCGTCGTCTCTCCCCCAGCGGGAGAGCCCCCCTCTGACCTCCCTGTTCTACTCTCCACTTCTCGTTCTACTACGGGTGAAGCAGATGCGGAGTCGGTGGCCCCTACCCCCCCAGTTCTGGGTGAGTCGGGGAAGCCGATTCCGTCCCTGGTTACGGACCGTTGAGTTTGCTGCTCAGCTTGGTCCGTGGCTATTTCGCTGTTTTCTCTGCCTCTTATAATGCCGCTTCCCCTTACAGTTCCATTTTGCATTGGAACTGTAGGGGGCTTTTAGCTAACTGGGAGAACCTTGCCTCCCTGCTGGAGAGCGAGCGGCCTTCCTGTGTTTGTCTCCAGGAGACTATCCTGGCTGCGCGGGGACTCCCTCGTCTCTCTGGCTATGTTGGTTTCCCTTGCACCCGGAAGAGCGCACACGCCGGCGGGGTGCGGCGATTTACGTGCATCATTCGTTACCATCGCGAGGTGTGCCTCTTCGCACTTCCTTGCAGGCTGTGGCTGTGCGGCTCTTTTTAGATCGCCAGTACACTGCCTGCTCGATTTATATTCCTCCTCATGACCCTCCTCCTCGCGACGCGGTTCGCGAGTTGGTGCTGCAACTACCTCGACCGTTTCTCCTCCTCCCTCGGGGACTTTAACAGTCGCGACCCGGCTTGGGGAGATGTTCGGTCGACTAATGTTGCTGGTATGTTACTCTCCTTAAGGAGGAACTTTCCTTTGCGTGCCTCAATTCCGGTGAACCTACTTACTTCCACGAACCCACGGGTTCATTTACCTGTATTGATCTCTCCTTGGTGTCCCTCGATGCCTTACTCGATTTTTCGTGGAAGGTGTTGGGGGACTCTTATGGCAGTGATCATTACCCAGTCTGTCTTGAGCCGGTCGGACCGCAGCCGGGCGTCTCGTCTCGACCGAGGTGGTGCCTTGCGCGGGCTGACTGGCCATCTTTCAGAGCTCGTTCCGTCATTGTCCGTTCGGTATTGAGCTTTGGCTCTGTGGATGAGAGCTTGGAGTTCTTCGAGCGGGTGGTGATGGGCGTCGCGGAACCCTGTATTCCTCGATCTTCCGGTAACCCGCGGACTCGTAGCGTCCCGTGGTGGACTCCAGCATGTCACCAGGCGGTGTGCGAGAGGAAGAGGGCAACGCGCCGCTTCCACCGCACCCGGCGCGCGGACCACTTGATTGAGATGCGGCGGGCGAAGGCTTTCGCCCGCCGGACTCTCAAGTTGGCCCGTCGGGCCTCTTGGCTTGCTTTTGTGTCCGGCATCTCCTCATCTACCCCTTCTGCTGCTGTGTGGCGGAAGGTACGTAGTATCGAGGGGAAGCCAGTCCCTGCTAGTCGCCCTGTCCTTCGGGACGGGGACGGCTTCCTTTCGGATCCTGCTGCTGTGGCTGATCGGCTGGCCGGGTGCTTTTGCTGCGGTTTCCCGTTCGCCTTCAGCTGCGGATCGGCCTTTATCGGAGGTCACGTTCCCGCCCCCTGGGAACGAGCCCTATAACCATCTCTTTACGATGCGGGAACTTCGGGCTGCCTTGGCAACCCGTCGTTCTTCCGCCCTGGCCCTGATGACATTCCGTATGACTTTCTTTGGAATCTGCACCCGATGGCCCTGCACTTCTTGCTGGATCTTTTCAACCGGGTGTGGGTTGAGGGGTCGTTCCCTTCCCGTTGGAGGGAGGCGATTGTGGTCCCGATACCTAAGCCGGGGAAGGATCCGGCGGAGGTGGCGAGCTATCGGCCTATTGCTTTGACGAGCTGCTTATGCAAGCTCCTTGAAAAGATGGTGGCCGTCCGACTTTCCTTTACACTAGAGTCGCTTGGGTTATACCCACCGACCCAGTATGGCTTTCGTCGATTTCGGGGTACTTTGGACCCCCTTCTCCTCCTTGGCCATGATGTACGGGAGGCATTTTCCCGCCTGAACCTTGTTCTGGCCGTTTTTCGACGTCCAAAAGGCCTATGACACGACCCGTCGGGGAGCTGTCATGGACCGTTTGAAGTCTCTTGGTTTTGTGGGAATTTTGCCCACGTTTCTTCGCGGCTTCCTCTGCCGTCGCACTTTCCGCGTCCGTAATGGGGCGGCCCTATCTGACCTGTATGTTCAGGAGGAGGGGGTGCCCCAAGGGTGTTTTAAGCGTCTCCTGCTTCAATCTGGTTATGTCTGCGCTACCGGGAGCTCTTCCGCCCTCGGTGCGCTGTTCCATCTACGCAGATGATCTGGCTGTCTATGCCGCGGGGACGAGTCCCCCCTCGTGGAGAGGCAAGTCCAACTCGCGGTCAATCGGGTTGAACGCTGGGCGTCGTCGGTGGGCCTTACGCTGTCTTCCCCGAAGACTTCGTGTGTGGCCTTCCTTCCGTCGAGGAGACGGGGATCCGGCGCCATCTCGGCCTTTCACCTTACACTCGGGGGTCAGCCTCTGGCCCTCGTTCCATCAGTACTCTTCTTGGGTATGGTTTTCGACAGCCGTTTGAGCTGGGTTCCCCACCTTCGCCGGCTGCGCGAGTCCGCGAGACGTACCCTGGATTTGCTGGGACATCTGTCGCATACTACATGGGGCGCGGATAGGCGGACGCTCCTCCGTTTGTACGTGTCCCTGGTAGTCCAAATTAGACTATGGGAGTGTGGTGTATGGCTCCGCCTTCCGCACGGCCCTTCGGATACTGGATCCGGTCCTCTCTAGAGGACTGCGCATGTCATCTGGCGCCTTCCGCTCCTCTCCGGTTGATAGTCTGCAGGTTGAGTGCGACATCCCTCCCTTGGAGGATCGGAGGTCGTTCCTCATTGCTAAGCACTATCTCCGGATCCTCCGTCTTCCCACCTCTCCTCTGTTCCAGGTGGTTGAGAGGGCGTTCTGCCGGGATGGGGTTGGTATTTCACCGACACGGTGACCTCCCTCCTCGATGGTATGGGCACTCCTCCTCCATCCGTTATACCGGTCTCTTTCAGGGGTGTTGCACCTTGGGAGAGCACCCTTGTTGCGTGCTGTAGGGCGTTGCGCCCCGTTCGCAGGGCCGATTCTGACTCTGCCTTACTTCGGTCTCTGTTCCTTCAGCATGCAGCGTGTCACTCTGCATGTGTTGCGGTCTTCACAGATGGCTCGAGGTCGTCGGGGGCGTTGGGGCCGCGGCTGTTCCCCAGTCGTTTGCCCTTGCTCCCCGATGTACCCGTCTCCCTGATGAGGCTTCCGTTTTCACGGCGGAGCTCTATGCCATTCTGAGCGCTCTGGAGGTGGTGCGGGAGCGTCCGGATGGGTCGTTTGTCATCTATTCGGATTCCCGCAGTGCCCTGGATGGCCTGGAGTGTTTCGACCCTGTCCACCCACTGGTCCGACGAATCCAGCTACTGTGCCATATCCTTGTCACTTCTGGTGGCAAGGAGGTGGTATTTTGCTGGGTTCCTGCACATGTTAACGTGGCTGGAAATGAGGCTGCCGATCGAGCTGCCCGTTCCGCGTGCCGACTACAGGTTTCACCCGTGTCCCTCCCCTTTTCCGATTATATCCCTGGCTTCCGTAGGTTTTGCGCTCCCGGTGGCAGAGTCGCTGGGATGGCGCTGCAAATAACAAACTCTGCAAGATTAAACCCAAATTGGGATGTTGGGCCTCTTCCTTCCATCGGTCGCGCCATAAGGAGGCTTTGGCCCGCCTCCGTCTTGGCCACACCCACCTGACCCATGGCTATTTGATGGCCGGGGATCGGGTGCCCCGATGCCCCGATTGTAACATCGTACTCACAATTGCCCACCTGCTGGTGGAGGAGTGTCCGCTTTACTCTGCGCTGCGCGCAGAGTATTTTCCCTTTTTGGAGAGCGTCGGGTCTTGTGATAGGCTTGGCGCTATTCTATCGGAAGGTCCCTACTTTTCGGTAACCGGGTTGGGTGCTCTTCCAATATGTGCTCTACCGCGAAACTGTGATCTACCATATTCCAATACGTGCTCTACCGTGAAACTAGCCTTATAAGGCTAACTAACGAAAATATCATGACTTAACCTAACCAATCGTTAGTCAACTATACGCCCTTGACGATTGGTTAGGTTAAGTCGTGATATTTTCGTTAGTTAGCCTGGAATATCGAATATTAGTTGGAATATGGTAGATCACAGTTTCGCGGTAGAGCCAGTGCCGGATTAACCATTAAGCAAAATAAGCCCGTGCTTAGGGCATGAAGGGAAGGGGGGCACCACAGAAATTTTCCATTGTCGGATTTACCATGGATTTATTATACTATATAATCGCGGCTTATAGCCTATAAGCTGTTGAAAACTGAATTATATATATTCATATATGTATTTATTTTTTTCATTGTTTGAATTTGTAGTGAACAACAACCCTTTTGAGAGAATAAATATTTCGTTGTAATCACACACTTTACGCTTTGCGTTATTATTTTGTTTATATCAAATCTTTGAGCGCCATATTAAAAATACATATAGATTAAATATTTTCGTGTGCTATAGTAAATGTAAAAACAAGATTCAGTCATGCTGAACTTTATAAAATAATTGTAGAAGACAATATTGAGTGTGCCTTCCCAAATGTAGAAATTGCCTTTCGTATATTTTTAACATTAATGGTCACAAATTGCTCAGCTGAGCGTTCATTTTCTCAGTTGAAGTATATTAAAAATACCAACAGAACAACTATGCAACAAGGCAGGCTGGATGCCTTATCTCTACTAAGTATAGAAGCAGATGTGTTACGTAAGATTAGTTTTGAGGATCTGATCAAAGACTTTGCAATTAAAAAAAGTAGGAGAAAACTTTTCAAATATAAATGAAGTGGAAGTATACAAAAATAAACATTATTTTCCATCTTACTGTAAGTTTTGTTTCATTTCAAAAAATAAAATTTTATTTTATGGTTTATTTTTGTTTATATTTTGAATTACATATATATGGGGCACCAAAATCTTTTAAGTGCTTAGGGCCTCTAAAGGTCTTAATCCGGCCCTGGGTAGAGCACATATTGGAAGAGCACCCCGGGTTGTTCTCCTTCCTCCTTCGCTCCCTTCTTCTTTACCGGTTGTGACTCTGATAAATTTTTTTTTTTTTTTTTTTTTTTTCCCTCCTCCTCCTCCCCGTCTATTGTTCACTTCCGTTCGCTGTTTCATAGTCTTCGTCCTGGGTTCGCTCTGCTATCCACCTTTTTGAAACAAAAAAAAATAATATATATATATATATATATATATATATATATACACCTGGTGTTTGTGTGTTCAGGATTAAATACGATGTTTGGTTTCTATACACCTCAGTTTCGTTAAAGTGTGATATATTAATTAAGGATATTAAGGTCGCATAGGCTCGGTTTTCTTCTTTCCGCGTTTTGAGGGGTTTTAGTATCGATGGTCAAATGGTGAAGGTCAAGGTTAGGGAGAGAGTGGCTTCTCAGTCAGATCTTCATTATAAGTTAACTCTCAGTGCTGAATAATCAGAGCTCTTTTGAGATTGATTTTTTCTAAGTTTCTTTCGGAGAAGTAAGTTAGCGAGGAAGAGTTTTTCTTAGCTTTTCTCTGCAGATCTTTCGGGTCGCTCTTTGTTGTCCCTAAATCTCATCGAGCTACACGAGCTTTTATTGGTACAATTGCCCGCATATGTGATGTTCCTCGCCTCACAAACGACTCCGTATATGTGGCAATGCCGCATTGGTAATCAAGCTACCCCAGCTGGGGGGAAAGTGGGGTGGAGGGGGATTACCTAGTCCAACAACATATAACAGCCATATACTGTATATCTAAAGGACAATTGAATGTGCAGTCATTGACATACATGTAATTATAATGTAATGTCTATGTTCATAAAGATAAACAATTAATATGATCGTAAACAGCGTTGAACTCATGTAGTTTACTAGTCCTATACAGTAACTAGCGGAGCGACGCAGCGTTGCCCGGGTGGAAGTTGAACGCTATATATATGCCCGGTTAGGTTAATTGAATGCCTGGTTAAGTTAATTGTACGCCCTTGACGATTGGTTAGGTTAAGTCGTGATATTTTCGTATTTTAACGAAAATATCACGACTTAACCTAACCAATCGTCAAGGGCGTACAGTTGACCTAACCGGGCATTCAATAATATTACCGTAAATTTCGATATATATATAAGAACATAGGCTATGAGGCGTCGGCCTCGGAGGTTATATATATATATATATGATCTCCGAGGCCGACGTTACATAGCCTATGTTCTTTATATATATGCTAGAGCTCCGCCCATTTTGTCACTATCTTTTATGACGTGTCTATGATGCCACTATTTTTCAACCAATCCGGAATACAGAGGCCTCCAGCGGCCTCAGATGACCTTTGAGGCGACACTACATAGCCTATGTTCTTCCCGGCTCAGTTACCCCTATCCCCCAAGTCTCATCCAAATCTGATCAGTAGTTTGGCCGGCCATAAGAAACAAAGAAAGTTCGCAGGCAGTTCAACCGTCACAATTATTAGTATAGATAAGGTTCCATTATGATTTCTCCAAGTCTATATGAACAGCTACCACAATACAACTTTTATACACTAGTGAATTTGAACCAAAAATAGACATTACACAACCAACCTCCACACTCCCTCATTCCCCTTCCCCACCCACGAGTCTTCTTTCTATTACGGTTGCTCATCATTATCATATATTCATCATCCTTTTTAGATGTTTTTCGCTTCCATCCTCAACCTGTTTTATTCTTCACATCCCCAATTTGTGAGTGGTGAGAAAGTGTTTTGGAAACAGTAGACAATGACACTCCAGCTTTAGCAGCTATTTGTCTTTGGGTGTTGCTTTCTTTATGGAGAACAATAATTTTCAACCTATTCTTGTATGAAATTTCTTTATTTGGAGCCATTATACTATCTTATCTCTAAAAAAAATTAGAAGATGAGACATTTTTTGTATTAAAGTTTAACAAATAAGATGATATTTTTAAAGAAACCTGCGATTACATGAGGGTATAAACAACATGTGGAGTCACTAAATCTATAAAACATGTTATTACATCAAATTAAATAGTATATTTACCAGTAAAGAACCTGGCCCTCAAAATTAGCAAAATCAATAAAAACTAGTGGTGTACGATTCATCGGCATTGCAGAATCGGCCATTTTTGGGCATGACATCGGCAAATTTAGCTGATTCTCTTACTGATTATTTGAATTTTAAATTTTCAGGAATTAACACCTTTTCAAGGTCAACTGAAGGGCCCAGCCTTCTTTAGTTAACCTTATAAGGCTAACTAACGAAAATATCACGACCTAACCTAACCATTCGTCAAGGGCGTACAGTTACGAAACGATTGGTTAGGTTAGGTCCTGATATTTCGTTAGTTAGCCTTATAAGGCTAACTAAAGGAGGCTGGGGGGCCTGATTCAGGTGATCCAATTTTCGGTGCTACTATAGCGTGATTCCTACCGGTGACTTCGATACTATAGGGTGATTCCTACCGTTTTGGTTCGAAACTACAGTACTGTAGAGTGATTCCTATCTAAGGTATAAATGAAAATATAATAAATATAAAATGCTATTTATTATTCAAATTTTATTTATTTAAAAATAGTTTCGGTGCTACTATAGTATATGTGGTCTACCTACGATTGGTTAGGTTAGTCACGATATTTTCGTTAAACTAACGGAAAATATCATGACTAAACCTAACAATCGTCAAGGGCGATGGACATTGGAATATAAACAAGCAATTAGTAAACAAGGTAAGAAGCTATAATTAAAGGTAGAACCCGCCGAATCGAGGTAGGAATCACGCTATAGTAGCACCCAATTTTCATTACAAACAAAATCTATATTACAGAAAATGAACATCAAAAAAATACTATGATAATTTTTACTCATTTCAAAGTGGAATTATATAAAAATATTTTACATTCACCAAAATGGCAAAGCATAATTAATAAGTTAAGTTGTCCATAAATTTACATTTCTCGACTAACTAATCTCTAAATATTATAAAACTATTGTAATGTAATTGAACTGGTTGTGTAATGTCTAGTTTGGTTCAAATTCACTAGTATATAAATGTTGTATTGTGGTAGTTGTTCATATAGATTGCAGTAATCATAATGAAACCTTATTACTGTAAAAGACTAGTAAACTACACGGATACGAGTATACGATCATATTAATTGTTTATCTTATCAACACAGACATTACATATAATTTAATTACCTGTATGTCAATGACTGCACATTCAATTGTCCGGATCACTGAAGATCCGCACCCCAGCCTTTTTAGTTAGCTTTATAAGGCTAACTAATGAAAATATCACGACTTAACCTAACCAATCGTTAGGTCAACTGTACGCCTTGACGATTGGTTAGGTTAGGTCGTGATATTTTCGTTAGTTAGCCTTATAAAAGCTAACTAAAAAAGGCTGGGGTGACGGATTCAGGTGATACAATTGTCCTTTAGATATATGTTGTGTTATATGTTGTTGGACTCGACTGTCCCCTTCACCCCACCTTCCCGTAGTTGAGGTACCTTGACTATCACTGCGGCGTTTTAACATGTACGGAGTCGCCTGTGAGGCGAGGAACATTACATATGCGGGCAACTGTACATGGTGTAAAGAGGCTTACAGAAGTTGGGGATCTGAACGGATATTATCTTTTATAAGCAGTCACTTGAGAAAATCCAAGATTATATGCCTGAAGGTTTACCAATTTGTAATAATACGACCCTCTTTGAAAAATAAATAAATAAAAAATGTTTGGTACCTAAATTTTTAAAATAATTAAGAAATTTCAATTACATCAGTAAATTGACGAAAGTCGTACCAAACTAATCAGTATGAAAATTGACGGTAACATTGAGTGAAACCACATATAAATTTTTTAAATGAAAAACAGTACGTACATCAAATATAGAGTGAATATAAAGAATGAGTCCATCACTATATCTTATACATCATGTTAAAATTAAATTATTTAAATTAAATTAAATTATCTCGTTAAAAATATATAAAAAAAAAATGGTAAAATGAAATAACTAAATATGAAAGGAACGAATAAGGGAATAAAATAAATACACAAAGGAGGAATATATAAATAAACGTCAGTATAGGTTAAGTTGAAATGAAACGCACAGTTAAAGAAATTATGAAAATACAATGAAAGTTATTTCCTAAATCTAAACATTATCATAATAAAATCAGTAATAATTTTTAGTGTAATTAAATTAATCAAATCTTTATAGCTAATAAAAATTTATGCACGACTTATATCTAACCAAAGGTTTATACTAATAAAAATGTATGCACTACGTATGAATATCTAAAAGGAAAAGGAAATCGAAATGAAACAGTGACAAAGAAAGAAAACACGTTAAAAACAAACTAAAGAAAAGAATTAAATTAAAATAAAACTTAAGAATATATAAAACAAATTCCTTCGATTATGCAGGAGAAACTGTGTTGGGTAACTCATAAGCTTCCTTAGAAATATAATATCGTCCTTATGGTTCTGGTAAGTTGGCATTGAAGGGGGGGTTCTTTGCGTTCCATTGCGATGGACAACAAATTTTTTCTATGGGTTGTCCTTATTCTTGTCCGTAGTGGATGGCAGTCCGGTTCAATTCGTATGCGATGCAGCACCAGCTGCAGTTCCAACAACACGAAAAGTATTCCGAATTCATCTCCAAAACCTGCGAACAATAACAGTTCCTGCAGTAAAAGGCTCAAGTACTAATTAAAGATTATTACATTATTTCCTATTACTAATTATTTTATTTTAATTATGGGATATCGTGAATTGTAACTGCAAAATTGTCAAGTCTAATTCAGTGAAATTCATTTCTGCATTGGACATTATAACTTTATAAGGTTATTAAAGTTTTAAAATTTTCAAAACTTTATATTAAAATTAAAATTAATTTAAAATTAATAATTTTACTCATTTATAGAGAATTTTAAATATGTAGACATTACAAATATAGTAAAGAAAATAAATGTAGACGTTTGAATTAGTAAGAACAGATATACAAGTTAGAGGCATTTTTTTTCAAATAGTTAATGCGTAGATAATGTTACGTCATTATTACGTCATGACTATTTCCATTGTATTCAGAGACTTTACTATGTCAAACAAGACACCGGATATAACATCCTGTCCGGATTAAATTAACTATTTTTCAAAGGCCTTTTCGAGGTCGGATTCATAATCCGATAAATTGAAGTCGATAAACATTATGAAATTCAAATTCGAGATCGTGATACTTTCCAATAATAAAATTCACAAATCTTCTCCTGTTTAGTATTTTCTTTCTAATACGTGGTCTCGAAACCTACGTTTATTACATACAGCAGGAAACCAATTTCAGCAAACCAGATACAAGAGAAAAAATTATTTTAGTTCAAGTGCATTTATGCACAGTTATACATCTGTATAAACAAATATACATATACAATACATATTCATATACTGTACTGTAAAATATAAATATATGAAGATTGTATTTTTTATTTTTTGGTTAGGGTATAGGAAGCGATAATTTTTTCTGGAAGTTGTAAAATAACCCCTACTTTAACATCTTGAAATTTTTGTCTTTCCATTAATCTACTTTATACATCTAATGGAATTGTCATAAGGAATTTGTTCAGTACCAGGTCCGCTACCAAAGAATCTATTAAAAGGTTTTCTTTTAGTACTGTCATCACCATTTTGATAAAAAATAAAAGAAATAAAAAATTAAAGAAGAAAAGATGTCAGGATTTCATCATCACCATCTCACTAGAAATTTCTAGCCTTAGATCCCATTTTATTATTAATGGGACTGATTTATATCTTCATGCACGAGTACAATTTGAAAATTGTATTGGTGCACAATAAATCAGAATTAATATAGTGTATAGGATATTTTAAATATGTCTGAGTTGCCACATATGAAGCGTGTATGGGTGGTAATCAAAAGGCTCTGTTGAATTGAGAGTTCCTTCTTTATCTTACACCCTATTTCTGGGGAGGAGGATTATAGCATTATGATTGATTACACGATTCAGGTAGCACTACGGAGCATGTATCAGCCTTACAAACTTGAGCCTATCAACATCGTAGTATTACAAACTTGGGCCTATCAACCTACATGGTATTAGGGTTTCTTTGGGGTACCCTTTGATTAACTCCCACCAGCCTACTCCTCAGGAGTTCAAATGTTAGCTGCACCTTTATTTTGGAATTTGGGTCTACTTCTATTTTTATCTTGATTCCCATAAAGAAAATGAAAGAAAGAAAAAAAATGAACTACGGCCCTAACTGCGATACTTGGGTTACCACTTTACTCTTTGGAGCCGGTGTCACTAGTTCTCGAGTCTTTAAGCGTACCCTTTGATTAACTCCCACCAGCCTACTCCTCAGGAGTTCAAATGTTAGCTGCACCTTTATTTTGGAATTTGGTCTACTTCTATTTTTATCTTGATTTCCCATAAAGAAAAAATGAAAGAAAAAAAAAAATGAACTACGGCCCTAACTGCGATACTTGGGTTACCACTTTTACTCTTTGGAGCCGGTGTCACTAGTTCTCGAGTCTTTAAGCTTCAATGGGCACTCGCTACACGGTTCGTGGCTCAGCATAAAACGACGGAAAAAATTATTTCTTAATTACAGTCACATTAACGAGTAAAAAAATAAATAAATAAATACCAGGTGTCGAGAATTATCTGTACAATTTTTGGCTGTTATTAAAAGTCAACCATGAAGTGTAGAAATTCCAGTTTTGTCCCATTTTACAGAGAAACTCATTACGTTTTTTCTGATAACAAGTTTTGACAAGTTTTTTCTTTTTTGTACGCGCGTGACAGACATTGATGATTTAAAAGCAAGAATCACAGCTGCTATTGAGCGGATTGATGTGGATATGCTGCAGCGTACATGGCAACATTTGGATTATCGATTGGATGTTTGCGAATCACTGATGGTGCACATATCGAAAGTTTGAAACAACGTTACTTTAATAAAAGAAACTTTTGAAAATACAGATTCTAAATAATCTTGTTTAAGAATTTTACGTGTGTTATCAAGAATTTTATTAAAAGATGAAATTGTACAGATAATTTTCGGACACACTGGAATTTCTAAAACACTTGTCAAAATTTGGTATCAGAAAAAACTTAATGAGATTCTCTGTAAAATGGGACAACACTGGAATTTCTACACTTCATGGTTGACTTTTAATAATAGCCAAAACTTGTACAGATAATTCTCGGACACCCTGTACATTGTGAGTGAATTGGTCTTTATATTTTTAACTTTTGCATATTTCCACGGAACCCAACTATTGCTCCTCTTAGGACTCCTAAAACGAGGAACTTAGACTCAAATGGAATCATTTTAACAGAAAAACTGTCACGCCTTTTTCTCTGCTCTCTCACTGACGCTGCAGTTTCTCCATTCAAATGAGACTTCGGATTTCCATCTTGCGTTTGGATGGAACGTTTCTCTTTCTTTTCCTCACGCACCTGGAACGATATAAAAGTTTACGCATCTTATTTTACGAGTTTATTAAGTTTATACCCAGTTCATATTACCTAAGTACCCAAAGTAGGCTATTTATCCTTAATAAATTCTACATTCATGAAAATCTATCGTTTATAGAAAACCACATTATTTTAATTGGTCGAAGAGATAGCTAGTGATCGCTAGTTTGTTCCTGATCGTATAGGCGAGCGGTCAGACCCCGATTTAAACAATTTTAATTCCCCCCCCCCCCCACACTTGTACAGGAAGTTGTAATATGTTTTTTATTAGTCCTTTGCGTTCACTGAACACATTTTTAAGTGTTGTCTTCAGATTTTGATGTGCGGTTCCCATGGAAACGCCAATATAAACAAACACCAGAATATACCTGAAACTTTATCCAGATGATAATTTGTTTTAGTTTCGAAATGAAATACTGTTAACTAATCAACCTATACTGTTTATTGTAAGTGTTTACTATCTAGATACAAAATTGAATTATCACATTATAGTAAAACGTAATACAATCATGTATTGTTATAGGTTAGGCCCAGTTTTAAATTTACTTCCTCCTTTTATTATCACAATATTAGAATAAGACAAATGTGTGCTGTGACAAATATTGTGCAAATGTGTGGTATTATTGAAAACCACAGTTTAATTATTGTTATTTTTATTTCAGACGATCATCTATATCAAACATGGCAGAACCTGACTCAAGTCCATTAAAATTGTACAGGTGAAGAAACAGAGGCTGTCAACAAATTGGGAGAAATGCGTTATATGTCAGCAGAGTCGCAAAGAAAAACTGGTTGTACACACAAAAGTGTGTATTGAAACATTATTGTCAACATCATTGTTACGGCAGGATGACCTTTTACAAAGACTTGAATCTCAGTTTCATGACCTTACATGAGCTCAAACATCCAAGCTTACAGATTTTTCAATGTGTTTAATATGCAACGCGCGAAAGAGGAACAGCATACATAAGGTACAAACAACTACGTGTCAGAGTAATCTCTATCAAGCAGCACAAGCTCGGAAGGACATTTCTATGCTTGTCAAAATTGAAGACCTCATTGCAGTGATGTTGTTTACTACAAATCCTGCATGGCAAGCTATACAAGCAAACATAACATCAGTGCTTCAGAAAAAATGGAAGAAGGAGAGAACATATACGAGAAGGCATTTATGGCACTAGTAGGAGAAATAGATGTTAATCTACAACAAGGAAAAGCTTATAAGTTGAAAACCCTGCTAGACAAATTCTAACAGCTTTTACCTGACCACATTGATACCCAAGCATACCGTGCAGAAAAACTTCAGCGCCCTCTCATGAAGCATTATGGTGATAACATTGTTATTCATGCCCAGCGAGGACAGTGCAAGCCAAGCATTGTTGTCAGTAGAAGTGTCAGCTTAGGAGATGCTGTCAGAGCCTTTGCTCAATTGAAGGAAGATTTCAACTCTAATAAGATGACACTTGGTTCTGCTGAAGAATAATAAAATGTTCCATTGAATTCAGAAAGCTTACTTCATTCTGCCATTGGTATGCTTAGACAAGAAAGCACAAATTGAAAAGCCAACTGAGTACTACACAGCTGCTGAAATCGGCCTGAAAACATCTGAAGAATTTTTTCCAGCACTTTTACAGAAGGCGTTTCTGTGGTTGCTGAGCAAAGAGGCATTTGAATCGTGTGATTCAAATTACCAGCCAGCAGAAAAATTACAACGTAGAGTCTTAGCTCTCGCAGAAAGTGTTATTCATAGCAGTGACAGCAATATTATAACCTCCCTTCGTCTAGGACTTGCAGCGCAACTCCATCATGATCCTGGAAAACGAGATATAATAGACACTCCCCATGTCCATGGTTTCCCCATAAGCTATGATCATCGACGTTTTTTAACTGCCCTAGGAAAAGATGAGCTTAAAAGAATGCAAGATCGCATATACATACCACGTGTCTCACGACAATATGGAGGAAAGCTGATTCAAGAAGGTGACGACAATATTGATATCAACTGTGCAACCATTGCTGGAAAGGGAACATTTCATTCCATGGCCCGTGTTGTATTTCAGGAACAGGCTATTGATACAGTTGGGACTGGTCTGGTCGACAGAGTGAAGATTGGCCAAGAAAAGTCATTGTCTCTCGACTGTGATGATGCCAAGGCATTGAAGAATGTATTGCATTATGAAAAGCCCATAAAACGACCAGAGCCACCTTGCCGTGATAATGCGAAGATCAAGGTGAAATTATTACATACTGCTGGATCAGACATGCAGGTAGCGGATCTTGCTTGGATGTTTCTGAGAGCGATTCCGCGTGGTAACCTTTCTGTTCCTCCACGAATTGACTATAGACGCAGACAATGTAGTAAGAACTGCAGTTGTGCAACGAATGATATGGAATGCACAGAGGAATGTGTCTGCAAGGCTACTGAGCAATGCATGAATGAACAAACCCATCACAAACCACCGCATGTCCAGATGGTGCAGTTCATTTTAGGACATGTTGTACATTTCTGTACGAGGGGGTATTAAACTAAAAATATGGCCTGTTATCAGGGTTGGGCGCTCGCCTAGTACAACTCCGTGGTGTGGTATCATGTGGCTACGATCCTACACCTCTTAATGGCTGTTTGCCACCTCATCCCAGTGTACGTACGCACGCGTTTTGCGCCCTCGAACTACTGTATGTAGAGTGGGTTTTTATTTTCATATTTTGACCTTCACGTAGAAAAAAAAGTGAAGTTTTTTTGCATTTATACTTTCTGTTTCTTTTTGTTTCATTTCATATTCTTCATTCAGATCATTTAATTAAAAATCCCTCTCGATATACTATACTATGTCATTTCGATAGTGCCTGTAATATTTCTCGATATTATGTTCTCGGGACACGTCATATCTATCGCCGATACATTGTTTTTCATAGGAATAATCCCTTTTATGAAATTTTTTATGTCTTTCAGTACCATAAATCATTGTATCTATCATCATAAAATCTTTCATCCCTGTATCTAGGATTACTATATGTACCATCATACAATCTCATCCTTTTGTCTCGTATATTCAACACTGTTGCTCTCCTCTAACCCACCTCTTCCGCGTATAAAGTCAAAGTAATCATTACACTCATAAGTATCCATCTTCCTCGGATCTTTCTTTATTGTGTAAATATTCGGCATACTCAGGACATTCACTAAGTATTTGGACAAAAGAACTACATTCGTAACATTCTTTAATTTTATTATTTTTAATACAACCAAGATATTATTAACACTGAACAATTACAACACGTGCGTTACTCATTTATAGGTAGACAATTTATTTTTTAAATTAATCAACAAACGTTGAGAAAATGAGAAATCAATTTAAAACACATGATGAAAAATTCACGAAAATTAAAGACAAAAATTCATGGCAAGTGATAATATGCTTTTACTCTTTATATTGTAATGAATTATGGATCCCATAAATATATTTATTTGTCATTATTTGAGGCTTTACTTTAGGAACGTTATTGTTAAAGATAGATGTGCGGGTCCTGAGAGAGCAGAAACGGATTCGAATTGCAGATTACTGCTTACCTACTATTCCAAATTTTTTGGTACAAATAAAGATCTGTTATATTGTCTCGATGCTGATCTAGTAGACACCACCACTAATCCAAGTTTCGGATTTGACAGATGTGGTCGCTTCTTGGTAGAACGAAGATTTGAGCTTCTTCATAGAATGGAGGGTCTGGTTTTTTTCAGTCGATAACGAAAGGTCTGTACTTCTTCATACGATGAATCCATTTATATAGCTTCATACTCTTCATACGATAAATCCGATGAATTTCGTACCCTTTAAAACAAACGCGATGAATGGGCAACGAGTGGAAACAGAATCACGCAAAGGAGCAGCACTCTGACTCCACATTTATATTCTTGGTGTTTGCGTGTTCAGGACTAAATATGATGTTTAGTTTCCATTCACCTCAACTTCGTTAAAGTGTAATAAATAATATTAAGATCGCAGAGATTCGTCTTTCTCCTTTCTTTTTTTTTTCTTTTTCTTCTCCGTTCTGAGGAATTTTAGTATCGATGATGAAATGGTGAAGGTGGAGGGAAGGGAGAAAGGAGTTTTTCCAACCCCATTTTCATTATAAGTTAATTCTTAGTGCTGAATAATCAGTTTTTCCTTCCAAGTTTCTTGAAGAGAAGCAAGTTAACGAGGGAGAGAGTCCTTTTTATTGTTTTTCTCTCTGCGTATTTTCTTTCGGGGCCCTCTCTGTTGTCCCTAAATCTTATCGAGCTACATGAGCTTTAATAGGTACATGGGGTAAAGGGAATTACGTAAGTTGGGGGATCTAAATGGATATTCTCTTTCTGTAAACAATCATTTGGGAAAACCTAAAATCATATAACTAAAGGTTTTACCAATAACCTTCGTTTTGCTTCCGCCCGAATTGTTCATTCTGAACAATAACGTAACGGAGCTTGTTGCTCCACTTTAGGCCTATAGCTTAACGTGGAATCCGAACCACGACGCACCATGAGTGGTCAGAAATTATAAAGTTCTCACTCCGGCTCGCTCTCACGACCTTCCGATCATCATCAGCCCAGCGTCTTAACTACTAGGCTACCCAGGGTACCCATTTACCTACCCACCAAATTTGATTGTATCGAAGGATGAACAGGTGGGTTTACTGCGCGCCAAATGCTGTCACCGGGTATCGAACCCGGGGCCGGTTGATTCGTAGTCAGCGATGCTAACCACTACACCACCGAGGCACATATATGATATATATCAGATTAACGGTTTGTTTATTTAAAGATCATAGTGGAGAAGTTCTGCTATAAACGTAACTTGTGAAAGTTGCACCTTTCGCCTTCCCTCCCCTCCCAAGGGTAAGATTGCATCCCCTCTCTAAAGGCACAAAAGCACGTAACCAGGGTAAGGTGAACGGACTCTCATAAAAGCAGAGAGATTCTCTAGACATCCGAATCTGGGGAGCAATTTAGATGCATTGACCTTTCAACTTTACGGGGTAACCCCTAACAGTTGCAAACCTGACCTTAACTTGTAAATGTGACATTTCTTTCTTTCAAAAAAAGCTTCTTCATATGGAAGAAAAAACTTATAATTAGTGAAATCTGGATCTATTTTCACAGTATTTTATTTCAAACTCACTTCATCAGTTTATCCTCCGTTGCAATCAATCACTATTGTACGCACATATTTTCATCCTGTCACACAACTTGAGGAGTGTTTCGACGCTTATTATATTTATTTCGTATTAAACGGTTTACATTGCATGTTTGAAATATTTTTGTAATGCAGAATATGATCTACAGTTCTGTGTAACGTAACTAACTGATTTACCTCCTTCCCGATCAATCATGGCTCCATCTACTGACATTTCCCATTACCTTCGTGTTCTTATCTTGACATTGCATAAAGAAAGGTTACCTCTGATAAAAATGCGAAGAAAAACAAGGTTTTGAGGAAGGCGGTTCATTACCCAATCAGAATACAACAAATGACTGGAGAAAATTGAGAATAAAAGTGGTTGGGAAAGAAATAGAAAGTCTACTCAGAGAGAAGACAGACTCATAGTTAGGAAGTCCAAGGCTTTCTTTTTCCTATTACGCCAGTCGCTGCTGACTTAAGTGCTTCATCAAATTTTCGCATCTCAATTGACAGTTAAGATACGCGAAGTTGGAATGATGAGCACAACAGCGCAAAACCCCTAATGAGATGTGGAAACCATCTGAAACGAAGGCATTTGACACTGAACCATTAGGGCTAGAGAGAACTAAGCTCACATGAAACTACATTCGAAGTTTTTATCTCTAATAGAAGAATTTATGTAGGAAGAAAAATGGATGAGTGACAAAATCTTATGTGATCCTCGGAGTTAAATATGGCACGACAGTATGAATATATTGTTTGGCTGCTGGCCAGACAAGTTCTTCCGTAAACATTGACGGAATTCTAGTCAAAACGAAATACACATTTTGAACATCAGGAAGGAGACTTATTAATGAAGGCTTTGTCTTGCAACAAGCGCTCAAAGCACGCGGCTAAACTCAACGTAAAATGGGGTAAAAACTGCAAATACTAAAATACATGACATGGCCGTCTCAGTCGCCAGACGATGTTGTGGGATGAATTTGATCAGAGTCAGAATGGAGGATTCAACGAATGTAGAGATGCTACGGAACTGACTATAAACTAAATAAAATCATATTAAACAATGAATTCCCGCACCGGCACCACTTCCATCTTTAGGCTGTGGTAACACGATGCAAAACGTGTGTAGGTAGAGCAGTGACTGCTAGCAACGGAGAATAATTTGACTGAGTTTGAGCTAAAACGTTGTGAAAACAGAACCAGATTTCACTAATTATCATATGTTTTGAATAAATTGTGCTGTATGTGTGTGATATATATAATGTATGTTACAGTCAATCTGTGAAACCAGTCATTTCACGTAATGCCTAAAAATTTCAGGCATTTCGCGTAATTCGATTGACCCTTAAATATAGGTAATACACATTACTAACCTAACCTAACCTAACCAAATTAATCAAACCTAACCGTAACCACCCTAACCTAACCTAACCTTCACGAAGTCGTTAATCGTTTAATAGAATTACGCGAAATGCCTGAAATTTTTAGGCATTACGTGAAATGACTAGTTTCACACATTGATTGTAACATATATACATACTGTATATATTTTTAATTACCATCACATTTACAAGTTAGGGTTAGATTTATAAATTTCATAGGTGACTCCATAATTTTGAATGTCTGTGTGTGTGTATATATATATATATACAACTCTGCCCACCGAAAAATTAGTACTCTCTCAAATGCGCTCATGACCTTAATAATACCTCTAAGTTATACACCTTTATGAGGAATATCGAGTAACTGTGACGTCAAAAAGACACCTCTGCGTGCCACTTTTGAAAAAAAAATTTAATATAGCAGAAACCTTATTAAATAGTGAAAAGTTAATGCATAGCGACATACCAAAATATTGGAATATCTTGTCGGGTGTTACAAAAGAATAGAAATAAATTAATTATGTTTATTGGGTACTGCTAATATATTAAACCTTTATCAAAGACTTTTTAACTCTACGTCTTAGTATTTAGTTGGTCCACCCTTAATCCTAATTACAGCCTCTAATCGACATTTAGTTCGTGGCATCGAGTCGACAAGCCTCTTGCATTTTTCTGTAATTATCGATTGGCAGGTTGTCATGAAACACCTCTTCAGTTCACGAAGTCTTCCTGGTTTACGCTTTTGGACCTTCTGCTCAGCAATATTCCAAAGATTTTCTATCGGATTAAGATAGGGAGAATTAGCTGGCCATGATAATACTTCAATTTCATGAGCATCAAACCACGCAGATGTTGCACGAGCCACATGAGTTGGGGCCAGATCATTTGAAAATAAATGATTCGTCTCCATACAGCTGTTCTGCAGACTCCAGCAGGAAGTATTCTAAGATTTCTTGATGAACGTGACTAGTGACAGTTCTATTTACAAATCATCCCACACCATTTGTATTCATGTAACCTCACACTATCTTATGGATAATGTAATGTGTCGTTTTTTTCTGAATAAAGATTTTGTTTTGTTTGGATACGTGACTAGACTTAATCGAAGCTTGAACTAAATAACTGGTTCAGATGAACTTCGAATTAATTAAGTTGTACTGAGCTCTCCTTTAATTTCAGCAAAACATAGGACATTATGGGTGGCAAACATTTGTAAAGCCGAACAATTGAGTGGCTGTCAATGTAACATTTTGAACGCTTTATTGTATACTAGGTTCGACATTTTCTCAGTGTTTTACTTTCTGAATATCTCCCAACAGTTGTTGATTACGGGTTTTATAATAAAACGTGTGTAATAAACAAAAACATCTTTATTCGGAAAAAGAATACAACTTGCATAAAGATTTACAATACAGTGTGTCCGTAAAGTCATGGTGGGATTTTAAATAGCTATATTATTGCAACGAAACATGATAATGAGATGAAAAAAAGGCAAATTGAAGAACAACTCTAAAAGAATAACTTTATTTAACGTAGTTCGATATGGGCTCCTCTGGTAGCCCTGCAGACATCTAGGCGGTGATTCAATTCCAGCCACACACGCCCAAGAACATCAGGAGTGACGGATGCGATAGCTTCCGTGATTCGCTCGTGCAAGTGATGAATACCCCTAATGGGTACACTGTACACGCTTTGCTTGACGTAACCCCACAAATAAAAGTCCAAAGGTGTCAGGTCCGGAGAGCGTGGAGGCCATGGCTTCCATCCTCCTCTTCCTATCCATCTCTGTGGAAATTTTTCATTAAGGAATTCTCGAACAACGTTGGCATAGTGCGGAGGAGCACCATCTTGCTGAAAGATGACATTATTGTCAATAAATTGGGGTACTGCAAAAATGTTCCAACATAGCGAGGTAGTTGTGTGACGTCACAGTGGGTTCCGCGAAGAAAAATGGGCCAATCACTCGATCTCGTGCTAGAGCACACCACACATTAACTTTCGGGCTATTACGCTCATGTTCAACATAGGCATGTGGACAGCCTAGACTAACTACGAGATAAAGGTTAAGCTTAGCCTAGACTAACTACAAGATACAACTTTGAGAGTTGTTCTTAAATTTGGCATTGTTTCATCTCATTATCATGTTTCGTTGCAATAATATAGCTATTTAAAATCCCACCATGACTTTACGGACACACATCACCGCCTAGATGTCTGCAGGGCTACCAGAGGAGCCCATATCGAACTACGTTAAATAAAGTTATTCTTTTAGAGTTGTTCTTCAATTTGCCTTTTTTTCATCTCATTATCATGTTTCGTTGCAATAATATAGCTATTTAAAATCCCACCATGACTTTACGGACACACTGTACTTCTCAATAATTTTCTGTACAATTTATATTTTTTATACGACCTTAATATATTTACAGTATTTTAATTTGACTAACCGTTTGACGAAAAGTAACAGTACAAACTGAGTAGTATGGGCGCGTTTGGGGAGACAGACATGGATCAATTTGAAAATTCCCCCCCCCTCACCGTCTTTCATGAGGATCCTTCACCGTCCTTCATGACGGTCCCTCCTTTATAAGGTGTCTTTCATGGTCTTTAAAAAAAAAAAATTCATCCTCGCCTTCCTCCGTGGGGAAAAAAAAAATTCATCCTCGCCTTCCTCCTTGGGAAAAAAAAAAGATTCATCCTCGCCTTCCTCCTTAAAAAAAAGATTCATCCTCGCCTTCCTCCTTGAAAAAAAAAAGGGTTCATCATCGCCGCCTTTCACGAGAAAAAAATCCTCCTGTCCTGTTGGGTTCTTTCAAGGTCTTTCATGAGACAAACAAAATCAAACAAACGGACAAAAGCAGACAAAAACAGAGTTTGACACTCAATTTTGAGCTTATACCCTTAAACATTAGAAATGAAAACTTAAAATAAATATCTGAAAAAAGGTTTAATAGGCCTAACGAGAATATCGACCGACCTCAAAGCACATTATTATATCCAAATACCACATTACCTACTCATTCGCAATTCCATTTTCAAATATTAACAAATTGCGAACATCACAAAATAGAAACTCAGATTAATCACGTTTTAAATTAATAACAATTTCTTTGTTTATTATTTGTATTATATGAAGTTAAATAAAAATACTAAATAAAATTAAAATAAAACATTTTATTTTCAATTATCGGGGTAACTTTTACTTATCCTAATTAAAATTCACTTATTCTACATTAATATGAAATGAAGCGAAATGAAATGAAGTGAAAGGGCTTATTGGCGGACTATACCCCATATGAGATATATTATTAAGCTACATTATGTAGTTTAGCCAATATAACTATTATTGTTTATCATCAATTACCAGTTAAACCATTATTATTGTTTACCAATATATATTATATATATATATATATATATATATATATATATCAGTGGCGGATGGTGACTGTGTGAATTGGGTGTGCGGAATATCATGTGGAATAAAATTAATAACTGAAATTCATGTTAACTTAGTTATTAATAAATCTTAATAGTAATATGGTAAGCATACGCAATCCACATTCTCAATATTACACTAAACATTTGGAGAATTTAGGTGAACTGTAAAAAATCTAACACCAATTTCCTACGGGCTCCTTTAAGCATCGAACTTATTTACACATAAACTCAAGTCTTCTTTTTGGAGAAAAATAGTGAGCAATAACGATGAGAAGCCGTCTGACGCGGGCCATGGCAACATAGGCCCCGCCAACTTTACCATATATGGAGGGTGTTCTGTCCACAGACAGCACACTCTCCATCCTGATCCCTCGCTCTTTCCTTTTTCCATTTGATTTGGCATGGGGTAAACAAATTTATATTCCCATCGTAGGGGAGAAGAATATATATATATATATATATATATATATATATATATATACTATATATATATATATATATATCGCCGCACCGCAATACTGAAATTTCGCACCTCAAAGTATCTTTACTATACAGTAGAGGTTTTGTATCCCGGTACTCTCCTCCCATTTCATTGTCAACCCTGGTGAACTAGCTTACAACTTTTCTGTCCTAAATAACCTGGAGCAGATTACCCTGCTCATATCCCTGGTTGCATTAGAGATAGGCCCAACATTCTGGATTTATTTATTACTTCTCATCCTTCTTCTTACTCTGTGAAATTTTTCTCTTCATTGGAGACCTCCGATCACAATCTTATAGCTGTTTCCTGTCCTATCGCTCCAATACGGCTTTTGGGAGCCTTAGGCAGTACTGCTGTGATTTCCTATGGAATGCTTACTGCATCCGTGGCCGGGGCCCTTCTCGGTGTGCTGAGCGCATCAGAGATCTGATTCTCTCCGGCATGGAGGTGTACATCCCATATTTTATCCCTGCTGCTAATGTTAAAAAACCTTGGTTTAACTTTACTTGATCTAATGCTAATCGCAACAGAGTGTATTCAGTATGAATATGTCATTTGTGCAATAAGAAAGGTGTACCTTTGGCGAGGTTCACAGACCCCGAACCATACTCAAAAGGCTAATGTGTGTGTGTGTGTGTGTGTGTGTGTGTGTGTGTGTGTGTGTGGTGTGTGGACGGGGGTTGTGGAAGCTGCATGATGCCTTGAAGCACAATGTTTAAAACTCAAAGTTTGAGAAGTATTTCGTACGTGTTTAATTTTACTGAAATTTTTTATGGCTTATAATTAGCAGCTATTTTGTAAAATTATTGTCATATCATATAGCTATACGCATGGATGTGCTTAGTGAAGGAACCAACGTACTGCACAATGATTATAAGTGCATATACAAGGGCAGAGAAGAGGATACCAGATCGGGTGTGGCAATTATACTGTCCCCCCGATTTTCTGAACATGTTATTTAAGTGATAAGAAGAGAGAGATTGATGGGAGTGACCCTGAGCCTAAACGGAGAGAGACTTGGTAATCCAGGCATATGCACCGCAGAGTGGAAGATCACAGGAGGAAAAGGAAACTTTTTATGAGGATCTTCAGGGAATGATAGATGGGTTGCCTTATGGAAACAGAATTTTGATGGGAGACCTAAATGGCCATGTGGGTGGAGATCGAAACGGAAATGAAGACGTGATCGGGGCATTTGGTGTGGGGGAGAGAAATTTGGAAGGGGAAATGCTGGTAAATTTTTGCGCAAGAAATGTTCTTAGTATAATGAACACATTTTTTAAGCACCAGGATTCACATCTCTATACGTGGTATGGATGGAATAGTAGAACCGGAAATTATGATAAGTCCCAGATAGACTTTATTGTGGTAGATAAAAAGTCATTGGTGAAAGATGTAAGAGTAGTACCATCTGTGTCTTTTGACTCGGATCATAGACTTGTTAAAGCCAAAATTTTGCTTCCAGTACCACAAAATATAAAAATGCCTAGAAGGAGAAGAGTGTGCACGGAGAATATACCAGAAAAACTGGAAGAGATTAGAACTAGAACTGACGAGGTTTTCGGACAAAGGGTAGCTACAAATAGTGGAGAAGGTTTGGGTTGAGTTTAGGAGAACGATGGAAGGAATACAGCGAGAGGTGATTGGAGAAAGGGTAGTTGGTGGGTCAAAAAAGAAAAAGACGGCATGGTGGACCCAGGAGGTAAAGGAGGCAGTGACAAATAAGATGCGTGCTTTTAGGAGATGGCTTAAGGATAGAAATGAGCAAACAAGGTGAGAATATGTCCAAATGAGAAACCACACCAACGAGGTTAAAAGAAGAGCGAAACGCTCTGTGTGGGAGAAAATAGGTAGCGACTTAGAAGAGGATTTTCAAGGCTCGAAGAAATTACTGTATAGCATGGCTAAGAAGTATAAAAAAGGAGAAAGCAAGAAAACAACAGTGGCGATTAAAAATGCACATGGTGGAGTCCTCACTGATAAAAGCGAGGTGGCCGCACGCTGGAACGAATACTTTAGACAGCTTTTGAATAACGAGAACCAATATGATGAGGTGAGACGGGAGGAGCGGGTAAATCATGAGGAGCATGAAGGGGACAGAGAGATCACTAGAGAGGAGGTTATTCAAGCACTAAAGAGGATGAAGAATAATAAAGCTCCTGGGCCGATGCAATTCTCACAGAAACACTAAAAGCAGCTGGTGATCCTGCTGTGGACTGGCTGCTGAGCATTTTCCGGGTGGTGTGGTCGCAGGGAATTGTACCGGCAGAATGGGACAGAGCAATTATATGTCCTATACATAAAAAGAAGGGAAGTGAGCAGGAATGTTAAAACTACCGTAACATATCTTTGATGTGTCATGTGGAGAAAATATATGAAAGGATTTTTGAACATAGAATACGAAACATACTGGAACCTGGGTTACTGGAGTATCAATGTGGCTTTCGTGCAGGCCGGAGTACTATAGATCAAATTTCAGCCATAAGACAATATCTTGAGAAGAGCCGAGAATTCAATTTGGGCCGCTTCATATGTTTTTTTGATCTGGAGAAGGCATTTGATAGTGTGCCCAGGGAGAAGCTGTGGGTGGTTTTGAGTAAGAGAGTGCCACCCAAGCTTCTGAGAGCAGTAATGAGGACCTATAGGGTCTCCAGAGCACGGTGGTGGGATCGGAGAAGTGGTTTGATGTAAGTACAGGAGTTAAACAAGGGAGTGTTCTGTCACCCATTTTATTTATAGCCTACATCAACAGGGTTATGGAACACATAACTGAGGAAATTGAAGAGGAAATAGAAATTTTTGGATATGCTGATGATGTGGCTGTTGGGACTAACACAGCACAATCCCTGGAGAGAATTATGCAGAGGTGGGATGAGAGATTGAGGGAGTATGGTCTGAAACTGAATTATGATAAAACTGAATATATGGTGGTAACGAGGGGAGCGAACGAGGATGGAATCTTTGTTAGGGAAGGGAACTGAAAAAGACGGACACATTTAAATACGTTGGTATTGTGATAGCAAATGATGCGGGTATGGATACAGCGGTGAATGAAAGAATTGCTAAATATAGCAAAATGTTTCCTTCCTGTACCCCCTATTGAAAGATCAAAACATCCCTAAAAAGGTAAAGACGCATATATACAGTACTCAACAATATTGAAACCAATCTTACTATACGGCAGCGAGACTTGGGTACTAACCACAAGGACGAGGGGAAAACTGCAAGCAGCTGAAATGAGGGTCCTGAGATTGATAGGAGTAATAGTGAGAGAAACCAACTGAGATGGTACGGGCATGTCCAACGAATGCCGATGGAAAGGACAGCAAGAAGAATGCTGGAATGGGCCCCTCAAAACGGAAGACCAGTTGGAAGACCCAAGATCCGATGGATGGATAACATCAAGAGTGATGTCGAGAAGTGTGGAATCAGTCTCCAACGGGCGAACTTGATGTGTGGAGAGGGCTCCCAACTGACAGACCGCTTTAAGGTCTACCAGGCGCCTGGTAAGAAAGGTAAGAATATATATATATATATATATATATATATGTTATACGTTATACTTTAATTTATAGTCGAAGTAGAGCAGCGCTCTGATGACAATTATTTTGATGTAATTTCATTCATTCAATAATTCTCAAGCTATGTATGACTCATTTCCTTCCGAACGGAACTCACAAGCAGTGACGCAGACGGTTTCTTTGATTTCACTTGGGAAAAACAGATTGTGAGAAGCTCGTTCTACAACGTTCTCAGGCGACGCCAACCGCTTGCGTGGTGGCGTAGCCAAGTTCCGTTCCTTTGGCTATATAAGAAGGAGATCAGCGCCCTTAATGCAGATTCCGAGGAGACGGGTCTCCGAGCTGAAATGGCGGGCTATCAGTCAGTTAACGGGAATTGCTTTTGGAAATTGGAAGATTAATGGGTTTTCAAGTGAAGTCTAACTGTGTAAGGAAAAACGGCAGTAGCTTAGCAATTGACTCATACAAGCTTGGAGACTCAGAACGGACAAGGGTGTCTTAGAGGGGTCTCTGGCTTATTTAATATCTTACAATGAAGAAGTAAATTTTTATGAAACTTTTATTATTATTGTTATTAAATCTCTGTTCTGTATAAAAGAAACATTTGATTCACTATAACTGATTAAACTTTATCTCGCCTAAATTCAAATTAAAAATCGTGTGAGCCGTTGTGTTTATTTTCTACTCTTTGGACTTTGATAACTGGGAAAAAGAAAATCACGGGCTCACACAGTCCTTCGCGATTGTGGGAATATGAAGAGTAAATTATTTTTGCATCCAGGAGTGCTTAAGTAATACCCTCTCTCGAGTAACATCCTGAATTTGCCCGAACTCGCTGAGAGGCGTATTACATATATATATATATATATATATATATATATATATATATATATATATATATATATATATATATATATATATATATATATATATACAGGGTGTCCCATAAGTCCGGCATCATAGGAGAAATTCATATTTTTCTATTTCTACAAACCATAATTCATATGCTCGGGATGCCAATTTCCCGCCACCATTCTGTTCAGTGACGAGGCTGTTTTTTTGGAAATGGTGAGGTAAATCGACAGAACACCCGCTACTGGTCTCAAAACAACCCTCAATGGTATACCTCTTCAAAGGAACAAGGTGTATCTCGGGTGATGGTATGGTATGGTTCCAGCAAGACGACGCTCCTGCACATTACAGCACCCAAGTAAGGGAATACATGTACCAACAATTCCCTGGTCATTGGATAGGACGTCGAGGGCCTGTGGAATGGCCAGCTAGAAGCCCGGATCTCACGCCACTAGATTTTATCTCTGGGGCCACTTGAAAGCGCTGATATACGCAGAGAAAATTAGAAGTGTTGAACATTTGCGGCAGTGCATTATTGGGGCATGTAACACGATTACTCCTGACATCATTCGCCGTGTGCTTGCTAACTGGGTATCACGTCCGAATTTGTGTATTGAAAACAATGGTGGACATATTGAGCACGTTCTGTAAATAAAAGCTTTTGTTTTGCCTTTTTTTATTATTTTTCCTATGATGCCAGACTTATGGGACACCCTGTGTATATATATATATATATATATTATATATATATATATATATACACGAGGGTAATTCAATAAGTATCTGCACTTTTTATTTTCACAATTTTATTTTCACATCTGATAGATTATAAACACATCACTTCTCAACATAGTCTCCCTGTTTCTCAATAAACTTAGTCCAGCGATCTACAAGCTTCCTAATGCTATCACAAAAGAATGTTTTTGGCTGTGTGCGTAGCCAGTTATGCACCGCCTCCTTCAGGTCATCATCTCCTTGGAATCGCTGACCTCTCAAAGGGTCTTTTAGTGGTCCAAACAGGTAAAAATCCGAAGGTGCCAGGTCTGGACTGTAGGCTCTATGGTCGAGAATGAAAACCGAGATGAAACCTGGATCCATCACTATGAACCAGAAAGCAAACGACAGAGCATGCAATGGAAGCATCCAACATCTCCCGTTGCAAGGAAATTCAAAGCGCAGCCGTCAGCAGGTAAAGTTATGCGACCCTGTTTTGGGATACACGAGGCCCTATCCTTGAACATTATCTAGAGCGTGGAACTAAAGTAACAAGTGCATCGTATTCTGACATGCTGCGGAATGAGTTAAAGCAAGCAAATAGCACAAAACGGAGAGGGAGAGTGTCGGAAGGTGTTATTCTGTTACACGACAATGCGCGCCCTCATACCGCTGCACAGACTAGAAAATGCCTTCAAGAACTTAAATTTGAAGTTCTCGACCATCCAGCCTACAGTCCAGACTTGGCATCTTCGGATTTTTACCTGTTTGGACCACTAAAAGACGCTTTGAGAGGTCAGCGATTCCAAGGCGATGATGACCTGAAGGAGGCGATGCATGACCAGTTGAAATAATGAAAGAGTGAAAATACCGATTAACCCTTGCGTTAAAGAGTTGGGTAGAAAAGGAATGAAAATGTGTCGAAAGTCTGGTACCGCGTGTTCTCCTTAAAAGAAGAGGCATGTAGGTAGGGACCCGAGCATTGGATACCTTAGCCAGAGTCAGTTGAAAGGGGTTGGCCGGCTGGCAGCTTTGTCGTGACGTAAGATATAGGAAAGGCAACCATATCACTCTACGCAGCACTGGGATTCGAACAGACGACTGAGCAGGGTCTTAGTACTGCTGGGCGGCACCCTAACCAATCGACCACGAGACGCTCATCGCTTTGTGATAGCTAATTTAAAACCACTTGCAGTCATGATGCCGTGAAGGAATCTTGCGTTATTATTTGAATGTTCTTTTGTTAGATCAATATTTAAGTCTCATGCAATGTTACCGATATGATTGAAGGTTAGACTTCTATCGACATTTGTAACAAAAGTTAGTACGTTACCAGCTGATGATCGGTAGATGCCTAAAATTAAAATTGGATGTTATGAATATACGTTCAATTGTTCAAGTGTTCCCGATTGCTTATGTTTGTCAGTTCTTCGATATACTTAACGTTTAAAGGTTTTATTACTACGAGTATATGTGATTTGGAACAAAAGTTATATAATCAATAATCACAGAGGGTCAGAAACTGGCACAGCGCTCGGGTCAAAGTGACGCAGCTCATTGCGCTAACAACTGATTTATTATTGCCAGCAGCATTGGGAATCAAACCCCAGACCTCATTGTCTTCACGCAAACAAGTTATGGTGTCTTCTAATTTTGAACTCCACGTTATTTAGAAACTTAAAAAGAAATTCAGTAACTGTTCTAAAAGAATTCAGCGTGTCACTGTTCATCATAAATGACAAAGTGAGGTCTCACAATCATACTGGAAGAAATGAGGAAAAACGTTTCTGAGACATAAAATAATGATTGCCATCGTTCAGTTTTAAAAGTTGACCAAAGTTTTTGACGAAATCAGTTTCGTGTTCAGAACGGAAATATGTTCCAGTTAATATTAAAAATGGGAATTTGTACAAAGTCGTTTCAAGTTTGTATCCGATTCAGAAAAATGAGTTTGAAGAATATGCATTAAATTTAATAAAGATAACTTTTCAATCTAGTATTTGGTTTATATATATATATATATATATATATATATATATATATATATATAGATGAAATATCATGCCTGAACACACGATTTTGCATATTGAAAAAATTACTCTCACATGATGGGTTCGAATCCTGATGTGAAATTGTGTGTATATATATATATATATATATATATATATATATATAATATATATATGTGTGTGTGTGTGTGTGTGTGTATGTATGTATGCGGCCTGAAATTCGCTTAAAGAAATGGCGGCATGGAAAGATTAATTATTCAATGTTTTTTGGATACAGCAGCGACTGCAGTGTAATTACATATATTCATAAAGTATTATTTAGAATTAAATTATATCTTTTCTTGTGAGTTTTACAACAGGAATTTAAATTTTAATTTATGATAAAAAATATACATATGCGGATTGCAGAAGTAGGCGCTCTATACCCCGATGCAATGGCGCAATGAAAGTTTGGTTCAGGGAGCAGTTACCCCTAATAATCTCCGACTGGATCTGCCACTAATATATATATATATATATATATATATATATATATATAATATATATACATATATACACACACACACACACACATATATATATATATATATATATATATATATTTATATATATATATATATATATATATATATATGAAAAATTATTTCACGAAAGTGACACGTGAAAAATATTTATGATGAATAAAACCACGAAGGGAAAAGAAACACAAAGTGGTGCTCAAGCGCTTTCGTCTAATGACATCCTCAGTGTTCCTGAGGATGTCATTAGACGAAAGCGCTTGAGCACCACTTTGTGTTTCTTTTCCCTTCGTGGTTTTATTCATCATATATATATATATATATATATATATATATATATATATATATAAGTGAACAATGATTGCATATTAATTGTAAACTGTTATTTACCATACAACAACGGCAGTAATCTAGATGAATACATTGATTTGCTGTACAAAATTAAGTCACTATCAGATAACCCCAAATATTCTCACTGTATAATAATGAGGGCCTTCAACGCGCATGTGAACTCGGAATTCTTTGTAGAATTGGGTAACATGTGCGAGTCGGCCAAATTAAGTATAAATGATGTAGATGTATTAGGGGTAACCAGTGGTAATTTTACATACGTTAGTGATATGAGTGGTACCACCAGGTGGATTGATCATTGTCTCACTAGTAATAATTTAATCTAACGGATCGAATTGTTAGAGTTCATATTCTGCAAGATTTCCTTCTTTCTGATCATAGACAATTAGAACTATTAATTAATTTTACCAATTTATGCGCAAACGACGTAACAATACTCGCGTCGATTGGTCTAATGTTAATATGCAACAGAGAATAGAATACAAAGACAGAACAGGTCACCTCTTTAATAATTTAGAAATTTTGCATCTTGCCTGTAGTAATCCTTTCTCAAATGATTCTCACTGTAAACTCATAGATAGGTATTATAGTAAGATAGTATCCCTGTTAAGAGAAGCAGGAAGCCCCCTGATTAAATCTTACAACTATCATGCTAAGATTATTCCTGGTTGGAATGATTTTATTGACCCCCTGAAGAGGGAATCGAAAGACGCTTACGATTTGTGGTGCTTTCATGGTAGACCCAGATTAGGACCACTGTACATGAATATGTGTAGAAGTAGGGGTCAGAATAAGGCGGCCATAAGGCGACGTAAACAGGAAGAAGAGTCTATTCGAGCATCAAAAGCCTGTGAAGTTCGCATAAATAACGATAATAAAATTTTTTGGAAATTTGTTAAGAATCAAACGGGTGTCAAAAGTGTCCTCCCTCCGACAATCGCTAGGGCGTCGGGGGAGGATGAAATTGCAAAGCTGTGGAAAAACCACTACTCTAACATTCTTAACAGTGTGAGTAGGGATAATCTTAAGATAGATTGCAGCGAAACGACTGTGGGAGAGACAAGGAAAAATACTTTGATATCAGTTCCTGAAGTAAAGAGGTTAATTAAAGAGCTAAAGACTGGTTCTGCGTCAGGGGTAGATGACCCATCGAATGAGCACTTAAAATATGCCAATGACGTCGTATGGAGGCATATATCATTGCTTCTATCAGCCATGCTTGCTCATACCTCTATCCCTGCAGAGTTCATGAGGGTATATATCTTGCCCCTGGTCAAAAATAAGTATGGAGACATTCTGTCCAGCAATAATTACAGGCCTATTGCTGTCGCTTCCTGCTTCTCGAAACTACTAGAAAAACTCTTGTTACTCCGATTAAATGATTACCTATCGACATCTCCTAATCAACTGACCTGTGTATCTATGTACTTAAAGAAATAATAATTAAATACATTGACAGTAATTCAACTATTTATAGCTGTTTCCTAGATATAAGTAAGGCATATGATAGAGTGAACCACAATATTTTATTTAAAAAACTAGAAGACAGGAAGGTTCCCATGTACATATTAAATTTATTGAAATTTTGGTATTCCCACCAATCTTTTACCGTTAGGTGGGGCAATGTACAATCTGCATATTTTCGCTCCTCTTGCCGGGTGAGACAAGGCTCCTTGCTATCCCCTATGCTGTTGAATGTGTATATTGACGGATTAATTGCTTCACTTAATGAGGCAACAGTGGGATGTTGTATAGATAACACAAGGATAAATAACTTAGTTTGTGCCGATGATATGGTGTTAATAAGTCCCTCTGTTAAAGGTCTGGATAGGCTACTAAAAGTCTGCGAAGTGTATTCGCAGAAACATGATATTCTTTTTAATGTTACAAAAACTAAGGTTATGCAATTTCATCCTAAAAGCTGTAACCAGCCATCTGATATTAGGTTTAAAATGAAAAGTGAAGTAATTGAAGAAGTCCAAGCGTTTAAGTATTTGGGTCAAACTATTACCAGCTCATCGAATAATGACTCCGATATAAGAAAACAATCTCGAAGCGTTTATGCTGAAGCGAATATGACTATAAGGAACCTTCTGTTTTGTGCAAGTGAAGCTAAAGACACTCTTTCGTACTTTCTGCAGTAATATTTACGGACAGCAACTCTGGGTGAACTATAAAAAAGGTTCTGGCAGAACCCTAAATTTGCTGTACAACAGGTCGTTAGACTCTTACATAAATTACCCCCGAGATGCTCAGCTTCGCAAATGTTTGCTACCCGCAATGTCCCGAGCTTCACGAAGGTAACAAGACGTGCGCAATACAGTTTAATGCAAAGAATTAAAATATCAACCAACCCGAATATCCAAGCTGTCCATGAGTCCTGCCATTTATCCTCTAAGACAGTGCTTCTTAAAGTGGTGAATAAAAATTTTGTTAGTGTGAATGGAATCTTAGGGGTGAAATTATAAGGGTGAATGAGCTGAACTGGACTGAATTATTATAATTTTTGCTCAGGTTTGAAACTGGTAACTGCCTGACCGGGTAAATATAGACTAGTTGGCAGCTGTGCAGACTTGCTTATTGCCAGTGATAGTGAGTTATTAAATTTTATCTAATTATAAAATAGAACTGGTAATTTGTGATAGTGTTAAGTTATGTTATGCTCTTAATAATAATCAGAAATATAGCGATACATTTGTAAGAGTTTCAAGTAATAATTTAGCTTAACTTTATTATTTTATTTTGTTTGCAGATATTTTACAAAGCATTTCAAAAGTTTGTAATTAAATAAAGCATAAACTGAGGCAGAAATGATATATTAGTAGGCCAAAGATATTAATGAAGCGAATAAAGAAAATAGATATATTATTTAAGGTTTTATATATATTGTTATAATGTTATAATGTTTCAGACCAACAAAGACCCTAGGATCCACTCATGGCTGGTCTACCTAACTGTGTTCGTAATTGTGTATTGTGTATGTCCTCCGTGGTGGCGGAGGGGACCTACAATTTTACGTGGGTTCCGAACCACAAGAACATAAGAAATTTATGTAAAAACTGCCTGGACATTGGCAACGACCAATTTTTACAAAACTAAATAATTATCAATATAAAACTAATTAATTATCGATTTAAAACTAAAGATAGAATCTCTGGATCCAGAGGATCAAGTCATAATAGACTACTATCCACAAATATGTTACACTCTATATCTATTTATAACCGACATGCAAATATATCAGATCCAAAGAATCCAGTCAATTTCATAACGGTATCCATCAATACTAGTACCTCGCCAACCAAAAATAAGTGACGGTCCATATCGATAGCGGACCAAGTCAAAATTTACAACCATATACATTACAATATATATACTTAGGGGGAAAAGTGTAGGTGTGGCTGTAAAGACTGTACAGTAATGTAGAAATGTGGGTGCACCCATTTTGGGTCTCCCATTTCAAGGTGTTTGTGGGGCAAGTGAAGATCATGAGTTTTTCAATACCTCACAGTACTATGGGGGGGCACCGCTCGGCAGAGGAATCTCTTTAAATGGTGTGTGTAAGGACAGAGAGTATCCCCTAACCCAAGATGCTGCTTCCCTATATCCCACAACACTTGTGTTGAGCTGTGGGATCTATCACCACAAAGCCTTAATTTTACTACCTTAAACTATACCCAATCTATCAACATATGCGTCTAATCGATTTTTAAACATGTTTATAGACGTGCTACTAATTACTTCTACCGGCAAACTATTCCAGCTATTTACTATTCTATGCGTAAAAAAGTTTTTGGCAACTGCTGTCTCGAACCTTCTACTTGTCAACTTACACCCGTTATTTCTAGTCCTATTATATTGAGATATTTCGAAAAAGCTATCTCTATCTACGTTATCGAACCCATTCATAATTTTGAAAACCTGGATTAGATCACCCCTTAGCCCAGTGGTGGCCAACCGCGGCGCATTGCGCCAAAGGTGGCGCATCAAGTACTTTGAAGTGGCGCATCGAGGTCTAGTATGAATTGTGCTAAATTTTCACTTCTAACACTAAATATTAAAAATCAAAGATTTAAGCAGTTAAGATGTAGTTAAGCAGTTAAGCAGTTAAGATGTAATCTCATTAAGGTAAATATTTTTCCCATTATATTTCTATTTAAGGTAAATATTATATTATATTTTATTAGTAATTTTTTCACAAATTTTTTTTGGGCGCATCCGAATTAAACCTAACCTAAAAATGGCACGCATCAAAAATGGTTGGCCACCACTGCCTTAGCCTCTTAGTCTCGAGTGTAGTCAATTTTAACTCCTTAATCCTATCCTCGTACGACTTTGACCGAAGCGACGGAATCATCTTAGTTGCTCGTCTTTGAACTCTTTCGATTTTGTCTATATCTTTGCGCATATGCGGATTCCAAAATTGGACCGCGTACTCCAAATGGGGTCTAACTAATGATTTATAAAGAGGAACTATAATATCGCGCGATTTGTACTCAAAATTTCGAGCTATAAAACCTAACACTTTGTTCGCCTTATTGACCGCTGCTGTACTTTGTTTCGCTACTTTTAAATCACCAGTGACTATAACTCCTAAATCTTTTTCCTGCTCTACGCTTGTTAAATCTTTCCCTGACATACTATACGCAAAATTACCGTTACGCGAACCTATATGCAAAATTTTGCACTTATCAACGTTAAATCTCATTTGCCATGTGACTGACCAATCAACGATTTTATTCAGATCTTCCTGGATTTTACTTCTATCTTCGTCATTAATCACCCTACCACCCAGCTTCGTGTCATCCGCAAACTTTGAAACTGTACTGACTCGGCCGACATCTAACTCGTTAATATATATATAAGAAAAAGCAAGGGGCCCAATACAGAACCCTGAGGAACGCCACTCGCTACATTAGCCCAACACGACTCCGCTCCATCAACGACCACCCTCTGTTTCCTACCTCGCAACCACTCTTCTAGCCAATTTATTACTACACCCATGATTCCATGAGCCTTAGTTTTTTCAATGAGTCTTTTGTGCGACACGGTGTCAAACGCTTTTTGAAAATCTAAATACACTACATCAACCGCCCGATGACTGTCGTAAACGTCAACCACGCTTTTAAAAAATTCTAAAAGATTAGATAAGCAAGATTTGTTTCACCTAAAACCGTGCTGCGTATTTCTAAGTAGTTTATGCAATTCTAAGTGTTCGACTATACGATCCCTAATTATTGATTCCAGTAGCTTACCTGATTCAGTTAATGATAATAATCATCAGATTTGGAGTAATAAAGATTGTTTATAAGGTAAGTAAAATGTAAGAATTGAATGATTTTGGAAAAAATTGTATTTACTACTATAAAGTCCAAATGTTTGAGAGATCAGACTTTTCAATATGGTGATGCTGGTTATGTGCACTTCTTTAAAAGTATTCATGTAAAAATATTTTTCATAGTATTATGTATAACAAGCCATTGTGAAGAAGCTTTGTTTTGGTGTGTAGATGTTTTTTATATGAATACACACAGATTATAGTGCAGATTAACTAACTTGGAATTTCTCCAAATCATTGTAAACATATATTTTTCACAGTATTATGTATAATTATTTGTCCAATTATATTTGCATTACAATTTTATCCTTAATCTAATCGGAGAGGTTAGGTTTTATTGGCATATTTTTGCTTCATAAGTTGAGTTGAGCACTTATAAAAATGTTATCTAAGAAAACAAATCAGGTATTGTTGACTGCTTGGCTCATGCATGTAATAATTGCTGAGTTTTTCATATATAAAACACAAAGGATGCATAATTAGGTGTAACAATTCTACTATAGAAAATTTAAATTCTTTATGAGGTACTCCTTGGGGGTTACTATCAAACTTACAACATATTCTTATAATGACTGTAGTGAGGCCACCTGACATGTTATAAATCAATTCTATGTTATTTAATAAATTATTTATAAATGGTGAAATAAAATATATAAAAGTAATTTTTAATCTAATATAAGCTAACCTAACTTTTGAATCGCTGAATTTGAATGTCACCAATGCGATTGTAAGTTTGATAGAGTTATAAAAATTACAATTTCCCTACTGCTTCCTATTCATTGTTTTTCTGTTTTTGTTTGCAGATTAAAGTATAATGTATTTGCTGAAATATTTAAAGAAAACAGCTCAAGAGGAAGTGTGTGCAGAAAGAAATAAGTTATCTGAAAAGAAAAATGATGAAGCTGAGGACGAAGAGTTAGAAGCTGAAGCTCGGACTGATACCACGGAGGACTCGGATGATGATTCCGGCAAGGAAAAACCTATTTTGAAGAGAAAATGGAAAGATCGAAATAACCTCTTCTCGAAACCCAAGAAAAGTCGATGGAGTGAAGATTATATCAGGTATGGCTTCTTTCTTCCCAAAGAGGAGCTGACAAGTTTGACTCTTTCAGTACAGTACATGTTTTGCAGTGTCATGTATAGCAACCAGTGCCTTGCTCCTTCAAAATTACACTTATTTAAGAACAAAGCATAGCATTCATCAAAACAAGTCTACAAAATTATTCAAAAGCACCCACGAGTACTTGTGTAAGCAGCAAAATTCATTCCAGTCGATGGTAAAAAAAGACACTGGAAAACCATTTCTTCTGGCATCTCTACAAATATCTCATGCCCTCATGAAGTCGAAAAAACCTTACACGGATGCTGAGAACGTGATGAAGCCGTGTTTGAAGATCGTCGCCGATCTCATACAAGGCGGAAAACTGGCAGTTGATAAGGTTGTGCAAATTCCTCTCTCCAACGACACGATGAAAATACGATCTACTATGATTTGAAGCACCAGCTGATAGAAAAACTGTTGGAAGCACCATTTTTCGCTCTACAATTTGATGAATCAACAATATAAAGAACGCTGTACAACTCATTGCATATTGTCGTTTCCCAGACCAAAAGCTAAAAATAATTGTAGAGCATTTTCTTTTGCCTGCCAGTCGGAGTTGAAACAACAGGTGAAGCGATTTTCTCTAAGATAGACGAAATCATGAGAGGTGCAAATATACCATGGAGTAAATGCAGTGCTGCCACAACAGACGGTGCTGCAGCCATGATGGGAAGTAAAAGAGGAGTCACCGCTCGCATCGAAGAAAAATCTCCCAAATGCACATTTTTACATTGTTGCCTGCACAGTGAAGCACTGTCAGCAAAGCTGAACACTTGTTGCAATGACCAAAAAAATTAACTTCAAAAACTGTTGCAAGATATGGTGAAAACTGTCAATGCTATTCACCCACATGCAAAAAAATGTCGGCTGTTCTCAATGCTGTGCAAGGATATGTGTGCTGACTAAGAAACTCTCTTCCTGCATTCTGAGGTACGATGGCTGTCCCGTGGAAGAGTCCTTAAAAGAATCCTGCTTCTGAGAAATGAGTTGTGTGTATATTTTACTAAAGAAAATGAAATGACGTGAAATCATTGCATTTCAACGACGATTTTTGGCTAGCCAAACTGTCATACATGGCGTCTATTTTCGATCATTTGAACCAGCTCAACTTGTCACTTCAGGGGAAAGGCGGTGATGTTTTGATGTTCTTCGAAAAACAGAAGCCATGAAAATGAAGATCTCCATGTGGCATGCTAACGTCCAGGAAGGCAATTTCTACAATTTCTTCCATTTGGAAAGCTTCCTTAAAGATAGTGAATGGGAAGAAACAACCTGATCTGGAAAAATCAATGAAGAACATCGTTTGCGACCACCTGCAGTTGCTCTCTAGCAATTTTGAGGTATATTTCCCTCAGAAGGATGCACAGACCTTGGATAGTCAGATGTGGATAGTCAATCCGTTCATTACCAGCCACATCAAGCGAGCAGATGTCGAGATCACAGAGGTGTTAATGGAACTCCATCATGACTTCTCCCAAAAATCGTGTTTTGAGACGTACTCCTACTACGGAGACTATTGGATTGGATTACTTGAATTTCCTGAATATAAATCAGTTGCATTGAAGGCCCTTGAAGTACTAGTGATAATGTCAACTACTTTTATGTGTGAACAAGGATTTTCGACTTTGGTAGAATTGAGAGCCAAGAAACGAAATTCTCTTCTAGATGTTAATTCTGTGATGCGGGGTGCTGTGGAGAAGGAAATTGAGCCTCGATTTCGGAAGCTTGTCACAGGAATGCATGAACACCCCAGTCATTGATGTTGCAAACCCGTTTAAAAATATGCACTGGTATGTGTGATGCTTGCCAATAATTAGCTTTGTTTTCATTTTTTCATTAGTTTTCATTAGTTATTCATTTTTTTCTGTTTTATTGATGTACATATACAAAAAAAGATTTTTTTGTTAATAAGAATGCTAGTCACTCATTTTTTTCAGTTTTGTTCAGGTGGTAAAATAAACGATATGTTTTAGTAATTAATCATTATTCCTTTCCGAACGAAGTGTTGACACGATTCATATTTAATTGTATATATAGAGAGAAAGGAAAATGGAACATAAACACATTATAAGGTGAAGTCGGGGTGAATGAAATTTTGTAACAATGACTCAAGGGTGAATGACATTGAAAAAGTTTAAGAAGCATTGCTCTAAGCTATGGAATTCTTGGTACCAAAACGTCTGTCTGTAGCTCCACTTAACTCCAACATTACTGTATTATTTCTAATCAACTGTATATATTTATATCCTTAGTATGTGAACTGTCATTGTATTAATAATATTTGTTATTCATTTTTTTCTGTTTTATTGATGTACATATACAAAAAAAGATTTTTTTGTTAATAAGAATGCTAGTCACTCATTTTTTTCAGTTTTGTTCAGGTGGTAAAATAAACGATATGTTTTTAGTAATTAATCATTATTCCTTTCCGAACGAAGTGTTGACACGATTCATATTTAATTGTATATATAGAGAGAAAGGAAAATGGAACATAAACACATTATAAGGTGAAGTCGGGGGTGAATGAAATTTTGTAACAATGACTCAAGGGTGAATGACATTGAAAAAGTTTAAGAAGCATTGCTCTAAGCTATGGAATTCTTGGTACCAAAACGTCTGTCTGTAGCTCCACTTAACTCCAACATTACTGTATTATTTCTAATCAACTGTATATATTTATATCCTTAGTATGTGAACTGTCATTGTATTAATAATATTTGTCATATGGACTATAGTCTGCCAATAAACCTTTTCATTTTCATTTTCACTTTCATTTTCATTTTCATATATATATATATATATATATATATATATATATATATATATATATATATGCAGTAAAATCACAGAATAACACGTGATCTTATTAATAAGCAAACAACCACAGGGAAAAGGAAAAAGAAACACGAAATCCGAGCGCTTTCGTGATATATTCACATCTTTAGGGAAAAACAAGGAATAGGCAGATTTTACAAAGTAAATGAGTTAAATACACAAGTGAAAAATTCCCAGTCGGCAACTCAATTTAAAAACCATAAAACATTCTAAAGATTTTTTCAATAGATAACTTAATCTGAAGGAAGCTAAATTATTGAATATAAAAGAACTAATAATTGCTCCTTATACATTATTATTCTGCTCACCACATTAACGTAAAATGATCCGTTCTTTCTGCTTTGTTCCTAAGAGGCTTACGAATTTGTAGCCCAGAGTTCATTGATGACGAAATTAGTAAAATATACAAAATTGCGTTTGATTTAAAATATCCAAAGAACTGCATAGATAAATCTTTAAAAATGGCAAAGAAAACCTTCTACGAAGTAAAGGACAAGATTCCTTATAACACAAAAAATTTGCTAGTGTTACCATTCAGCGAAAATTTCCTTGATCTGCAGAATCTGCTGAGGAATTTTAACGTAAATATTGCGTTCAGAAATTTAGATGTAATTAAGAATTCATTGATTAAGAATTCCCCTTTAAGTGTACAGGGTTGTGTATATAAAATTCCATGCACAATATGTAATAAATTTTACATAGGCCAAACTGGTAAGTCCCTTGAGTTACGTATTAAGCAACATCAATACAGTATAAGAATTGGCCAAGAATCTAACGCCATTTTCATTCACGTAAGAGATACTAATCACCCAATTGACTGGAAAAATGCCTCCAAATTAAGGCTTAGTAAATCTATTGTTAGCAGAAATATAATTGAATCTAGTGTGACCAAGAATAATGTGGATTTGGTCCTTAATATAAGCCCTGGGCTGTATAAATTAGACCCGTACATAATTAAAAAGTTGGCGTAGGGCCTATTGGTTTCTTGACCGTATTCTTTCCCCTTAACGGTTTGCTTTGGTTAAATATTATTTTAAGAACTGTTAACATTCTTATGTGTGCATTGTAATATTTCTTTCGTATATAATCTTTGTGTGCTTGGTGGTTTATTAGACTTGTGATCAGGTTGGCTATTGTAGAAGTTTGGAATATTCTGTAAGATGTTGGCACCATTCCTTTTGTTTCCATTAAATTCTTGCCACTTAATTGCCTGTTTTAATTAAATACTATTTCTTATAACTGTTATAATAATTTTTGTTCTCTGTACATGTTAATTGTCTAATTTCACCTATATAGTTCTTTTATATTCAATAATTTAGCTTCCTTCAGATTAAGTTATCTATTGAAAAAATCTTTAGAATGTTTTATGGTTTTTAAATTGAGTTGCCGACTGGGAATTTTTCACTTGTGTATTTAACTCATTTACTTTGTAAAATCTGCCTATTCCTTGTTTTTCCCTGAAGATGTGAATATATCACGAAAGCGCTCGGATTTCGTGTTTCTTTTTCCTTTTCCCTACGGTTGTTTGCTTAATATATATACACTGGGTATCAAATTATTAGCCACTTTGCGCTCATCCATTGAATTCGTCAAGGTCACTCACAGTCACTGAATGTCACGACACTGAATGATGGCGACACCTATCTGCGCATACAGTATTAAAATCATTTCATTCTGCGCAAACGTAAACAAACGGCGGCCATTTGCATGAATTAGCAACGACTTTGGTGTCTCTAATTATTAGCCAGGTGCCAAATAAGTGTGTGATTATGGGTCACAAAGGTGATTTAACCTCTGATGAGAAGTCCACCATCGTCTCTGAGCTGGCAAAGGGGAAGACAACCCTGGAAATATCAAAAATCCTGGGAAGATATCACCGCACAGTGAAGAGATTCGTTGAGGCTCCTGGTGCTGTCCGTTCGAGGGCTGACAAAGGTGTGTCGAGGACAGTTTCTCGACATACCTTGTCTCGTATCAAGCGTGAAGCGGTGATAAACCCGTGCCTGACCAGTGATGAACTTTTCAAACGTTGTGGCGAGGAAAAAGTGTCGAAAGCTACCAGAAGTCGCATCCTGAAGAAGGTAGCCAAGCACGTCAAGCCTGTTACAAGGCCTCCTCTGAAGGTAGTTCATAAGCAGAATCAACTGAAATGGACAGAGGACTACATGAAAATTGATTTTTCAAAAGTCCTCTTCACTGACGAATGCCGTGCTACCCTCGACGGACCAGATGGATGGAGCAAGGGTTGGGTAACAATTGGAGGGAACCGTCCTCATCGTTTGAGACGCCAGCAAGGGGGAGGTGGCATCATGTTTTGGGCAGGCATTGTTGGAGGTATGATGGTTGGGCCATGGAGAGTTCCAGACGGCGTTAAGATGACTGCCAATGCCTACATTGCCTTCTTAAAGGAAAACCTACCGTGGTTCAAGAAGCAGAGGGTCACATTCAAGAGAACGCTGGTGTTTATGCAGGACAATGCACCCTCACACTCGGCTAAGCAAACTACGGAATATCTGCAGCAATTAGGCTTCTCTGGCTCTCGATTAATGAAGTGGCCAGCGTGTTCCCCCGATCTCAACCCGATTGAAAACTTGTGGAGTCTCCTGAAGAGGCGAGTTTATCGAGATGGACGGCAGTTTTCGAGTAAGGATGCACTCTGGGAGGCTGTTGTGGATGCTGCTCGTACCATTTCATCAGATGAGATCCTCACCTTGACGAATTCAATGGATGAGCGCCTCAGGAAAGTTCTTTCAAGTGGAGGATCGTACATCCATTATTAACAACCTTATGAGGTCATTTTGATATTATTATGTTCATTATTTCCATATTTATGATGATTTCTTTCTTTGTACATTGAATATCCAATTAAAAAACACTTTAATGTTTGTTTAAATGTGTTTTCATTATACCTGGCTATTAATGTGAGACGCTGTATTTCAGCTTAAATTATTTAAATTGTTGCCATATCCATACTTATGAACATAACTCCATAAAATTTACACAGACAACCTTGATACACATGAGCAATATATATTCAGGATCGTACAAGGTTTGATTACGCGGTTTCTCAGAAATTTCAAAATTTGCGAAGTGGCTAATAATTTGATACCCAGTGTATATATACATATATATATATACACATACATATATATATATATATATATATATATATATATATATATATAATATATATATATATATAATATATATATAAAGCTTATCATTATCATATATCCAGGGTGATGCATAAATGTGTTTCATAAATCGCAGGGTGTATTCTTGAGACAAAAGTAAAGAAAAAAGACCATATAAACATACGTCGAGAAACCCGTAGGTTTTAAGCACGTAACAGAAAAATTAAACTCCTAAGGATATTTTACATTTTATGCAAATACACAGTGTGATACATTTGTATCATTAAAGTACATGTTCAAAATTTGTTCCTACTTCTTGAATGCATGCTTCAGCACGTTGCAAAATAGGATGGACGAGAGATAGTTAAAGGGGAAAAATAAGTATGAACACATGAGGGAATGGTGGTTAGCGTAATTTACGATGAGTGGGATAGGTAGAGAGAGAGAGAGAGAGAGAGAGAGAGAGAGAGAGAGAGAGAGTGAGGGGGAGGCATGAGGCATGCGTTCAAGAAGTAGGAAAGAATTTCGAACAGTTGCTTTAATGAAGCAAAGTATCACACTGTGTGAAAATAAAACCCCCCTCGGGAACCTTCAGTTAACCAAAAACAATATGTGAGTTTGCCTTACATTGCCGGCTTAGAAAGAGTAAAACCGTTGACGAAAGATTTTAAGTTTGCTTTGGCGTTCAAATATTCGTCTACCGTGAAAAGTAAATTGGTTAGGAATAACGTGGCAAAAGAGGAACAAGCCTGCGTCTACAGCATTCCCTGTAAAAGTTGTGATTTAGTATACGTGGGTGAAACTGGAAGAAATATTGAAACCCGTATTAAAGAACACAAATATGCCTTCAGAAGTTGTAATACTAATAATGCCATTTTTTATCACGCCAGCCAAAATAATCATGCTATAGATTGGGAATCAAGTAAGGTACTTTATAAATGTAATAATTATGTCAAAAGAAAAATAATAGAATCTGTGTGTATAGAAAAAGTAGATAATTTTAATTTGTGCGAAGGTACTTATAAGTTAGACCCTTTAATGAGATTCTTGGTCAAAAAATCCCTTACGGAGTCGTGGGAACGTGTTCGAACCTAAGTGTGAATTTCTTAAATGTCTCTGGATTGGAATGTTTCTTTACTCGCCTTTAGTAAATGTAATAATGGAAGTAATAAATGTGGAAATAAATATAAATGCAACAGATGTAATAATAAAGGTAATATTATAAATTTAATAATTAGGGTAAAGGTAATAATAATAAATGTTAAAAAATGTAAATGTAATAATAAATGCAGTAATTATGTCAAAATATTAGAATCTGTATGTATAGAACAAGAGGATAGTTTTAATTTGTGGGAATGTACTTGTAAGCGGACCCTGTAATAAAATGCCCTTCCAGTGTCGGGAGAACGGTATCTAACCTGGTGCGAATTTCTCATTGGTTTCTGGATTGTTTCCTAATCGGCTTTTTTCATTCGTTTTTCGGTTTAAAGTTCTGTATAATAAACAATAATGTAATAACCAATGTATTAATAAATTTATAATTTCTGTAATAAATAATTATGCAATATTAAATGTAATAAATTTAATAATAAATGTAATAATTATGTAAAAAATATAATAGAATCTGTATGTTTAGAAGAGGAAGATAGTTTTAAAAATTTGCGCGAATGTACTTAATGAAAATGCCCTTCCGGTGTCGGGAGAATGGGATCTAACCTAGGTGCGAATTTCTTAACGGTCGGTCCCTGAACTGCTTTTCCCTCTTGTTTTGGTTCATTCGTGTTTCTGTATCCACCCGAGGAGGATGCCAGTGGGCGTCGAAACTGTCGTGGAAATAAACTCTGTCTATTAGAGTGGGTTTTTATTTTCATATTTTGACCTTCACGTAGAAAAAAGTGAAGTTTTTTTGCATTTATCACACTGTGTATTTGCATAAAATGTAAATAATCCATAGGGGTTTCATTTTTCTGTCGCGTACTATAGCTCGAAACCTACTGATTTCTCGACTTATGTTTATATGGTATTTTTTCTTTACTTTCGTTTCAAGAATATATCCTGCGATTTATGAAACACATTTACGCATCACCCTGTATATAACAAAACAAATAACAAAAACTAAATACTTTTATATTATACATTACGAGAAATATTTTGTAAGAAATATACAGCAAATACTTGTTTAATATATTTCCTGAACTCATTGTGGATATTGTCAAACTCAGGCGATAAAGGACGAGTTCGCATAAGAAAAATGTCTCTCTGTCAGGTAACCGTTTAAACAGATGAGGAGTGCGTTAACTTTTAAAATAACTCATTATTTTGCCGGTAACCCGAAAATACTCCGATGAAGGATACTCTTTTATAAGTGAGAATAATGTACGTTGTTTATTAAAGGATTTACCTATGATTCACTTCGTTTCACCAGCTGATTTATGTGTAGTGGGAAAGCACTTCGAGAGGGAGAGATTATAAACTTATTTTTATGAAACTTGTAATAGTTTTTCTTTTTTTTTCTTTCCACATTCATTATTTGCATTTCTGAAGCAAAAGCAATTTGGGTTTGAAAGTCGTTCTTAATGAAGTTTCATTTAAAAGGAATAGAACATAAAAGGGAGCTGTATTGCGATGTCTGGTGCATAATGAGTTCCTCACTGAAATATGCACGCCAATACTTGCCTGATTATTTACGGGGTTTGCAAATTTAGGTATTACACGCGTTATTTCTTTATAATTTTATAGTGTGTGTGTGTGTGTGTGCGTGTGTGTGTGTGTGTGTTTGTGTGTGTGTGTGTGATAATTCACATATCTAATGAAATAATTTTTTCTGTGATGTAATACCTTTGGTGCCTCGGAACTTTAAAAAATTTATATAAAAAACTAGAAACATATTTACAGTCGAGAAAAAAGATGTTTCTATTAATTAGTTAGGTTACGTTAAATTAGATTAGTTAAGGTTATGTTAAGTTAGGCTAAGTTAGATTAGCGAGCTCAATCAATACTTAATGACAACAGAAACACTTGCGTCCGAAACACTTATCGCGCCCTTTTCGGTTCGATGGCACTAAGGTTAGGTTAAGTTAAATTAGGTCTGGTTAATTAATTTTTTAGATATATGGATTTAAAAAGTCGGTACCCCGTTTATGCAGAGATGTGCACATCTTTGCGTGTGTCTTTTAAAAAATTTCTCTATACTTTTAAGGATAAGTTATATATAATTAGGGCTATAACGTTTTTACAACCTAATATTCCTGTACTTTAATTCGATGAACTTTTTCCTAAAACAAAGAAATGAACTTTCATTTTAATATCCTTTTAGAAAAGGTCACCCCGAAATCAAAAAATCGATTATTGCATACGTAACTTTATTGCATATTCCATGTAATATAATAAAAGAACTCACAACATAATCGTTATAATACTTGTACATATATTACTGCTTATTGCTTAGAATAAACCGAAGTTGCAGTTTGTTTTTGTTTCTGCAGGCAGCATACAGTTCCTGCATAACTTTGATTGCACGTTCTGCACACTGATTACTTCTTGGTATCTTGAGTGGGGATGGCTCCTGCTTCCAGTGATTTTCCAATGAGTTCAATGCTTTTTTGTAAGGTTTCAATATTTCTGACAAGTTCTTGAAGTCATTTTCATTGTACATCTGATTAGTAAACCAATATTCTGCCCAGTTGTATGAAATGAATCTGCATACCTTCTCCAAAGTCTTCCTTGTTGTAGGTATAAGAATAAATGCAAGGATAGCTAGAATGGCTCTTGAATGCCACCTCGCATTGCTGATGTTTGGAATTTTCTGAAAGTTAATCAAAGGAAAATTCCCTTTTTCTTCAAAGAATCTAAACACCCGTGTTAGATGGTACAAAACTTAATATCATCTCTCCATCCTGATTTCTCGAGGACCTCTTCTGTTCCATTAACAAACTGTGCCTTTAGTTCCTCATAATTCTTCACCAGTTGGGATACAAATGGATATTCGATGTTTGGAGAACTGGTGTTAGCACCAAGATCTTCGTCCATTACCAAACGGAGAATCCTGTCCAGAATGTGATGCTGACAACTGATAAATTGTGGTTTGCAGATACCCTTCTCTGAGAACATTCGTTGCAATTTGACAACAACTCCACTCTTTTTCCCAGTGTTAACACTTGTTGTATCAGCAACGATCATCTTTATTGCATTCCATAAGGTGTATTCATCAATAACTTTTGCAATTCCTTCAGCAATAGTTTCAGCCTTGCCATCTTTCAGACGCAATGCATCCAATTTTACTTCGGTTCTTTCATTTTTAAGTACCACTACTTGATACTCATTTTCCTCAATGCGCTTTCCATCAAAATGTAAAGACCACTCTTCCATCTGTAAATTTTCAACCATTTCCTCCTTCAATTTAGCAGCCTCTTTGTATGCTGACTTGTAAATTGCTGCTTGACTTGGTGTTGGAATGTCAATACCATCAAGTGACAACTGTTTGCATATTTTAGCGGCTTTACTTGTTGATACTCCTGTGGATGTCACCAAGTTGGTTGCAACTTTACTTTTGTTATGTCTTCTGGTTGGTGGAGTAATACTCTCATCTTCATCTTCATGCTCGCTCTCTTCAGATTCAGTACCACTACCACCAGATACATGATTGTAAGATGTTGATGCTGATTCAGCAGGCAATTTTCGTCTCTTTGAAGGGTGAATCGTTTCTTCACTTGCAACTTGACCTGTAGAGTACCCCACTTCTCCTTTACTTTCCACTTGAAGGTGGTACAGTCGTTTGTCTTCCGAGGATAACCATTGGCCATTTACTTTAGTGATATCAAAAAGTTCATTCAGGGCATCATATTTTCCCCTCCTGACACATTCATCATAAGTCTTCATCACCTTGTCAAGCTTTGCTCGTATTACTTGATCTGACACATGCGGAAAATTCAATTTATTCTTCCATAATTTTGTAACTTCTTTGGAAATTTCCACTATTCGCTCCTTTCTTCCTTTGATTTCTGTTCCAAGAAACTGGTACCGTCCAATGATTTGGATTTGGAGTGGCATTCTGCATTTTTCTTCTAGTGAAGATTCTTCTAAAGGCACACTTCCTCTTCTTCTATGTGACTGCTGGAATCTCACCAGATTATTGGTCCAGATATCCTTGTTCTTCTGTATGGTAGTATCACTTTTCTTGTGTGACATTATATTGCTTCTGAAACAGAAGGGCGGATTTTTAGGTGAAAAAATATGACCAAATATTTATTTTTTAGGTGATAAGATTTTGGAAAATATTTTTAGAACATCCATAGAACGTCTCACGAAAATATTTATCACCAAATATTTTGGGCTCTATATATTTTTTGAGTTTGACTCCCCTCTACAAAACATTCTGGATACGCTTTTGTTTACGTGTTAAAATGGAAGAAAAATTCAGCAAATTATTATGGTTAATAAATTTAAAAAATGTTCTGGAATGTTCAAGAGTGCAGAAGCGAATTCCACATTTCGCTACGTTTTTTAATTAAGCGAACATATTACAAATAATAAAAGCTTACCTGAAGTTGAGTTGAACTGAACAGTTGAGTAACTATTGCGCAATACTGGACACAAGTGATTCGGTTGATTTCATTTCGTGCTTTTATACAATTTGCGAGTGCATGAAGAACAATGTCGTGTGTTCTAGAATTTTCTTGTATGGGTGGATTGATATTAGTCATCGAATTTGAGCACCGGAAGTGATTTTTCGGGCGATCTCACGATATATTAGCGTACTGAAAAATTCGAAAATATTTTTTAGGTTAAAACCTAAAAGTCCGCCCTCTAATAATAATATATTTATATACTTATGAGTATTAACGTAAATATATGGTTATGGTGATTCAAACTTTTGATTTGGGGGTGACGTTTTTTAAAAACTGAGAGGAATTAGGGTCTTTTTCATTGTTTTTAAGCAAACGTTCATCGATTTATGATACAGGAGATCTTTTATTCGAAAAAAAGTCTAAACGTTATAACCCTAATATATATAGGGTGAACCAAATGTAGGTGGACAGTAAATGATAACGTTTATTTTGAGAATACATATTTAATTTTTTTGTATACTATAATACAAAATAAAATTTAAATAAATTTAGTTATAATATTTAATATAATATAACACAAACACCATAGTTATAATAAACACCATAGTTATAATATAATATAACACAAACCGTATTCAACCTACTGTCCACCTACTTTTGGTTCACCGTATATATATATATATATATATATATATATATATATATATATATATATATATATATGTGCATAAATTCATAATAGATCCACATTCATGTCCTTCAGAATTTTTGTTTTCAAACAGAATTTATTTTTTCCCTCAAGTTGAATTAACAAGGCAGAATAATCGTTTGCATTTAAACGATGCAATTAAAATGCTCTCATCAAAATGTTACTTTCAGGAAATTTAAAAAAAAGAATGCCAGTATGATATACAAGAGGTCGGTGGCCACAATACGTCAAGAGCATTTCAACCAAATAGGTAAAGAATTATTTTTAAAAAGAATTTTACAATGTTTCAGTCTCGGTTCGATGAGGGGAGAGGTTCAATTAACAGTGAAATAATTACAGTACTTGGTTAGGCTTTTTTAGCGTAGTTACAAAATCTTTTCGTTTGAAATGTTTCCTCAAAGCGTAGCTCAGATTTGTTCCACTAAATTCAAATTCAAATTGGCATTATTTTTGTTCAAAAAATAGTACGGAGAGAAGTTAAGTACGGTACTTTTTATTTTCTAAGGACACAGAATTTTAAGTAGTGTACATCTTCAGAACCGACAAATATGAGGCAATGAATGTTATTGTCATATCTTACACACATTATGCACAATTTATGTTGTACTAAATTGCGTATAATGTATATAAGTAATTATATGCTGTACGTTTATATATAGTAATTTGGATTCATTATTGAAATAAAATTCAATAGTATACATTGATTAATACTTATTTGCATAAACTTAAAAAAAGCAGATATTTAGGCATGAAATTCAATTTTATAAAAGTTTTAGAAGAAATAAAAGCAAAGGATATGAGGAGAAGGGTGAACAGGGAGAGAAACTAATAACCATCCAAATTTTTCTTTTTCACTGAATAAGAAAATTTCTGAGAAGAGTTCGCTTTTAAATTTGTCTCTAGATTATTTCACATTATTAGTCCTCGGTGGTGTAATGGTTAGCGTTACTGACTATGAATCCATCAGCCCGGATTCGACTCCCGGCCGGGGCAGGCGGCGTGTGGTACACCCAGCAGCTGTTCACCCGTCCTTTAGTTGGTAAGTTCAGTCGGTCCCAATTTTGAACTACACTGCTGTGACAGGCCGAGCCAGCTGACAGCAAAATAACTCGGCTCGAATTTCCTAAGGAGTTCAACTCTAGGAATTTGGGCCTCGGTGACAGGCCCTTTAGGTTACCAGGACGTGGTATTTTAATTTTTGTATTATTTCACATCTCCTTCGTATGACAGGGTCTCATACTTAATGTTTCAAGTGTGAAGTTAGGTTTTGGGACGTAAAAGTTATATCTTACGTTCCCTGAATAGTTTATTTGGTTGTTTGATAAGGCTTCCATAATTAACACAGGAGCTTCCTTATAAAATATTTGTGAATATGTAGGCAGATATTTAGCTTGTGCAGATCATTAATTAACTTCCAAATACTAGATTGGGCTACTAGACATGGGTGTATAATTTAGGGTGGATCGATTTTACATTTTTTTCGATTTCCATATTCTAATAGAGACAAAAACTTGCGCATGCATGAGAAAATAGCCTCTGCAAAATCTTAGCTTAATAGGTAATCATCTTCTGCCCCCGGCAGAGCGATGAAAATCATATTTTAGTAGTCAAAAACGTATTTTTAAACCCTAGCCTAGAGTCATAAAATTTTGCGTGTGTGTTATTTCATGCCTAAGCAACGATATAAATGCTATGGGAAATATATAAATGCATTATTTAAGACAAAGAGCCGATCTGAAAATATGTATAATATTATACATATTTTCAGATCGGCTCTTTGTCTTAAATAATGCATTTATATATTTCCCATAGCATTTATATCGTTGCTTAGGCATGAAATAACACACACGCAAAATTTTATGACTCTAGGCTAGGGTTTAAAAATATGTTTTTGACTACTAAAATATGATTTTCATCGCTCTGCCGGGGGCAGAAGATGATTACCTATTCAGCTAAGATTTTGCAGAGGCTATTTTCTCATGCATGCGCAAGTTTTTGTCTCTCTTAGAATATGGAATTCGAAAAAAATGTAAAATCGATCCACCCTAGTGTGTATATATATATATATATATATATGTGTGTGTGTGTGTGTGTGTGTGTGTGTAGGTGATCTACAGATCTACAGAAGCTAAGGCTAACAAAGACCCTAAGATCCACTCTAAGAGAAAGGAAAGAGGAGGTGGTTAAAGGAGGAGAATAAGGGGTTAAGTACAGTAAGTAGCAAAACCTATCATTCGTGCGTTAACATTCATTCAGAAAAAGAGAAAGAAGGACTCCCCATCATCATCCGCCGGCCACTGCCGACAAGTCGGAAAAATAGTCGAAGAGAATAAATAGGAGAGGGGTGAAAGATGAAAAGAAGTAAAATAAGAACGCTTACAAACCATGCAAGCACAGTCTTAACTCACTGTCATACCATGCAAACGATAGATACAAGTAAAGAGAGTTACAGACATGCAAGTAAGGAGAGGATTAAAAAAAAAAAGTAGATAGAGTATAACAAAAAGTGGTTTAGTTTACTCTACGAGCTACATCTACGTTGGTGTTAGTCTAATTTTTTTTTTTAATTTTATTACTGGCATCACACGCTGGCATGTCACAAGCTTGCATTAGTCGTCAAGAGACTCATCCTCGACCACCACCCACAGAGCTCCTGTTACTACGGGGCTCCAATAAACCTTAGCCCCCCCCCCCCGCCCATGGCCTAAACCATTAGAGGTACAGTAAAACTAAACATACCTTACAAAAGAGAATTTAATCCTGCATTTAATGAGAAACAATTAAAACTTGGTGTTCCCGCCATTGGCTTCCAAGACAGCCTGAATTCGCTTTGGGTAGCTTGCCAAAAGTGACGTGAATAGATCTTGATCGTTACGCAAATTTACTAAAACAGTTTCAATGTGTTGCGTCATTGTATCCTTCGAAAATCGATTTGTGCAGGTTCTTGAAACAAAAGACATTCAACTTTGTCCTTTATAACTGATCCAATGTGTTCACAGACGTTCAGGTCAGGAGAATTTCATGGCCATTCTTCATTTCCAAAGAAATTGATCTCATGGTTCCGCAACAACTGTTGAGTGGCTAATGCCTTAAAGCAGGGGACCTTATCGTGCAGAAGTGTGACCTGATCGACATCCATAACATTGTTTGGGTTTCTTAAAAAAGGAATGACATGCTGGGATAGAATAATATCACGAAAATACTGTCCATCCCAATTCTGACCATTTGGCTTCAGCACCAACATGAGCTTCTTTGCAGTGAACAAAACAAACACACCAACACAGTCTGGACTTTTTAATAATTCGCGATAATGTTCATTGTCATCGATTTCATCTGGTGTTGTGGCCCACACTCGATCATTTTGGTAGTTAGGCCGACGTGTTACGTAAACAAAAAATTCATCGGAGACAGCTAAATGCATGAAATCATCCACATCCCAATCTTCAAGATAATGGGCAAACCACATTCTGTCATCGATGTTAAGTTGAGTTTTTCTTGGCTTTGGAAGTTCATGCCAAGGCTTTAAACCTTGCCTATGACGGTACAGTCGAATGATCTCACCACTAACCACTGATGTAGGTCTCGAGATTGGTCTCGGTCTCGAGACCGATCTCGAGACCCAATTTGCAGATCTCGATCTCGGTCTCCGCTATTTAGATCTCGGTCTCGATCTCGGTCTCGACAGACGCGGTCTCGGTTTTTCTCCCCGAGACCTTTCGAGACCGTAATGAAAAATACATGTTATTGGCATACTCATGATGGTGGCTTGGTTGAACAGACACAATTCAGAATGTTTATGAAAGTTTGTAAAAGTAAGGGACTCTAGGTATTCACTAATCAGTCACCCTGTTTTGAGTTGCCACGTTTGTCTTGCGGGTGGGTGTGGGTCTGGATTTTTTTAGGTTAGCGCTACAAAATTTTTTTGATCCACCCCCGCCCCCGCCCCCGTCAGATTAATTTTATTGAAAATGGAAACACTAAATAGAGAATTATATATATTATATATATAAACAGAGGTGGGCAGGACCGAGTTCCAAAAGGACCGAACTCCAGGAACTCGGTCCTTTTTAAGGACCGTGATCGGGAAAGTCGGTCCTTTTCTCAGTGAGGACCGAACATGAGGAGCGACGGTCCATTTTTAAGCAATTCCGGACGGTCCGGTCCGGACGGTCTTTTTTAGTGATTTTAGTGTGTTTAGTGATTATTTGAAGTTCTAAAGAAGATGGATCGTTTCCTCCAGAAGACTCAGAAAGAGACTGAGACTGAACTGAAACTTGTTTCAACACCTTCACCTTCAAGTCAAGCAACTGGAGCTCCTAGCGGAAGAACTGAACCCGACAATCCCTGGCCGTACCTGGACAAATACTTTGAATACCTGGACCCCAAGGGTGAGCAGAACCTGGAGTACAAGTGCTTGCTGTGCCTGCCGAACAAGAACATCCTCTCGACAAGCAACAAGAGCCAAAACAACCTCAAGCGACATGTCTCCAGGCGCCACCCTCACGTCCAGAACCAGTTCGACCAGTGCATCAAGGACGGGGTGGAGCTCCAGAAAAAGAAGAAGCGGCGAGGAGACCCTCAGGAGCGCCCCGACGACAAGAGGCAGAGGACCATGGTTCAGCCGCCGTGGAAAGGCTCTTCTCTTTGGGGAAGGACGTCCTCAAGCCGAAAAGGTCAGGGCTCAGTGACAGCCATTTTGAAATGCTAGACTTCTTGAAAGGAAACTCAAGCATTTAACTTAACTTTTTTTCATCATTTATGTATTGTATTAATTATAATTTACGTTAATAAAATTAAAGATTTCCGGTGTCATTAATTTCATTTTTCATTTTAATCAAATTTTTCACTTATATTATATATAAGGACCGAGGACCAAGTCGTTCCTAGGTCCTATCTTCAGAAAGGACCGTGACCGGGACCGTCGGTCCAGTTTGAGGCAAGGACCGGGACCGGGACCGTCGGTCCTTTTTGAGGCCCGGGTGCCCACCTTTGTATATAAGTATATATTATAAGGCCACTTAGTGTTCCCAAACGGCGTGTCAACCTCTGTGGCGTGATAAAAACGATTATCCTCTCATCCAATATGTATTTGAAAAAATAAAATGCTTCACACAAAAATAATGTAAGAAATACAGCATAAAGAAAACAGTACCGATAAATTCAATAAAGCATAGAATAGCTCGACAACCCTTCACATCACTTATATTTACAACGTACCGATTCGTAGAACAAATCGCAATTGCCAATTGTAAATGTTAAAAAATGACGTCATCAATGATGTCACGGCGGAACTTTTCTCACGCCACACCTCCCCTTTAGCTGAATTTATTTTGTTTCCTAATCAGTTTTTGGCACGTGCTGTTAGTGACAGTGTGTAGTTTAGTTTTGTATTCCATTTTATTAACTGTGTAGTGTATTCAGTTTGACTTATAGATTTGTAAATAATCATACTAAAATATGTCTGATCGGTCAGCCGTTATAATTTTTGGCTATAAAAATCACAAAGACAATGTTGGAAAAGGTGATGGCCACAAAAAAAAAACACATGGCATTTTGCAAATTTTGTGGCATTTCCATAACTGATATTAGTAGAACGACTTCAGCGTTCACCCGCCATCTTCAACGTAAACATCAAAAGAGGTTAGTTTTTCCAATCCTAAAAACTGAAATATAGTTTTATTTGCCTACTGTGTATATGCTGAAAAATATAGATTATAGGTGTAGTAGCATCTCCTATAAACACAAAATTGCATAAAAATAATAATGATTTTCTTTCCTGAGCCATTTAATTTATTTTTATTTAATCAAGATTTAATTTAATTTTTTTTAATTTAATTTAATTTAATTTAATTTAATCAAGAAGCAACTTAGCCAAATTCACTCACGCTTCTTTGGAAGTGAATGTAGGCCTATGTATTTGTGCATGTGTAATTAATATGGTGTATATATATATATATATATATATATATATATATATATATATATATGATTGGTTGTTTATAAATAGGTTAGAATAGGTTCACACCTATAAATCATTATTCTAGCCTAAGAAAACGACTTACGAACGTCCTTCTGGAACCAATTATGTTCGTAAGTAGCCTAGGGGACTTACTGTATAAAGTTCATCGGCCCTCAGGCCCGTTATCTAACATTATTCATACAGGCTACTTCATAGTTCATATTTTCTTAGGTATGAGGAGTATCTGAAAAGTCGGACCAGTACTGCAGTGGAGACAAATCAACCAACAATTACAGACTTTGTGTCAGATTCGACCACAACTCATAATGGTGGCTTGAAGTTATTTCATTCCGAGCATCCAAGACAGAAGGCCATTAACGATGCAATAGTAAAGCATCTCATTGTTGAATGTACTTTGCCCATTTCCCTGGTTGAGCAGACACACTTCAGAGAGTTTATGAAAGTTTGTGAAAGTAGGTGAGTAGTGAGTACCGAGACTGAGTACGTTTCGATTTTTGTTGTAATGAGAAATACTGAAATATATATCGTGAGACTCATCTGTGTTATTGTTATTTCAAATGAGTGTATTTCCATTTATTAAAATTTTTTAACTTTAAAGACTATGTGGAAAAAATGGTTTAAAATTTTTTTACTGCTTTATCCATAATTCAGGTACCAACCAATGTCGAGGTCATCTGTGACAAATTTGAAGCTGCCTAACTGTGCGCATCTGGGAAAAAGGAGTTGTTAAAAGTGCTTGAGCTGCAAGTAGCTGTTCCCCTTACAATGGACATATGGTCAGACAGAAGGATGCGATCCTTTCTTGGAGTGACCGCACATGTTATTGGTAAGGTTACACCTTATTTTATAATTAATTTGTTATTTATCACTCCTTAAAAGTTAAAACCATTTTTATTAAATTTTGATATTTTCAAAGACCATAAGAAGCGTGATTGATAATGCGCTGTTTCTTTGAATTATTAGATCCAGCTGACCAGCATCTTAAGTCAGAACTGTTAACGTGCAAAAGATTCACCGGCTCCCACACAGGAGAGAAAATAAGCAGTGCCCTGGAAGAAATTTTAGAAGATTTTCATATCAAGGATAAAGTAAAATATGTAATTACCGATAATGCGGCTAATATGAAAAAAGCCTTCAAGGTACAGTTCCCTGATAAGGCTAATGTTGAAGATTTTGAATATGAAGTTCATGACCAAGAGCTGGACTCAGCTGACGAGCTCGATGACGAATCGCTATGGGAAGATTTGCACAAAGAAGATGCTGACACGGTCAGCGACTTATTGGCCATGTATGCAAGAACGAGACTTTCCTGTTTCGCACATACTCTCCAGCTTGTGATAGGAGATGGACTGAAGGAATTGAAGGGCACATGCATAGGAGGAGTAATATTCAAGACCAGAAAAATTTCGTCTCTGCTACAAAAAAGCACCGTTTTTAAAGAAAAGTATGGCATTCTATTATCAAACATAATCTATATTTAGCATAAGCTTTACAATTTAATTGCTCGACAGATACGCTATGTTTGCAAATCATTTTGTTCTCACAGATTTGAACACGTCTTTGGGAGCAATCGTTCTATTCCAGTAGCAAATGCTACGAGGTGGAATTCCATCTATCATCAGTTGGCTTCTCTTTCTTCTTTGGATTTTCAGAAGCTCTTCGACATTTGTGATGGAGAGTTCAAGAACTTCAATATTTCAGCAATTACTTCCAGGGAATGGAGCTTTATGACTGAACTATGCTCAGTACTGGCTCCATTTGCAGAAGCAACATTGATAACCCAAGGTAAATACTAAATACCAATATTATGCAATATATCATAGGTCGTTTCTAAGAAAAGGATAAAGCAAAGAAATTTCAGCGCGGTGAAAAGTTTTGTTCAACATATTTATTTACTATCTTTACTATTTTAGAAGTCACTCAAATGGTTTACTTGTTATGATTAGGTCATTTAATGAGCTATGTTGTTTCTCAGTGTCTTCGTGCGCACTGCGTGCCCGCGGCGCGCGCGCGCACACACAACACACACACACACACACAATATATATATATATATATATATATATATCATATGTCTGTGTTTTCAGGAGACTTGACTTGTACGATCAGCATGGTTATTCTTACTCTACTGGACCTCCATAACCATCTTATGAAATTAAGAGTAACCACCAGGCACTGCAAGCAGTTACTCGACAAGCTGACCGAAGGAATTATTCGTCGCTTTAAAGGGGTATTCGTCACATGCAAAATGTCTGAAAAGGACGGTGCTGATGAAGTTCCCTTGCCATTTGCCAATAGCATCTATCCAATTGCAACATTACTTGACCCACAGTTTGGTCTACAGTGGGTGGATATTGAAGTACGAGCTGATAAAGATATTAAAGTAGAACTTAAAAAGGAAATAAAAGGTATGTTATAATTTCATTATAAATTTTTTAAATTATCACAGAATTTATTATACCGGTATATTTTTTATCATTAAAATTCATTATAGATCTCTTTGGGCTGAGTGGATGTTGAATGAATGTCATATATATATATATATATATATATATATATATATATAATATATATATATTATATATATTATTTAGACCTTATGCTAATTGTCATGCCTCTGTTTATAGTACCGATATGTCAATTTATTTTTCATAGAAATGGTGTTGGAAAAATGCTATACAGGAAACTCAAGCACGGAGAATGAGCAGATACAGAGAGACAGCGCTCATTCTCACAGCAGCGATGACGAAATAAAACAGTCAAACTAAATTTCCGAGACTAATGGCAAAATATCAAAGCTATCGGTCCAAGCAGAAGAACGTTGAAACTGGGAAGATTTTGAACCGCAGGGAACAGTTGCGGCGGTACCTCTTAGAGATCGATGAATCTCATATTTTAGACAACTGCTCTCCAATAAAGTTTTGGCACCAGAAAAGGGATAATTCCATCACTGGCCAATATTGTCATGACTGTTTTAACAGTGCCTGCCTCTAGTGCTCCAATTGAGCGTGTATTTAGCCATGGAGGCATAATAATGAGGCCCGACAGAAGTCGAACTTCAGCAGATCTTCTGAGCATGCTGATGTTCCTTAAGTGTAATGAGCACCTATCATGCTTTAAATAAATGCACAAGTCAAACTGGGTAGTGGGTACGTTCATTAAACCTTCTGTAACAGATATAAAAGAAGTAAATAAATCTGAGAAAGTAGTTATTAGTTTATTAGTATACTTAACATAGTTTAATTTCCATAGTAGTGTAAACAAATTGAAAGGGCATGAGCTTGGTCTCGATCTCGATCTCGGTCTCGAATTTTAAGGGTCTCGATCTCGGAAGGTAGATCTCGATCTCGAACCTTTGATCTTGGTCTCGATCTTGGTCTCACAGGATCAGGTCTCGGTCTCGGTCTCAGTCTCGGACTTGGTGGTCTCGACTACATCACTGCCACTAACGATCTTTCCTCTCACACTTCGATCTCTCTAGAAAGTTTAGCACAGCTGTTTTTTCCGCCTACGCGTACCGCTTTCAATGATGTCCTTTGTTTCCTGAGAGAATAGCAAATTTGGGCGCCCAGATTTTGTTGTATTCATTTCACATTCATCCAAAGTTTTATTCCAATTTCTTTTGACGAAGTCCTCACTTCTTCGCAACTTTTTGGCAACCCATGAACGTGTTATAAAGTGGCTCCAGCATCACGAGCTTCCCAAATGTTACTGCTCGTATGCGATCTATCACACGTTGCCTCTCCAAATCACCAATTAATTGAAAAGCCATTATATTATCACTTTATCAGCTAGAGTAATTTTAATACCTGCAATAAATAAAGAATTTTAGGTGCTACTATAGCGTGATTCCTACCTTGATTCGGCGGTCTACCTTTTAATTATAGCTTCTTACCTTGTTTGCTAATTGCTTGTTTACATTCCAATGTCTATCGCCCTTGACGATTGGTTAGGTTTAGTCATGATATTTTCGTTAGTTTTAACGAAAATATCGTGACTAAACCTAACCAATCGTAGGTAGACCACATACTATAGTAGCACCGAAACTATTTTTTAAATAAATAAAATTGAATAATAAATAGCTTTTTATATTTATTATATTTTCATTTATACCTTGGATAGGAATCACACTCTACAGTACTGTAGTTTCGAACCAAAACGGGTAGGAATCACCCTATAGTATCGAAGTCACCGGTAGGAATCACGCTATAGTAGCACCGAATTTTATATATTTTTATAATCACTAAAAACTATTTCGATATAAGTAAACATGTAAGCTGCAAATGGTGGGGGGGGGGCTAAGGTTTTTGGAACCCCTTAGTTGTTTTTTTATTTAAACAACGTTAATATTTTTAAAATGCCTATCTAAACGGTTCTTAAATATATTAACGCTGGTAGAGTTAACGACTGACGCGGGAAGATTATTCCATTTATCAATTACTTTAAACGTAAAGAAGTTTTTAGCGATATTACTAATGAAACGTCTGCCACGCAACTTAAATCCGTTATTACGAGTATTGCTATTATCTAAAGTGAACAGTTTGTCAAAATTTAGGTTATCGATGTTATTAACGATTTGAAAACTTCAATAAGCTCCCCACTTAATCTCCTAGTTTCGAGTGAATGTAAGTCTAACTCTTTAATCCTATATTCAAGCCTCTAAATGAGGCCTGACTAGGGACTTGTAAAGGGGCAATATAATATCCTTCGATTTAAATTCGAAATTACTCGCTATGAAGCCTAACATCCTATTACTTTTGGGCAAGACTCCAGTCACTGGTTCCTAACTTTTAAATCCTTAGATACGCGTACGCCTAAATCTACTTTCTCGTCAACGCTCGCTAACTCTCTATCATCCATCGTGTACGTGTAATTATTGTTACGAGAACCTATATGCAAAACTTTACATTTGTGTACGTTAAATTGCATCTGCCACTTATCCGTCCACTCCATAATCCTATTTACATCGTCTTGGAGCCTATTTCTATCGTCCTCGTTAATAACCTTACTGCCTATTTTAGTATCGTCCGCGAATTTTGACACGTTACTAGTCAATCCTACATCTATGTCGTTAATATAAATTACGAATAGCAATGGGCCTAACACTGAACCCTGTGGGACACCGCTACCTACATCCAACCACCCCGATTCACTACCATTAACAACGACCCACTGTCTCCTAGCACGAAGCCATTCCTCTAACCAGTTAGCTACCTGACCGCTTATACCGTGCGCTTTAACCTTCGCAATTAATCTTCTATGCGGAACTGTATCGAACGCCTTTTTAAAATCTAAATAAATAACGTCAGCCGCTCTATGCCTATCGTATTCGCGCACTATTTCGTTATAAAATTCTAACACATTAGTTAAACAAGATCTATGGCGTCGAAACCCATGCTGACTACTATTAATCAAATCAGGACTTTCTAAGTGATCGATGATACAATCCCTAACTACGGAGTCCAAAAGTTTACCGACAATTAATGTTAAGCTAATGGCCTATAATTGCTAGCTACTGTGCGGTCGCCTTTTTTTGGGGGCCCCGTATTCTGAGGGTATTTTCCATCCTCGTTTTCATGGCTCCTTGTCCCACCGCAGCTGGGACCGTACAAAATCTGCCTCTTCAAATCTTTCAAATGTCTGGGATAAAAGGCGTCAGGGCCTGGAGCCTTACTAACTTTTAGCCTATCGATATAATGCGCAATCTCACCCTCGTAAACGGTTATTTCATCCAAAATAGTCTCGCTGCTAAATGGAACGATATCGTCCACGTCGGGGACATTATTTACGTCTTCTACTGTAAAAACTGTCGCAAAAAAGTTATTGAAAATACCCGCCATCGCCTGAGCGTCAGAAGCCAAAGCGCCGTTAACATCCACTAGAGGGCCTATGTTATCTTTTATCGGCTTACGGTTATTGACGTATTCAAGAAACTTTTTTGGATTATGTTTACTATCCGCAGCTATAAGTATCTCTAAATTACGCTTAGCATTCCTAACTGATCTTTTAACCTGACGTCTTAGCTCGATACAGTATCTATTAAAAGTTATCTGCCGTGCCAGTGCGCTTATTAAGTCTATACGCTCTGTTACGCTCGTTTATGAACTCGCCTATTTCCCTAGTCCACCACTTGGGCCTACCATGATTTCTAGCGCGCTTGGGCCTACGAGAATAAACTCCCTTTCAATATTCATAAAAACTTTCTTTAAACGCCTCCTAATGCAAATTTGTGTCATTACCCATAAATAAGTTATCCCAGTCCACTACTCTCATCCTATCCGCAAAACTATCAAAATTGGCCCTACGAAAAATCGTTTGTTATTTTTTACCACGGGCCGGCGTTTTAAACTATTTTTCACGTCGGCCCGCGTTCTCGGATCCACAACGTTTAAAGGCGGCTTCGACCAATACAGCTTTCGTACGTTTTCGTCAATTAACCTACCTAGCCTAGCATTACCTATTTCATTAAAATGCAACCCATCTTTTATAAAAAGGCTAGGATCACTGAATTCTGACCACAGCTTTACGAAGGGTACATTTTCCTCAGCACAAATCTCTTCTAATTTTAGTATTCAAAATATCGTTTTAGACGTAATCCTAAGACCCAAACCGTGCCGTGCCTAGGGTAATACCTAGAACTAAAGACCTATCTGACCTCGCCTTTAGGGACCTATTTAACCCCCTATATCTCTTCAAAGGTCAGGCACTTCTCGTATCGGGCCTATACGAGTCGTTGCCCCCTACCATCGTCACCAACATCGAGTAACGGGAGGGAACGTCAATCCTATCCACTTCGTCTCTAACTCTGTCAACCCTGGCCCCTGGGAGACAGACCCTCCTCCTCTTGGTTGGATGCCGTTGAACGAACTCTGTGTCCATAAGGCGCACTAAAGAGTCCCCAATTAAAATAGTAAAATAGTTCCCCCTCATTCACGTCCCTTTCAAATGGGCGAAAGGGTTCGAAACCTCGATAGGGGGGTAATTCCTATCACCTAACGTACGCGGCCTAGCTCTACCCTTAACTTCTCTAAATCCTCCCCATCTACTAATCTCGGGCCAATCTTAATCCTTCCTCAACTCTATTCAACCTTGTCACTATGCCAAATTGTTCAGGGATTATCTAAATGGATGTTTTTCCAATCGCTGGATCGGACGCGGAAAGCAACAGACCTTGGCCAGCGAGATCACCAGATTTAACCCCTTTAGATTTCTTTGCATGGGGCTTTATCAAATCGCACGTCTATCAGACGAAAATTACGAGTCTTGAAAACTACGTACACGTATACGAACTGCTGCAGATAACATAAAACCGCAAATGCTCCAGAATGTGTTTAGAAATGCTGCGAACGATTTGAGCTGTGCAGGGATACTGATGGGCGTCACGTTCGAATCCTATCTTAATTATTAATAATGTTACCACTTTATCATTTTATGATTGAATTCCATATAATTTCCAAGTGCTTCACAAAAATAGATCCTGACTTTATGTACACCATATATATATATATATATATATCCCTCATTTCAATAACAGAATAACAGATATATCTGTTTACATGGTGTAAAGGAGAAATAAAACATACAACTACATCGTTCTGTCTATTTAATAAATAGCATTCATGAAATACACTCGAAAAAACGAGTTAAAATATGTATATACATTAGATGTAAAACAGGAATAATACATACAAAATTCATTTAACACATACATTACATCAAACGTAAAATAATAATAATAATACAGGCAGTCGAGAAAAATTGTTTATATATTAGACGCAAAAACAGAAATAATACACACTGGAGTCATTTAACATATATATATATTTACTTTCGGCATCGATGTATTCCGGACTGGAATTAGAAAAAATCAACGGTATTGGAAGTGATCAGTGTTATCCATCTGCGTTTATGGAATCTTGTCTCAACAAGGCAAACGAACTTTCTATCGCGTCAATAATAACACTCGTACTTTGTCAAAAATATTTAGTACTTCCATTTTACCCGGGCTTTTAGGCATTGCTAATGTACCGGGTGTCTCAAAATAGATGGAACCCATTGACATGATAATAATTTATTACTCAGAAAATAAACTCCAAAAAAGATTACATTCCTGGAAGCTGATATGATAACAATTAAAAACCGAAGATTTGAGGTCTCTAGATCAAAGGATACATTTATTAGAGCACATGTTCCAAATGACCGCCGTTGCGCTGCAGACACACTTTGAAGCCGACGAGCGAAGTATCAATCACCCTGACACCCTGCACAGAGTGCAAGGGCCTCTGAAGCACTCGTTGGGGCTTGTGTGCCCAGAAAACATTGTTCTTGCTATTGACATACCACTGAGCAAGAAGTGTGCTTCGTCGCTGAACCAAACATCATCAAGAAAGTCAGGATCCTCTCGATCTTGTTCTCGAACCACCGGCACATCACAACACGTTTTGCCATGTCAGCTGGTGTGAGTTTATGCTGATCTGGATCTGTATGGGTACAGCTGAAGATCCTTGATCAAGATTCTTTGCACTGACGCACGTGAAAGACCAGATCTGGCAACGTCTCAGATTGACTTTTCGGACTACTTCCGACAGAATCTCTCACCGCATTCACATTGTCAGGAGATCTTGCAGTCACCTTCCTGCCAGATCTGGGTTTCTGCTTTCTTGTTGAGATTGTTTACTGATCCTGTGGCTTGAAATTGTGTGCCAACGATAAATTTGGCTTTCTGGGGATAATGTTGAAGTTGAACTTCTGCGAAATTTCGCTTGCACAGTTTGAATGATTTCGTCTCCAAATAAGTAGTGACGCAAAAATTTTTTCCTCCTTTGTCCAAGGCATTTTGATTGATAATTATTAGTTGTTATCGTCTCCTCTCTTCAAATCTGAAAAAATAGAACGAGAACATTAATATTGGCAGAATTATTAGCAGTGACATGGGTTGCATGTATATTGAGACACCCTTGTATTTAAACTTTGGATATTAATGTAGTATTTTCATATAACAATATTGTGAAAAATATCATAGTAAAAAATAGCCCTACCAATAATTCAGGCATTATCTATAAAAATTGGTTGTAAACAATGTGATTCCTTTTACATAGGTCAGACGGAAAGGATTTGCACACACGTATAAAACAGCATCAATATTCCGTTAGAACAGGACAATTGTCCAGTGCCCTTTTTGTCCATTTGTCAGAGTTATCCCACTGTATTGATTGGAATAATGCTCAGTTTTATTCCACTCTAGCAAATTGTTAATAGAAATATTCTTGAGTCTGCCATTATCCAACTAACAAATAACTTCAACATAAGCAAAGTCTTTTTCAACTCGATCCTGTTGTTTTGAATTCCTTCGAACAGATTTAGATAAGAAAGGTAGAACGCTAAATCTTTGGTAAAATTTGTATGCCACCCTAATAACTTTTATTTTTCAATTTTATATACAAAAAATAGGGCAGAGTGCTAAAACCCGGGAGATTTCCAGTATAAATTTGTATGTATATATATATATATATTTTTTTTTTTATCTATAACATTGTTGGAAACAAATCTTTTAATCTTGTGCTAAAAATCGATAATTGTCAATTTTTATATACAAAAAGAGCAGAGTGCTAAAACTTGGGCAGATTTCCAGTATAAATTTGTATATATATATATATAATATATATTTTTTTTATCTATAACATTGTTTGGAAACAAATCTTAATCTTGTGCTAAAAATCGATAGTTTTTCCTTATAAATTTGTGTGCCCCTTCCACAATCCTTTAATTTCGTTTCTCCGTTATTGTATACATATATATATATATATATATATTTTTTTTTCTGTAACCTATATATAGGCTGTAATTCTTTATGTACTTCAGTGTTCCTGAGGATGTCATTAGACGAAAGCGCTTGAGCACCATCTGTGTTTCCTTTCCTTCGTGGTTTTATTCATCATAAATATTTTTCACCTGTTACTTTCGTGACATAATTTTCATATATATATATATATATGTGTGTGTGTGTGTGTATATATATATATATATATATATATATACAGGTCGTCCGATAAGTGAGTGGCGATTCGGGAACAATTTATAAATAAAAGATAAAGGATAATAAAATTTTATTAGAAGGAATTTTATTATTAGTAAACTTACAATTAATTCGATAATTAATTGTCATAGGGATCAACCTGATCGCCATTTACACGAACAGCAAGCTGTATGCGTCTCCATGTCCTGTCTGACATTTTTTGTAAAAGTTCTTATCCTCATTGATGTCACTTAACACAACTTCTGCGATTTTTGTCAGATCAGATTCACTTTGATTTTCACGCCATTAATCTGCATCTTGAGGATTCCCCAGAGGGTATTATCCGGGGTAGTCAAGTCGGACTCCGCGGAGGCCAGGTACAGGACCATACTTTCCGATCCATCTGCCAGGAAAATTTCTGTCTAGGAACTCACGCGCAGCGAAAGCGGTGTGTCCTGGAGCACCATCTTGCTGAAAAATAGGGTTGCGAATATTCGTATTTCTTAAAGCGGGTAGAAATCTGTTCTCCAACATGTCGATATAACTTCCTGAAGTAATTCGACCAGTGCACACAAATGGACCAATTAAACAATGCGCTGATATTGCACACCATATCATGATTCGAGGGGATACTGTTTTACTTGATCATAATAATGAGGATTTTCTTTCGACCAAAAAAACGAAAATTTGCTTTTGCCATCGCCATAAAGGGCACATTCATCACTGAAGAACGTACGATCTCTCTCGGCTTTACTTGGAAAAGCTTCAAGAATTTGTTGACAAGCATTAACTCTGACAATTTTATCTTGTGGCGATAAAAACTGAACGGAGGTTGGGCGGAAAGCTTTAAAATGCAAGTCTTTTTTCATCAAATCATGTGTTGATTTCGGAACATTTAATGCAGATGCACGCCTACGAATACTTTTGGTTGGCGATTGTCGAATTGACACTTGAACATCATCTTCCAATCTTGCTCTTGCTTTGGGGCGACCACGGCGTTTTTTATCAATTACACTGGTATGCATATGAAATTTTTGTCTGCTGTGAGGGTTTTTTCAACTCATATTATATAATTCGACCATGCTGAATTCGAAAATGACATTGGTTTTCCTCAATCAGGTCAGGTTTTTTCTCTATTGGCCATTTATTATAAGTCCAATTTTATCCCCAAATTTATTGATTTTTTTAGCTTAAACACTGTAGATACGAGTAATATTATAAGAACACTCGTGAAAAATGAAAACATTGTGTGAATAAATACTTTTATTCATACAATGAATATGGAAAAAAGTTTATTGAGGAAGGAATGAAGTTTTTTTGGCTTTCCGTCTGTGTTTTTCTTCGGGCACGTCTCGCTTCAAACACCAGCAATAGTCCGCCAGCATATTGATATCCCAGTTTCCCTGGTACCTCTCTTCCATTATTTTGATATCTTGGTGAAATCGTTCACCCTGTTCCTCACTATAATCCCCGCAATTTTCAGGAAAATAGTCCAAGTGGGACCACAAAAAGTGCATTTTTATGGACATGCGCGACCCATGAGCTTTGAAAGCTTCCATCAAGTTTTCGACAACGGACTCGTATTCTGGACTTCTACGCTTGCCAAGAAAATCAGTGACAACTGATTTGAATGCCTGCCAGGCATTCTTCTCAGTTGGAGTCATTGCGTTTTCGAACTGAGTATCCTTGATCAAAGTTCGAATTTGAGGACCATCAAAAACCCAGCATTTAGTTTAGCATCAGATATATGAGGAAATTTACTCTCGAGATATCGGAATGCTGAACCCTCCTTATTCATTGATTTGATGAAATTTTTCATCAAGCCCAGCTTAATATGAAGTGGTGGGAGCAAAATTTTTGTTGGTGGTACAAGGGGCACTGAAACGACATTATGCGACCCAGGTTCAAAATTCTCTCTGGATGCCCATTCACGCTGTGCATAGTGCTTCTCATCCGCTCGGCTATCCCATTTGCAGAGGAAACATGGGTATTTCGTGTATCCCCCTTGCATTCCAATACAAATGCCACAATCTGAAAAAAATGAAAATATTTAAAGAATTTAGAGAATTTGTTCTATCAGATAAAAAAATCTATGCATTGGACTGTATCACTTCTGTGGGGAAGTTAAGTGTTCTTATACGCTCTCAAATAACCTTTGGAAAAACAACATAGTCAATAGCAATAGTTTACTTATGATATTAGTATTACCTTCAAATCTCCACAGATCCTCCAGTTATGTTGGTCGTATACGAGAGCATCCAGTAAAATTTTCATGTTATCGTAGCTCTCAGTAAGTTGTACGGAATGTGCTACAGGGACTGATGCAACCCTATTCCCAATGTTGAGAAGTACTGCTTTCAAACTTCGTTTAGACGAGTCTATAAATAGCCTCCATTCTGATGCGTTATATGGCAGGCCCAAGGATTCGATTAGCCCCTCAACATTGCAGCAGTACACTAAGGAAGAGGTATTTTCGTGCACTGCAAAAAACTTGCGGAATTCTTCCTCTCGTTTCCTATACCAGGAGAATGTTGTTCCGGAGCCAGCAAGTTGTCCTCTCGAAGTCGTGAGCCCAAGATCTCGGCAGCTAATTTGGAAAGTCCTAAATCCCTGGTAAGATCATTAAGTTTGGCCTGGTTGAGAGGCCTCGGCTCATTTGAAGCGGTATTTTGAGGTATATACGACTGGGACTGGTCATTGGCATTGGTCATTGATTCATCATCAGAATCATCGAAGTCCAGGGTTTGAGGTGGGTCGGGTATTGGAATTCCAGGACCATGGGGTACAGGTCTCATAGCAGAAGGAATGTCAGGGTATACAACAATGTGTTTATTCTTCTTGTTAACTCCTGAAAATAGAAACACAGAAACATGGATATAAAACTTGCATATGAAATAGAAGAAGCATTCAGACAGTGGCGGCTCGTGAGGGAAGGCTGCGGTCTGTAAGATATGAAATAGGTCGATGGAGTCTGTATATTTTCTTTCTTTTTCATTCATATTGTCCCTTCGGGGACAATATGAATGAAAAAGAAAGAAAATATACAATCATTGTATATGTAAATGTAACTTGTATAACAATATGTATGTGTAAATGTATTTTCTATAACAATATGTATATGTAAATGTATGATTACCATTATGGTGAATATTATGCTATATATGGTGAATATTACATTATGGTGAATATTATGTCAAGTTTCATACGAGGATTTCAAAATATTTAAGAAAAATAAATTTATAAGCCCACCTTGGAGGTTTGTCATGCAGAAATAGCAATCTGTCACGTGATCCTTTCCTTCTCTCCAAATCATGGGAATTCCAAAAGGCAAAGATTTCGCTCTGCCTTTGCTCCATCTTCTCAAATTTTCAATGCACGTCTTGCAGCACATATGAGGGGCGAAATTTTTGTCCTGGTCCCCTAGCTTAATTCCAAAGTATGCTCTATACATTGTCTTCACAAATTTAGTGATTTGGGACTGGTTATTGGCATGGTAACCGTCCCACATATGTAGCAGAATCTATTGGGATCATTTTTACACGCTCTATTCATTATGAAATATTTTATCTATATGCCTGAAAAGTAAAAAAAGATATTATACAAGTGAAACAAGTGATGATAGATGTTACTGTTCCAATTCCGCTTTGAAAAATCACGAAAAATTCTATTTTACTTATGAGGCCATAGCCGGATAACCTTGAGCTGATTGAGAAAAACGGATTGCAGATTCGAAATCAGCAGGAAAACTCTATAAGAATCACTTACAAAACCCTTGACAGCAAAATTGATGCATACCAGTGTTATCATCCCAGTTGTGAATAATTTGTGTTCCCATTTTCTAATAATTTCGCCCTTTGGCGGCACATCATTAAATCTTTGTTCAAACCTTTCGCGTACTACCTTCATGCAATGCTTGGTTTTTCCAGATTCATGCCACCATGTTGCTGCTAATATCCGTGCTTCATATGTGTAGGGACTTTGATCACAAATTTTATCAACACGTGCGTCTACCTCAGCCATTGCAACGCCAATAATTAGAAATAATAAAAATAAAACAATGAAAAACCAGAACAAACAGGAATAAACATGAATTACTGCAAAATTAAAAATTTGGATTTCATGTGAAGCTAGCTTAATTGAAAAAAGCATAGACATTTATTAGATATCAAAGATATTAGTACACTATGCTAACTGACATAGAATCGCCACTCACTTATCGGACGACCTGTGTATATATATACACCTTTGGAAACCTTTGGTGAAACCTTTGGTTAGCTTCCGCCCGAATTGTTCATTCTGACGAAGGTCAAGCTTTTCACTCCACCTTAGACCTACAGTTTAACGTGGAATCCGAACCACGCCCCATCAGCACCCCAGCGTCTTAACCACTAGGCCACCTACGTAGGGTACCCTATCTACCAACCAATTTCTTTATTGTGTGGAAGGATGAACAGCTGGGTTTTGCTGCGCGCCGGCTGCCGTCGGGTCTCGAACCCGGGGCCGATGGATGCGTAGTCAGCGATGCTAACCACTACATCACCGAGGTGTATATATATATATATATATATGCCTATGCATAAAAATGGAAAAATGGAAATACAAGCTTTTAGTTCAGTTTCTACCACGCCTAAATAAAACAGTAAACTCACACGTAATCAAATCCACATTTACATCCTTATTGCTCTGTACTGTACTACGCAGTAACTGCGATTTAACAGTAATTCACCACTCAAAGTATGCGATGCTCTATATTCAATATAAAGGGCTTTCAGCTCGTTGAACATTATCTTTGTCCCCACTTTACAATTGGGAGTAAAACTTTCACGCTTTTTAAACACAGATAGAATACAATCAAAAGCACGCTCAAAGATGACATCGTTTGCTACACCATCACCATTAAGCTCAAGTTTATAAACACTCCTTTCCAAATGTACATTTAATCTTTTCTTTTTGACCTTTTCAACTGTAAAATCTTCACATCTCATACCGGCAACTGAAGTATCCTTTTAAATTGTGCCAACAACTGCGTCTTATATAAAGATATACATTAATACTTCAGGGTGAACAGTGAAGGTGAGATCAGGCTTGTACCGCTCTAGTTCTTTGTACCAAAGTTCATGATATTTCGAGGAGTCCGTACCTTCTAAATACGTCTCCAATTCCAATCTATTCTCGCCTTGTTCGTCCCGACACTCGATAAAATTATCGAGCAGAGCAGTGTACGCGTATTCAAGTACCGTGACAAAATAACGCATATCGGAAGCACGTGCATCTAATATAGGTTTTAGTTTACGGAAACCGACGACTTCGAATAATCTGTCGAGAATGAAACCGTTTCGCGTGGGATAAGGGTGTTATTGTCAGCAGAATTTTTCTAAATCAGCCGTACATCAACGCATGGTTGGTTTGTATCACGATTTATGCACAGCGTGCAAATAATGGCGTATGAGGGGTCATCGCTAATCTGTTCTCTTTTTGTGACTACACCTACAAGTATTTTATAACCTTCCTCACCCCACTTCTGAACCGCCACGAACATTCTGTTCATCTCTTCAACTCTTAAATAAACAACATTGCGTTTACAAGAGATTGATTGTGTACATTTCGTTTCAAGCACATTATTAATAACACCAGTATTACGCCTGAATACACGCACAGATTTCAACAAGACACGTCGTATACTGCATTGAGGATGCTGCTTAATGGAAGTTCCATCTTTCATCACCTTTTTAGCGATTCTGCGAGAGAGAAAACGTCCAGTCGGGTCAAGCTCTGGAACGACTGTGAGCCGGACGGCACGCTTTTTGACTCAGTTGCATGTCGTGCGGGGCGGAACATGTATTACGTCTGTTACTACGCGACGTTGAATTCCTGTACGGAGTTGTTCAAACATGAAAACATCAACACGTCTAAATCGTATAAATGAATGTTTAAGTCCGCGACCCATTATACCGGGTGAATGATTAGAGAAATTTTCAATCTGGGATACATGAAGGCGGCCCAGAGCTGGGCACTTGCGGTTTTTTTTGCGGTACTGCGGTACTGCGGTACTACCGTGTTGGTCGGTACCGCGGAAAGTACCGCGGGAAATTTGAATGCGGTAGCGGTACTGCTGTACTTTCAGCGATCCTTTGCGGTACTGCGTTATGCGGTACCGGTTTGGTAGTGCGGTAGTAGTACCGCAGTACCGCAGTACCGCAAAAAAACGCGCAAAAAAACGCAAGTGCCCAGCTCTGCGTGACGGTGACGGTGTGATGAAGCAACACAGGTTTCAAAGTTTTATCATACCCGTTGCCTGGGATACGTACCAACGACCTTTATCATGTTCAGGGATAACATGGTTCACCATATTTCTTTCACGAGTATGTACACATAAAATGGTAAGTGAAATACTTATTAGCACTGAGGGGGCTCTATTTGAGAAAATTACGTGCCCGTACTGTTCAACTTTGGGTGAAAACAGTATTCGTCACTAAATTCTTTAAAAACTCGCAGAACCCTTTAGCTATAATTTCACTACCCACCTCATCGTGGTATACGTGGATATAGTGATAGAAATATTTTAAGCTGTCTATGATGTCAAGATTTGCATTTAGCATCACATGTGTGTACTCAGTGAAGTGGAACATAATGTAATAGGCTTTGTTGTGCCCCTCGTCAAAAGTTTCACGATCCACAATCTCTGTTTTTCTTCAGCAAACGTTGGCTCTTTCACATCACATTGTACATAATCCTTAACACAGAGCAAACTCACAACATGCTCCATTACGTCTTTTGCATTACGGAAGCTTGTTATGCTCTCATCAGAAAATCCATAAAATATTTGAGCATCCTGCTCGCACAGCTTCACGCGATTTAAGCTTGTATTAAATCTTACAAAAGAAGTTTGACTAGAAGATTTTTGAGTGTTCACCACATTTGTAAACTTTGGTGAGTACCATTTCAGGAATGTAGAGCATGCAATTTTGAAAAAAACTATATAGGGCTATGGGTTGATTGCCTGATACCTCTCATCCGTTGGAAATTTCCAGCAGATTTCAGTGGAGAGTTAATGACAAAAACCCTACGTTTTTTTCGTTAAAGAGTTATGTATGTGAAAGTCTTCAAAGGACCTCGTTAAGTAGTGTTTTTATTGGTTAAGGTTAAATTTATTTGCCTTCGGTATTTTAGCGCTGCTTAATGGTAAAGAAAGAAGTTACCTTACCTTATTATTTCGTTGGGTCTCGCTTCTGGTTGTAGGGCGTGACGATCTTTTTCTATGTAGGGCCGCTATACGATGGAGTTACACAACGAGTTGATTTGATTTAATTAACGTAGGCAATCACTATATTTAAATTCCTGAAGGTATAAGCCTATCCTTTTGAGTTATTAGGTTTATATTACTTGTTATTCACTCAGAACTTATAGGAAGATTAAGTACACTTTCCTTGCTTAAAAGCCTTGCTTAACATAAACAGCTCCGAGTGCCGCAAAATATAAATCTGCCTCTTAAGAATTCGCTGATTTTACAAAGTTCGTTGACTTACAAAATTCTTTGACTCTTCTCTCGAAGTAATTTTCCTGAGTCAGCAATGGAAAATTTTTATATGAAATAATTCGTTTTTCTTGTTATGTGGACCCAATGCCTCCATATTGGGTTCTATGTATGGTAATTAATTTCAGTCCCCAATAGGCTATGTCGCCAATCCCGAAGCAATTTTGTAGATATTTAATTCAATGAGTTAGTAATTTGTATTTAATTAAGAAATAAAGGTATCACATACGATACCATATTGTAAGCATATATTTTTTCCATATATCAGCGGCCGCCATCGTTATTTTTTCTTCTGCATGAGAATTCTTCTAAAGGTAAAAGATACGTCTGGGAACCAAGGCTTACTATAATCAACTGAACATGCTAGGGGGAGATATATCCCTCCATCTGGTTTAGTAGCCGGAGTCGCGTGACACTCTTTTTTATTGGTGTGCACCATACAGTGGGCGGTGCTTAGATTTTTTCTTGTACACACACACACACACACACACACAGGAGCAAATGAAACGCTAACTAAACATAATTTATTTAAAACACACGTAATAAATAGAAAAAGAAATAAACTGTAAAATTTTGTCAACAAGTAAATAGACTCTAAAACAAACCATATATTTATATAACAAATATTCATGCCTCACGGTATCCAAAGGGAACAGTGTCGTAGGTGCCAGGTAGCTAATATCTTTTCCTGCAGGTTTCACGACACACCTTTGTCCCCCTAAGTTCCTTCACGCCTCCCAACTTCTGTGCCCAGAAGTTATGAGTTCCTACAACCAGGTGGGATGGTTGGTCACTGTCATTTCCATCATCTTCCAAGCTCACTAGCTCTTTGAGTGAATTAAAGTTAACGATCTGACGATTTGCATGGTTAAGAGTGATGCCTTTAGCTTTCACGATGTATTTGAACTCATCACCAGCCCTCACACGTACCCCGCAAATTTTTGGCCTAGTGGAGACAAAATAATCGTCGTAGGCGCTATCTCCATACTTATCCTTGATCTCGTCAGTGAACTCTCCGAGGAATTCGCCAATAGGAGGCATATATTCATGTTCTCTCTCCGTGAATATCACGCTATCTGTATCTGCGTACAGAACCCTCCGGCCAAGAGATTGCATCAGACAACAAAATTTGATGCGTGCGTAAACTGTTGTGAAGCTTACTCCAGGCATATTTGTGACACCTGACGTATCCGTAGAAATCTCTGTTCTGTTGTACCTTATTATGTAAGTGTTGCCCAGATTCACGATCTCCATGATTTCCTTATCGATAGAGTTTGCGTAGTCCCACACTTCCTCTTACCTGTGAGCTACATGGACGTTTTCCTTGTATGTGTCAATTTCCCCCAAAGACTATTTAAACACAACTTTGCACTAAAGCGCTTGCCAGGGTTTCGCACAATCTGGCTCCACTCAAGCTGTATACCTTCACGATTGCGGTAACGCTGGATATATGCTGTTTTCTCGCCTTCGGTCTCAACACCGCGAGGGTATCCTGATGCCTCAACTTTATCCTTCAAAAAAGTATTTATATACAGTGTGAAAAAGTTGGGGAGCATCTGGAACCTCCACACCTCATAAATCTGCAGTATTCTGTACCCGTGAAGAATAGCTGGGGGGTAGCTCAGGACTTGTATAATCGCTTCTGATCTTCCTCTGATTAAGTGTATGGTTACAGACCCCACTGTTAGCCTCTGCACACTTCACACACAGGGGAAACATGAGTTTATGATCTATAACAACGGGCAAGATTGGCATCCATAAGTCGGGAGGGGGAAGCACATTTACGAAAGAAAGGCCAAAGTAGTTCACGTTCAAATTAGCCGAGAACTCTTCGATGGTAGGCAGAGCAGGACCCACGAGTTTTTCAGGTGCTCCTACGGGGTACGGGTTGTTCTTCATCACGTAAGGGTATAATGGGCAGGTATTGTAGTAATGAATCTTCACCCTTTCCGTAGCTGGAAAGTATAGTTTGAAGGGGTTTGTGCGTCCTCCAAACAAATTATCGCTGCATTTGAGGGGGTCCAGCACCATTGTACATTTAATACCCCTTAATTCTTTGCAGTACTGTTCATCGGCCTCCATTCAGGCATCATACTCGTGTTCCCACAAAACCTTGTGACTGAACTGGGAACTTATAAGTTGGTCGCGGGTAGGGGTCCATGCGAGACTATCGGCAGGAGATCTGCCAGGGATATCTCCTATGATACCGCACTCAGGACGTGGCCATCCATGCCACCAGCATCCGTTAAAGGAGTACAGCGTCTTCCCACCAGTGGTGGGGTCTTCGCTTAGGTCATCCGCCCAAAAAACACCTCCAGTGATCTTAATTGCCACTTCTCCCGTGTTGCGCGCATGTTTTATGTATACACCTGTCTGTTGTTGTGTGTGTGAGCCAGTAAATAGCCTTATACCCATAACTGCTCAGAATGTTTCGGGGAATGACGGCTAGCTTGTCTTTAGGCATGAAGCTTTTCCATGAATACGGCAAAACACAATGATGCGATCGTAGTTGCGGCTTGTAGCGGATCACAGTTGAAACGGGTTATGTACATCCTTCTAAAGGCTTGGAAGCATACTCTAAGTACGCGTACGTTATTCACACAATAACGTTCACATTCATACGCTATATCGTAAGGATTATCTTCATTAAACCTGTTGTAGTAGAGCTCAAAGTTTTCACGGTAGCTTGCACTCATGCTGTCATAGTTAAAGTAATGTTTGGGTGGTGGTAGTCCTACGTAATTTAAAGTGTCGCCGGTGAGGAATATGTAAGGGAAGTACCCTTTTGAAATTTCAGCGTCTACGCCCATCACCTTGGGTAGCTTAGCTAATTTACAAGGTGTAAATAACAGAGTGTCTTGAAACTGAACATTTCCTCTTTCTGCATCTGTATAAGCTTGTTTCCTCTTTTCAAAGGATCACCTGTAAAATTTCTGAGGATTCAAAGATTCGAGGAAGAGTGTGTCAAAGTTTGCTACGTTATGCGAGAAAAATACGGTCATTTCTTTGAATTGGTCCGCTAGCTTGACAATATAGTCCACAAAGAGTTTCACGGGGCTGTCGCTTGCAGTCTTCTGAAAAATGTTTGTTCGTTTGCCACATTTGCGGCACTCATCACACTCAATGTTCATGCACGAGTAGGTGGGGAATAACCTCTTTGGTTTCTGGGTTTGTGTATTTCTCTATATCGTAGTATGCAGTTACGCACGTTTTACTTTTAGGCTTGGCATCTTTCATATAACAAACATGCTTTATACCATCCCGCTTATATTTCTCATAGCATGTAGTACAGCGAATTTCATCATACATGTGCTCAAATTTTCCCCAACTGTCCATCATATGAAACATGCTGCACTCGCAGATTCTCATTTTATTGCACGTCCTATTTGATTTATGGAAATCAAAAGAGAAATTATTGAAAAACGTGCGCCTACACACATTACAGTCTTCTCAGCTTCAACTAACCGGCTTTTGCATTTGGGGCTTTACACTGTTCGTAAACCATGTGACAATCCTTACAATGTTTCACTATATCATCCGTAAACTCGAGACACCCCTTACATAAATTATGATGTCTGCCATACTTACGGCTTTAT
>JAJOZX010004310.1:387500-399405 GCA_023014485.1 Bathynomus jamesi | reverse complement strand
CATTGTTAAGGGAGTTTCCTTCTGTTTTTGTGCCTGAAGTAGGCAACCTAAAAGGCCATCAGGTCTGCATAGAAGTAAATCCTAATGTAACTCCGAAATTTTGTAAGGCTCGTTCAATTGCGCATGCACTGCGGGAGAAGGTAGATTTAGAAATTGACAGGCTGCTAAAAGATAAAATTATCGAACCAGTCACACACGCTAAGTAGGCTGCCCCAGTAGTTCCTGTACTAAAACCGGACAAGTCCGTGCGGTTATGTGGGGATTACCGTTTAACAGCAAATAGAGCCGTCCTTCTAGATTGCTATCCTGTACCCAAGCCTGATGAATTATTTAGCTCTCTTGCTGGGGGTAAATATTTCACAAAACTATGTCCCAAGCCTATGCTCAACTAAGTTTAGATGAAAACTCTAAAGAACTAACTATCATAAACACGCACCGAGGCCTATATAAGTAAATAGGCTATGCTATGGAATAGCATCGGCTCCGGGTATTTTTCAGAGGACAATGGACCAAGTTCTAGGTCACATTCCAGGGGTACTTTGCTTTCTAGATGATGTCCTCATTTCAGGTTCGTTTAAAAAAGAACATCTAACTAGATTAACCACGGTTCTAAAAAGACTCCAGGATGCCGGACTTAAGCTAAAGAGAGAAAAGTGTTCATGGGTCACTAACGAGGTTTCATATTTAGGGTTCCGCATAGATGCCTCAGGCATTCATCCAACGGTGGATAAACAGAAGCAATAAAAAAGGCACCACCTCCACGAAACATCACACAGTTACAAGCTTATTTAGGTCTCCTAAACTTTATAGGAAATTTTTGCCTAATGCATCGACTTTCCTTGAACCCCTAAATAAGCTATTACGATCTGGGGAACAGTGGAGATGGGAGAAAACTCAAAAGGAAGCATTTGAGGCTTCCAAGGACGTACTACTAAAGTCCACTCTCCTAGTGCATTATGATCCTAAACTTCCTCTCGTAGTTTCAGCAGACAGCAGTTCTTATGGAATTGGGACAGTGTTATCTCACCACAGTGATGGTGTAGATAGGCCTATCTGTTTTGCTTCTAGAACACTAACTGAGACTGAATGACGATATGCACAAGTGGAACGTGAAGCATTAGCCTTAGTATTTGCAGTAAAAAAAATTCATTTCTATCTATGGGGTCATGAATTTAAACTAATTACTGACCATAAGCCTCTTTTAGGTTTATTTTCACCTAATAAAATATTCCAGTTATGGCCTCAGGTAGGATTCAACGATGGGCACTGATTCTACAAGTCTATAGATTTGACTTAGTAGTTTAGTACATCTGTCAGGTAAACTTCTAGTCTAGGTACGGCTGATGCGCTAAGTAGGTTGCCCTTAGAAAATCCAAATGATTGTGTACCTATACCTACAGAATGGGTTCACTTGGTGGAGTTTTTGGAATCCACTCCAGTATCTGCGGTACAAATAGAGCAGTGGACAAAATCAGACCCTATTCTGTCTAGGGTCATCCATTTCTGCTCAGTTGGTTGGCTTACTAAGGTTGAGAGTGAATTACAGCCTTTTTATCAACGTCAGTCTGGCATCTCGATTCAAAATGGCTCTCTCTTCTGGGGCCACAGAGTAATAATTCCAAATGAAGGCAGGTCGAATTTAGTGAAGGAGCTTCACGCTGAACACATGGGCGCAACAAAAATGAAAAAGCTGGCGAGAGCTTATTTCTGGTGGCCTGGTTTAGATGGAGAACTCGAATCATTGGTTCGTTCCTGTCAAAGCTGCCTAGAGAACAGAGATTTCCCAAGGAAAAGTCCACTTCATCCTTGGGAATGGCCTACTATACCGTGGCATAGGATCCATGTTGACTATGCAGGTCCTATAAATAATACTTATTTCCTAGTCATTGTGGACGCCTACTCTAAGTGGGTGGAAATTTTTCCAACCACTTCCACGACTTCGGGTGTTACTGTTCGCTTACTCCGTTCGGTTTTCGCTCGATGGGGTTTACCCGTAGTCCTGGTTTCCGACAATGGTACTTGTTTTACCAGTGAGGAATTTCGTTCTTTTGTCCACCTAAATGGCATTAGACATGTCCGGTCTAGTGTTTTCCACCCGTCTACTAACGGTCTCGCGGAAAACATGGTCCGTACTTTCAAGTCGGCCTTGCGTCATTCTCGTGGGGAGAAATGCAAGTGGTGTTGAATAAATTTTTGTTTAAATATCGAATAACACCTTACACCACGACAGGGGTGTCTCCCTCTAAACTTATGATTGGCCGAGGAATTCGTTCAGTTTTCGATTTGTTACGTCCAAACGAAACGTTACAACAACGAGTTTTACGCCATCAGGAAAAACAGAAGTTGTATCACGACACTAAAAGAGGGAGAGTTATAGAAGCGCAACCTAATGATCCAGTTATGATTCGCAACTATGGGTCTGGACCAAAATGGGTTCCTGCAACTGTGCAGGAGAGAACGGGCCCTGTTTCCTTCAAGTGCCAACTAGAAGATGGTCGTTCTATTAAACGCCATCAGGATCAGATATGGGAACGTGAATTGCAGAAGGACCAGAGTCTTCCGGAAGAGAGAACTGATCCTCCAGAAAATGGTTAAATTTGCCCGCCTATGCAGGTTGCACCTAATCCTACTACATCAACCCCCTCCGCCGGTCGTCTAGGGTCCCTCATCCCCCTGACAGACTAAACTTGTAGGGGAGGAGTGAGGTGACGTGTGTGTGTGTGTATATATATATATATATATATATGTATGTATATAGTCTAAAAGTCACTAAAGGAGAAATATCACTAAATCTAAGCTGAATGGCAACAGGGAGGCATAAACGAACCAACGCGGCTGTTCGTATTGTTTTGGGCTAGCCTAGAGATGTTTTTTCCTATCTGACCTAATCGTTGGTGCTGAGTGTAATTAGGTGGTGTTTCTAAGGTGACAAGTAGGGTAGGACGTTGTCTGTACTTAAGTATAGTTAGGGGTAATATCTATAGCTTCTAAATTGGTAATGTAAGAGAGAGTTAGGTAGGCTGTTTGTGGGACACAGGAATCTAATGGTAGACTCCCAAAGGAATATCTAATTCAACGCACCGGTAAGTGCCTTTGATTGTTTGCTAGAACCTAAGTAACCTAACTGGGGTGTCTACCCCACGCTATCACACCCTGTGAACTTCTAGGTCCTATCCTTTGCTCGTCAAGAACTTCCAGGTATTTTCTCAAGGGAAGCTCATTAGTATGAAGTAAGCAAATAAACCATTGTAATGGTCTTCCCAATGTCAGCTCTAGTTTTCTAATTACTCCATTTGATTTACCTGTATTTACATTATTTGCATCACAAACTATTGCTTTTAAAGTCGATGCAGAGTTGGTGTCAGTATTTACTGATATAATTTCTTTAGCAATATCACTTGCCCTTCCACTTTCAGGAGCAACATGGTCAATATATTCGTTTCCTGGAAATGAAACTAACACATGGTGGTCTTCATTCAAAGTCCGCTGGCATTCTCCCACTTTCGAAAGTTTTATAAATTTTTCCATCAAATCCAAGGCAAACTATTCCTTTATTCTGTTCTTCATGCTTCTTTCTTTCTATGTTTCTCCACACGGTTCTTTGACGACGTAGTTCACTGGGATCAATCGTAGTATTTTCAGATAATAGATTAAGATCTTTTAAGACAGCATTAGCAATTAAACAAACATCACGGTTGCTTATTTTGCATCGATCAACTGCCTTGCATAATTCTGGTTATTGGTATCGATTTTGAGAAGTGCTAGCTTCTGTATCTAACTCGTACTCACTCAATTCGAAATCTTCATTTTGATGACCTTTTTCACTTTCAGAGCTGATCTCACCAATATCACAAGGATTTAACTGCATTTCCTGGACAAAACTCTTTTGTTTATCTTTAAGGAATTGTCTTTCATACGTTCTGTTTTCCATTTGTTGTAGTTTTGAAGTTTTCACTTTGTCCAACTTACCTATAATAATTTTTCGTTCAGTATGTTGATCAATCAAGAACTCCTATTCATCATTCGGTATTTTCTCCGCCTTAGCGGATTTATACTTACTTCTTTGACATATGTCAAATAAATTTCTGAAGGAATCATATTTATTTTGATAAGTGCTGGAAGATTTTTTACTCATGGGATATTTTCTAAGTTCTTGTCCATTCTCAATTAATCTCTTTACCTTAATTACTATGCTTTTGAAGTTGATTGTTGGAATGGAAGCACGGAGGTATTTATCATTCACTTTTTCCGCGATAATTTCAGCGTATTTCTGAGTGCTAAATGTTGCAGTAATGAGCTTATGTTTAAGATAAACTTTGAATACATCCCTCACAAGTTGGTAGTTGGTTGCCAGGAAGCTCTGCTGGCGTTCCGAAAACAGAATGCTTCACTTTTTCTCTTGTTATACCAGAAGAGGTCATTGCAAGTTATGCTATTAATCTGAAACAAAAGAAAATAAAATGCTGAATCAGAAAACACACGATAGGTCAAACAAACGATAGGTCACAAATACACATGATAAGTCAAACACATATGGATCCTACATTTTAAAATAAGCAAAAACAATGTTTATTAATGGTTTTTTGATAGACATTGGCATTAATTGATTTCAGTGCTGAGATCCTCGTACCTGTGAGGCAAAAAATTAATTAAGGAAACATGCTAAAAAGGATCTTTTGTGGCCTTTGTTCGCAATTTATTTTTTCATAGTTGCCAGCACCGAAATTAATATTTCTAAAAGATACGACTTATTCCTTAATTAGTGACTACTCGGGCATCTTTTTCAGCACGTTTCATCAAATTAAATTTTTTCAACCCACCCTAATGTACACCTCAATGCTAGAGAGAATCGCCTCCATGATGCGCCGAGTGCACACGGAGGGGTCACGGCCACGGAAGCAGTAATAATTCCATGGAAAATCATAGTAGTTCTCCCTAAAGGCCTCCCAGTCGGTGGCGCCAAAGTGAGGGTCCAAAACCGAACTGGAGTAATACGACAGGAAACAAATATAAGATTGTGGTCGGAGGACTCCAACGGAGAAAAAAGTTTAACAGAGCAAGAAAATCGATGAGTGGTGAGAAATAAATCCACAATGTTGGGTCTATTTCCAAGACAATCGAGGATACGAGTAGGGTGCTGTACAATCTACTCTTGGTTATTCAGGATGGAGAAGTTGTACGATAGTTCACTTGGGATGTCAATGAAATGAGAGGAAAAGTCAAAGGTGGTGGTGGTAAACATTGAAATCTTCTAAAACGGAGTTTTCAACGAAAGGAGAGTGGGATAGAATGTACTCCATTTTGAATGCGGTAGTCAAAGAATTTTGGATAGTCAATAGAATTAGGAGAAAGGTAGACAGCGCAGATGTACTTAGTTTGAGGTAGGCATGTAAACCGTAACCAGAGGGTATAGAATTCGGAGGATTCAAGTTTGGGAATACGAGAGCAAGTTAGGTCGTTGCGTACATATACGCAACACCCACCTGTGGAATGAAATTGAGTATAGAGAACGTAGGAGGGTACAGAAAAGATGTTGCTGCGAGTTGTCCCAGACACCCGAGTTTTACTGTACTAAGGAGTAGGTGATGCTTAGAGGAGAGGTGGTATTCTCAGAAGTGGGAACATTTATGGTCCCCTCCCTAGGAGGACTCCGAGGCTTTTAAAAACGATGCCATTTTTTATTTTGAAAAGATTGTGTAGTGTGTAAAATGTTTGCGAGTGTAGTGAGGATATATATATATATATATATATATATATATATATATATATATATATATATATATATATATATATATATATATATACCTGTTCCATGTGTCACAGATCTTATACGTAAAGTAATTCCCACACACACTAGTCCTAAACCGTTTCAAATCCAACTTCCAACCATTGTTGCGAGTTGGGTTATCATTTAAACTAAACATACTTCTAAAATCGACATCGTTGAACCCGCGTAAGAGCTTGAAAACCTCGATCAGTTGACCGCGCAGCCTCCGAGTTTCAAGCGAAAGCAAGTTCAGGGCGCGTAACCGTCGATTGTAGCCCATACGCCTAACGGAAGGGATTAACTTTGTGGCCCTCGCCTGCACTCGCTCCAGCCTCTCAATATCTTTCCTGAGGGTGGGCGACCAGAACTGCACAGCATACTCCAGGTGCGGCCGAACAAGGGAATTGTACAGTGAGAGCACAATCTCCTTGTTCCGAAACTGAAATTGCCTCCTGATATAACCCAATAGTTTCTGGGCTTTCTTTTCCACCTCTACACACTGTTTCGTAACTTAAGGTCGCTGCTAATTAGCACACCCAAGTCCTTTTCTAAATCAGTCACCTCGATATTACTACCCAACATCGAGTAGTCCGACTTGGGATTGGCGTAGCCAATGTGCATCACTTTGCATTTACCCAAGTTAAACGGCATTTGCCATTTTTCGGACCACTCTCCTATCCTACCTAGGTCCGCACGCGGTTCCTCGATCGCTTCGGGCGTCCCAACATTGGCCCCAAGCTTGGTGTCATCAGCGAATTTGGCGATCCGACTGACGATGCCACCGTCGATATCAATTATGTAAATGATAAACAACAGCGGCCCCAAAACGGAACCCTGAGGAACCCCACTAGTGACCGAGGCCCAACCCGAACTAGCCCCTTTAATTACCACCCTCTGCCGCCTATTCCTCAGCCAGTTTTCAATCCACCTACCTATTTCCCCACCGATACCCAGCGCGCGCACTTTCGCCATTAGCCGGCGGTGAGGTACCTTATCAAAGGCTTTCTGAAAGTCGAGATAAAGTATATCAATCACCCTACTCTTATCGTACTCACTCAACATGACGTGGAAAAACTCGAGCAAGTTGGTGAAACACGACATATGCCGTCTAAACCCATGTTGGGAGTCCCCAAGCAGCTTGTACGAATCCAAATGGTCAACGATCCTATCCGCTATTATCCCCCTCTAATAATTTACCTACAACTGAAGTGAGACTAATAGGACGATAGTTCCCTGGACTTTCGTGATCCCCTTTCTTAAAGATAGGGGTCACGTTGGCTTCCCTCCAGTCACCAGGCATCTGGCCCGTCTCCAACGATTTATTGAAGACTGTAGCCAGGTGGGGAGCCAGGAGGGGAGCCAGGTGGTCGAGCACCTCTCGCAACACTCTGGGGAGAAATTGGTCTGGCCCAAGAGCTTTAAACGCGCTCAGTTTGTCTATTCTATCGGCAACGACTGTCGCGGAACATCGAACACTATCTAGGCCAGCACCTTCGTGCCTCACGCCTGGCTCGGGGATGACACGGGTGTCCTCCCTGGTGAACACTCCCACAAAGTACTCATTAAGCACATTAGCGATGTCCGCGTCGGAGGTCCGCAGAACGCCGCTTCTAATGGGCTTTCTACTATTAACATAACTGAAGAACTCCTTAGGGTTCCCCTTGCAGAGGCTTGCCACCCGTAGTTCTTCGTTACGTTTCGCTAGCCTAACCTTCGCCTTCACTTCCCTACACAAGCGGACATACGCTTCAGTGTTCTCATGGGAACGATTGGCCTTCGCCCTCCTATACGCTGCTTTCCTCTTTCGGATAGCCGAAGCGATGATGTCACGATTGAACCACTTCGGCTGCGTTGAAGCAGGGGTGACCGGTTTTGAGGGTATGGCAGCAGACCGCAGCACCATAAACTCGTCCCGGAATGCACTCCGCACTCCTTCAACATCGCCGAGGGAGAGGGAGAGAATACTGGACTGATCCCCGGGAGAAAGCTGATAGCACTTTCACTTTGAGGATGACTTGGCCATCGGAATCCGAGTGATGTGGGTTATTATTCTTCGTATTCTTGTACGGTAGTAGTCCTGAGTGATATGTTTGGAAGTGGGAGTTAGGTGTAAAAGGAGGCATCGGGATTCCAGCAATGAAATAGGATGATCTGAAGGCAGGTTGTCGCTTGCGCCGGAAACTTAGGCGAGACATTCTATGTAGATTGAAGTCCAACATGAATAAGGGCCAGCTGTGCATGAAGAAGAGGATCAGTCACAGTGCTAGTAGTGGAATCCAAACTCACATTCTCAACAGCTGAGGGAGGGGTAGATGGTGATGATGAAACACTGGACACTGGTACAGAAGGAAAGGGAGAATTTGTAGGCTTTTGTATTTCCTTGAGAGAGGTGGGAGAGAAAATGGTTTAGGCACTTTGGCTGTTTTACTGTAAGAACTCCTACTGATGTAAACAAGGTTGTACCTCGGGGAGACAGTGTTCAAATATTGGGATATCAGCAGTTAACTATTGGTGGGAAGTCTCAGATCTGTGGATGGTCTATTGGGCGGTCGAGATGTACGACAAAGCGAATGGTGCGATGATGAGGAGGTCTATTATAAAATACTGGACAGTGTACTTACCTTAAGACTTGACATGAACCTTATGTTTTTCGTGTGTTGGTCTCTCTTCACACGGAGGTCAAGCTGGTGGCCCCGCCTCTAGATGTAAAGAACGACGCTTGTATAGAAGAATGTTCCGCACAAGATGAGGAGGAAGAACGAACAAATGAAAAATGAGGTAACCACCCGGGAATCGAACCCGGGATCTTCCGATTGCCGGTCAGATATGCTAACCACTACACCATGGGCCTCGATTAATCAGAAGTCGTAATTCTCCTACATACGAGCAGAAACCAATGCCCTGAGGGGGCACCTCCCGCATGCCGCACATATATACATTTTAACTGCAAACAACACACAGTATAATTAATGTAAAGAACGACGCTTGTATAGAAGAACGTTCCGCACAAGGTGAGGAGGAAGAACGAACAAATGAAAAATGAGGTAACCATTCGGGAATCGAACCCGGGATCTTCCGATTGCCGGTCAGATATGCTAACCACTACACCATGGGCCTCGATTAATCAGAAGTCGTAAGTCTCCTACATACATTAATTATACTGTGTGTTGTTTGCAGTTAAAATGTATATATGTGCGGCATGCGGGAGGTGCCCCCTCAGGGCATTGGTTTCTGCTCGTATGTAGGAGAATTACGACTTCTGATTAATCGAGACCCATGGTGTAGTGGTTAGAATATCTGACCGGCAATCGGAAGATCCCGGGTTCGATTCCCGGGTGGTTACCTCATTTTTCATTTGTTCGTTCTCCCTCCTCATCTTGTGCGGAACGTTCTTCTATACAAGCGTCGTTCTTTACATTAATTATACTGTGTTGTTTGCAGTTAAAATGTATTAATTAAGATGTACATAATTATGGACAAGATTATACAATGCAAGCTCAGTAAAACATGGTTTGGTTTATGCAGAGAGCATCCAAAATCTCAAAAAGGCGGGAAAATGCGAGTGCAATGATGCGATGATAATAATGTACGATGATTCGTAGGTTATATTTAGGGCGGGTCAAAACAAGTATTTTTGGCTTTTTTCAAAAACGACACTATGTGAGGATTTTCATTTGGGTTAACAAATAACATATCAAAAGTTGAGCTATGTGCGACCCCCTGTACCCCCCTCGCACATAGTCTCCCCCCCCCTCTTCCAGCTGAAATTTCACAATAAGCTTTGCACCTATTCTGAACATCAATTTAAGAGACGTTAAAAATAAGTTAGACCTTATTTAAATCAAATGGGTATCATCATCTTTATTTATGGATACTTTTTTGTTTTATGCAAGATTGCCAGAATGATTTCACAAATATGCAAAAAGGTCTGGCAACCCTAATTTTGTTAGTACTTTTTGCAAAAAAATTATAGTTTTGCTTCAGTTTATTGATTAAGTGAAATTATTATTGGTTATTGATTTGAACTATTGGTTTTTAAGTTAAATTATTGGTTATTAAGTCAAATCAATCATGACAAGAAGAAAAAAGTCGTCAAATGTAGCCTTTTATTTGGACATCCTTCCGAGTTTTCAGCAGCTACGACACCAACAAAAGCAGATGTTGTGACGCACTACAACTTTGTGCGACGACGAGAAGAGGTTGAATCAAATAAATCGATTACTTTTAATGAATGTTGTAACATAGTCGCAATAGATGTTGAAACCATATGGAGAAGGTTAGTGATAGAAGCAGCCTCAAAGTTGGACAAAGTTCCTATAAACTGAAGAGATGAGAGATTTGAACAAAACGTTTCCGAGTATAATGCTATGTTTGATGTATGTACCTGTAATTGCTACGATAAAGGGATTGATAGAAATGCCTGCCGGTGCAAGGATAAAATAACAATTGCTGAGTGGGATTCTTTTGTAGGACAAAAACAAAAATTAAACCAACTGGGGCCAATTGATAGAAAAGCTGCTTTGATGAGGAAAAAGACTATTGCTAGAGCTCAAAAAGAACACGAACAGAATTGACTGAAGCTATCAGAGTTGTCCCGTCAACATTACAGGAATCACAGGATACAGCCAGTGCTGAGAGCATAGAGGTAGAGACCGACCAAGAGGATGAAGACTTCGTTCCTGATATAGCGTTAATAGAGAATAAGCAGAACAGATACACCTATGAAGAGTTGGGAGTGAGTTGCAGGGCAGCAGCAGCAGCAATTGTTAATGCTGCTTTAAAAGATATGGGAATCCTGGATCAGGGCAACACGATTGATAGAAAGAAGCTGGAGAGGGAAAGAGCACGAGTAGGTAAAAAATTGAGTACCAGGGTTAAATCGGAGAATATAGGAATAGAATGCATTGGCTTTGATGGGAGAAGAGATGACACATTAACCAGGGCAGGCAAGATCAAAGAAGAGCACTACGTCATTGTTAAAGAGCCTGGAAATATCTATATAGATCATGTAAATGCTCGTTGCGTAGCAGAAGAGCTGATTACTGTAATAGTGGACTCAGAACGTTCACACTCTCTTAAAAGCTTTACTATGTGATGGCACTGCTGTGAACACTGGAAGAATCGGTGGAGTAATAAAGCTTATTGAAATCTATCTGAATAGGTTTGCTCAGTGGCTGATATGCCTTCTTCATATGAACGAACTACCATTCAGGCACGTCTACAAGGCAATAGATGGAAAAACAACACGCTTATTACTTTCAAGGGTTTGATTGGAAATAAATTGAAAACTGATCTAACAAAACTGGAAGTGGTTGCTTTTTCTCCTGTTAAAGGAAACATGAAATTCCATCTGTTGTTGTTAATGCTTTAAGAAGTGACCAAAAGTATCTCCACAATATGTGCTTAGCTGTTCAATCTGGAAATGTCTCCAAAGATCTTGCAGAAAGATCTCCTCATTGGCTAACTAGAGCAAATAGAATTCTTAGACTCTGTCAACACCAAATCCAACCCAAGACCTCAAAGATCTAGCAGAAATTATTATGCTATCTTATGCTCCAGGATGGTTTTGGGTTAAGTCACATCCACTGGCATCTGACGGATGATCTAACTTTTGGTACTTAGAGTATCTGCTGCGCGACTTGAAGGAGAAATACAGATTGATCATGGAACCAGTGTTTCAACATAACTCATACTTTGCGAACCCCGAAAATATTCTACCGATGATCACAGACTCAAGAAGAGAAGTTGGAGAGGTTACAATCCAGAGAATCATTCTCTCAAGAACTACATTTTCTGGATCAAGAAACTTTGACCTACCTCGAACTCTTAATTTTGATTCTTCAGACTACACTGAAATGATTGATTGGCAGAGAGGTAATTTATCCGCCTCCACTTCCGAGAAACTTTAGCAATAAGAAACTTTTGCTAGCAAGACAGGAACCACTCAAAATACCAGCCTTTCCTTGTCACAGCCAAGGAGTAGAAAGCGCTGTGAATCTAGTCACGAATGCATCTATGTACGAATTGGCTACGAAAATCGCTAAAAATATATTCTTAACCTACTGGAATCACAGCAAAGATTGCCTAAATTTGAATGGAAAGGACAGTGGAATAAATAAACATGCAGTGTTACTTTCA
>JAJOZX010004310.1:250000-380000 GCA_023014485.1 Bathynomus jamesi | reverse complement strand
CCTTCCTCCTGCCTTCTCCAATGCTTGCCCAATCTCTCCTAGCATTAAGAAACCCCCATTGGTCGGGTGAACAATCGCATCCGCAGACACTGTTGTGATATCCTGTTGCACCACGGTGAGCTGCAGATTAATGAAGAAAGGAATAAACAAAAAGAAGAAAACCTCGATGAAACGCGATGAATTAAAGCTGGACAAAGGCTCACTTTAGAGATGTGTACTGTAACCCTTTCAAAACCAATAACTTTTATCGAAAGACCTTCAGGTTTCTATATCTAAATACATGTAATGGTTAGTTTTACAACAATGTCCGATTAAAAGTAGTACTTTTGTACATATACCAGTATCCATAATTTTCCTATTTGTATGCATGCATGTATGGTAACAATGTTGCCATTTCTGTTGTCACAGAAAAACCAGCAACTTTAGGACCTAAACACATGCTTATTCCTTCAAATTGTCACCACATCTAACACTTCTTCAGGTGCTCTATCACTTCAATTTTATAAGTTGTCGGTAATTTCTAAAATTTACCCAGACTGGAGTTTACTCTAATGTGTTTATACTGGGCTTAAACAATATAAAATCTTCATGAATTGATGTGAAACAGCTCATCTTACCATCTGGCCTAAGAATAATTTCTTTTCCGACAAAACTGTAGGACCAGAAGACAAGGTTGTCATCATAGTTATTCCTTTGGCTCTCATCTTCAAGGGGGCTGCACCTGTAAGTTGCAATTAGTTTTATCATTAAGCAATGCTAGTATGAAGAGAAAACAGTTTAATCTTCATAAAGAAATATAAGAATGATTTAAAAATTAGTAAAGTTTCGCCAGAGAGAATTATCATGCAAAACAAGCAACTTTTATCCAAATGATAGGGTTAGAACTAGTACACCTCCAAGCAAACTCCCTCCCATAACCTAGAAATCAAACGTTTCTTTCTTCACTCTACTAAAACAACTTTCCTACTTGTAAAATCTTTGAAGTACTTGTCTACTTTAAGGTCTCATAAAATATGCACTTAAAAGAAATCCTAAATATTCGCATTAATCTGAAAACAAAGGAATGTACTAGAGTACACAACATGTAAGGACCATAAGAAAAAATAAGAAATAATTTATGATTACTGGTAGCATATAAGAGTGTCTGTTAAGTATCACACTGCTCTGGTTGAATTAAGATTTATAGGATGTTCAATAATTCTGTAGTAGTAGTTGTATATTGTCATGCTTCTAATATTTCTTTTGTAAAAATTTCCTAAGTATTAAAGCATTTTGCGTAAAGTGTGTTTATTACATCCCCAAGGTGCTTGCTTTCCTGGCAATCAGAATAAATGTGATTCTTCTCAAATGCTTAAAATCAGATAAAATCATTAACTTTACACAAATTTAACTTAAAACGCGAGTGATTTTCCTTTTGAATGTTTAAACTTGCACTAGGCTATTAATGGTTTCACTTAGTCTTTTCCATATAATAAGCTAAAAGAACTTTTGGGTACCTGAACCAGTTTCAGTTTGATCCAGATTTCTGGCTAATTTAAAGAGGATGCAATCCTACTGACTAAATGCTATAATGATTCCTCTTTATATCAAGTTAAAAAAAGCAACCCAAATGCTAGTATATTTTCCGAAATCCCACACATCTTCAGTTGAACTTAAAGGTGCTTGCACAAGTACAATTTATATTGTTTACAGGCCCAAACAACAGTACAGATGTAAGAAAGTAATACAGTACATATATGGAAAATTTACTTATCATAAAATCTGTTAAGATAGCATCTTGGTTTGCCAATAAATTTCCCCTTCAATCATTAAAAACTGATAATTTTATGAAGATTAACTAACTTGTTCCAGTCTTAGAAACATTGGTGGTGGAGGGTGAGGAAGTAGCTTTTCCTTTCTTTGTAACCGGCTAAAAAAAAACAAATATATATTGTAAATTTCTAAATCAAATGTAAATGATGAAATCTAAACAAAAAGAAGCTATGCCTAAAAAATACATAATTCATATACAGACTGCAGTCCTTCACTAGTTCACCTAAAAACCTTTTTACAAGATAGCTTATCACAGTTTACAACAATGTTCTATGCACTATAGATTGAGCCCAACTTATTGGTCATATATGTAAACAAGTCTTATTTTTCAGTGCCTAGTTATTTTATCAGAAGTAATAATTTCCATACTTGAAAGAAATTAATGAGAAGCTAAGTACTTAGTATGCCTACTTAATATTTATACTGTGACAAAACATTGGTTCCAGTATACATCTAATAAAACTAAGTTCATTAACTACTGTAATTTACTTAACAGCCTTAACAGTAACCTTAAAGTTCTAGCAAGGTCCTAATGAAAATTTCTCCTTCCAAAGATAAGTCTTAACTATTTACATTAGAAAATCATTAAAATTCAGATTGGCCACTAAGATGGTCCGATGACAAAAATGCAAACATGTACAAACCCTAATAAAGACCAGTGCCTCCTTTTTAACCAAGCCAAAAACCTCCTGAAGTTAAACAGGTCCAGGCCCAAAGTCTATAGCTACAGCACTGAGAGGCCAAAATATGGTGGTAACAAATCCCAAGCACTGGGAGGCCTTACTAAAAAAAAGAAAAAAAATTATGGCATCAGATAAAGATAAACAACTTACTCTTCCTACAATTTTCTTTGGTGATGGCAATGGTTTTTTGGGGGCTGGAAGTGGTGGTGGTGGTGGTGGTGTTAAAGTGCCAGTCTTTTTCTTTGCTATGAGATTGGGATGGATATGAGGAATCACTCCTCCTGATGCAATTGTGACATTATGAAGTAACTGAAATTGCATAAGAAATTTGATCAAAACGTTCTTTTGGGTAGAGAAAAAAGTGGACTTCTATATTGTGTAATATGTATTCATTTGAATCATTAGTGTACTGGTCCTCAGTATCGTAGTTACTGTAATAAAACTGAATGGACTTGGTGATTTCATAGTCTGAGGGCCTAAGTATAATAGGCTAATGTATTATTAAAGTAGGATGGCTTATATTATAAATTTAACAAATGTATTGAGTGACTGGTAAAAAAAATGGGGTGAATTTATAGCCAACTTACATCATGTAGTTCTTTATCAGTTGCTACTGCAAAGAGAATGTGTCGAGGGGTAATTCTGGATTTTTTTGAATCTCTAGCCGTATTTCCTGCCAATTCTAAAACTTCAGCTGAAAATATAAAGTATTTCTATTTAGAGCTAACAATAAAAGTAGGCTATGCTGTATTTGATGTCACAATCAAGTATCATAGGTCTTACCATAATATATAATCTCTAAATTTATACCTTACCAGTTCACAACCCAACAGTAATCCTAAAACTGAATATTGCTTTTTAAAAAAAAAAAAAAAAAATTACAAGGGGTGGAGTTACAAGGAATAGTAGTACCTCAAAAGGCCTTGCGGCCCATACTGAGGAGGTACCAATGGCAATGGGTGCCAGGGAAAATTTTCTACACCCTCAAATAGGGTGCAAGATTTGGTCTAACCTTTTCTTGAAGTGATCCACAGAGGAACTGTTCACAACTTCTGAAGGTAACCTGTTCCATGTGTCACAGATCTTATAGGTAAAGTAAGTTCAACGGTGAAAAAAACATGACCATCACTGATTTTTTTGAAAATTGGCAGACTTATAGATATCTCTGAGAAAAATAGAATGATGATTGTTTCAACACTCTAGGTCATATGGTTCCGGAGATATGGCCCTTCGAATTTTGTAAAAAAAAAGGTCAATTTCCAAGGTCATATCATATTTCAACATGAAATATCTCGGCTCCTACTGCACTTACAGAGACCACTTAAACACTATTTTAAAGCTTTTAAGCAGATCTACAACTTTGTTTCTATTCATATTTTACCTCAGTGGTAAAAAAAAAAGTTGATCTTATTTTTGACCTTTGACCTTGTGTAGGTCATTTGATGTCACAACCGATTTTTTTCTCCTTTCACCCAATTTTGGGTACACATGTCTACCTTAACCTAAAACAAGATTTTTAGTGTCGATTAAGTTAGTATAGGCACTACAGCCATTTCAGTGGACCATACCCACCTCCATTTTGACCAAGTACCTTTTTCCACCAAACTTTGGAGCACCGTATCTTTGGAACTGTTTGAGCTAGAGTGTTGAGAAAAATAATTAGATTTTTCTTACTGGGATATATAATGTCTGCTAATTTTCAAAAAAATTGGTAATTATCCAACCCAACCCAACACAGTTATTTGGTCGAATAAGTATCCGGCCCTATTATAAAATTTAATTTTTTTTGTATATTTCTGAGAATTATGTAATATAGGTAATCTAAATTACATAATTAATTTATATGGACATTCAAAAGTGTGAAGAACTTTTGAACTAGGGGTGCACCAAATATGATATCCGGCCAGATATTGCAAAATATCCAGTATGATATGGGTCATTAGGGTGTGTCGAATTTTTCAACTTTCAAATTCCAAATATGAGGGGTGCTAAAAAGTTGCAGCATGACAGGAATTCTAAAGATATTTTTGTTAATTTAATATAATTTAGTTTTGCTTGGTAAGAAGCTACATAAAAATAGTGACTTTTTTTACTTTTTTGTGGAATTATATAATAATTATTATATTAATAATTATATATGCTGTATATATAATGCACTGCTGTTTTGCTTATTTCACAGGTTGAAACATATTCATCAGTGTGCTGAAGATTACTTGTCCGTCAGTGCTACCATCCTAACCAGTGGGAATTGACCTACAATGGCTTCTAAAAGGAGGACAAGACGGGACATTCACACATATGAGCAACCTAATTGGAACTGGTAGAGTTGTTGCCCTCTGAACTCCCAACTCTGCGAGATGTTCTGAAATATGGGCTACTGCTAAGAGAACAAAGTGGTGAGGATGTGAGAAACTACCCAGCAGCCAGTCTTGCAAAGGACATTTACCCTAAAGTGCTTGAAAAGTGGGAACAAGCAAACAGTTCTTTTGTAGCCCCCGTTGTAAATTCACGAGTCACAATCTTAAACAAGATCCAAGAGAGCTGGGAGCAGACCAAAAACATATCTCTTGGGAGAGGAAAGCTACATGTCAAAGAGGCTTTCATTGCAAAATTTGACAAGCTTTTTGACATCCTCAGTTGCAAGTGTAAAATTATTCTCTGCTCTGAATTTGGCTGCCTTGCAGATGATGGTTGCAAAAACGAAACTCACATTAACTGTACATGCCCTAGGGAGATGAAGATCCCTGTGAAGGAACTTGCTTTCATTAAAAGGTCAGAGAGACAAGTCTGGTTCTATTGGACCACATCAGATTGGCTTGCCAGATCAACCTGAGCACAACAGACAAGTCAAAAAGCAGAAGAGGCAAGAAGACGAAAGAAGAAGGCTTGCTGAATATAAGCAGACAAGTAAGCAGGATGTTTCAATGCCATCAAATAAAATAATTTTCTCTGATGATGAAAATGAAGAACAAATAGCTGATGCTCAAGATGGAAAGGATGGAAGTTATGAAGTGACATTAGAAATACCAAGCACGTCTTCAACTTCCAATAAAAAGCCAGAGTACAACACATTAGAAATACCTAATGTTGCTATGCATAGCATCAGATATGGTGTTGGCCTGCGTGCCACAGCTGCCATCACCACTGCTGCCTTTATGGATGCTGGCTTGATCACTGAAGAAGACAAGAGACTCGTAGTTGATCACAATAAAGTCAAGAGGGCCCAAGAAAAAGTTATGAGATCCCTGGATCAGGAATTTGATGATCTTTGTAAGAAGGGTGAAATTGACTGCATCTTCTTTGACAGCCATCAAGATACAACTAAAGTTATGCTGAAAGCAGACAATTCAGATCGTCAGTTCCCCAGCATCATCAAAGAAGAGCATTATTCTGTGTGCAGTGAGCCAGGTGGAAGATATCTCTACCACTTCACTCCTGAGAAAGGCTCAACGAGAAAAAAACCTGCTGAAGTTATTGCTGATAATCTTGTAGATTTCATGAAGAAGAAGGGCATTGATAAAGCCTGCAGGGCATTGGAGGTGATTCTACAAATGTTAACACTGGCTGGGAGGGTGGTTCCATGCATTGGGTAGAGGTCAAGCTTTGCCGTAGCTGATCTGGTTGGTTTGTGCCCTCCACACTAACGAGCTACCCCTGCGACACTTGATCACAGCACTGGATGGGAAGACCTTGTCTAACAACAAGTGGACAGGTAACATTGGCAAGATGCTAGACACTGCAACCGAACTTGAAATTGATCCTTCATTCACCACTCTCTCAATTGGAGAGCCTCTTACTTCACTGAGTGACAATGTCATAAAGGATCTCTCTACTGATCAAGCGTACGGGTATAGGATCACACAGGCCATAAGGACAGGAGAACTTCCCACAGATCTGGCCCTTCTTGAAATTGGTCCAGTGAGCCATTCAAGGTGGTTGACAACAGCAAACAGGCTTTGTCGCACATGGGTTTCAAAACATGGCCTTAAAGGCAAACCCTCAACAACTTAAGACCAGAGGTGGGGAGTCGGGGCTTTTTTGAAAAGTCGGGAGTCGGAGTCGGGAGTCGGTAAAAATTACCGACTCCCGACTCTTTGATTCAATTTCTATATGCCAACAATTTACCAGAATACTACTCTGCCCTAAATAAATATCTTCCTGAACTAATTCTAGATTCATATTTCCACATTTGATTTATTGTTCTGGTAAATCTTAGCAAATGAATTTCATATTTCTATTTTAGGATACTAGGTACCATATAAAAATTAGCAATATATTAATTATTAATTTAATTAGCCCCTATTAGTAATGAGTCGTGGGCCTAGTAGAAAATCAGCAGTCTTTCAATATTTTAAGCTAAATGAGGATGAAAGTATTTTTATTTGTCAAGTAGAAAAGGATGGTAAAGAGTGTAATGCAAAAATTAGTGCTTACACTGGGAAACATGCTAATGCTCCAACTAGAGCCTCAAATTTGAAACGCCATCTACGAAACAAACATCCCAATATTTATAAGGTTGTAGATCAGCATGATAAGGAAAGAGTCGGTCGGGAATAAGGAGTCGGAGTTGGTTTTTAAAAATACCGACTCAAGAGTCGGGAAGTCGGTTGTTTTTGGCCGACTCCCCATCCCTGCTTAAGACTGATAGTGGAATACATTGTTGGTGTGTACTACCCCTGTTGGTTCAACATCAAAGTAAAACACTCTTGGGTGGAAGGCCCACGCCACATCTTGTTTCAGCTGCGGCTAGTTAGGCTGCAAAAGAAGGCTGTAGTGGATGCTGTTTTGCCAACCATCAAGCGCTCAGCATGGTATGCATTCAGCGAAATGATAATCCAGACACTCTTGTGCTCAGATGACAGTGAGGAGAGGAGAGCTGGTGTCCAAAAGATTGTTGACATGAGGGGTGGAGATGATGACACACTTGGAGATCTTTCTGTACATCCCAGGAAGACACCTTCCATCAACCCCAGCACTTCTTCCGTGTTGGAGCTGACAGACTGGTCTGACGGGGTATTTGAACCTCCTTTGACATGTAAACTGACTACAGCGGAAGTAAAGAAGTTCTTTGACAAGCCTATGCAAGTTCCACAGTGGCCCTGTCATGCTCAGTCAATAGAGAGGTGTGTGAAACAAGTCACAGGGGCAGCAGGCAGGGTGTATACACATGAGAAATGTGAGGGCTATATCAGAGGCCAAGAACGAATCAAAGCAAGACTTGATGAAACTTGTTGTTTAAATATTTTTTTTACTGATGTCATTACTTTCTAATGTTGTTTTATGATTACAAGGATATGTTTTATGATTACTAGGATATGTTTTATGCAGAGAAACTAAAATTTTTATAGCATTACCTGACATTTTGAGAAGCTAAAAAATAAATGTTGTTTTCCGAGAGCAATTTATGTGCTTTTTAATCAAATGTAGATTTACCAAGCTAAGTGTTGAGCAATCACAAAAATAATAGCAGATTTGAATTCTTCACATCCAAAAACATATTTTTAAAACCTCTCAGTAAAGGAATTGGCAAAAATTAATTTTCACCTCCCAAATTGACACCCTAATGGGTCATATCCAGCCAGATATGCCAGATATATATGCCAAGACATTAGAAAATTAACACCTGTATGAAAATCTGCCATAATATGATAACACATTACAAATAATATTTTATATAAGGTAACACAGGGTAACATTGACATATGATTATTACACTTTACTGACACCTTTTATAAGAACATTGACATAAAAACAAATTAAGGAAAAATGTATATCATTATTATATATTTTAAACCTGCTTTAAAACTATAGTAGTGAAATATTATATTTATTTTAGTTCTTTGTTTTTACTGAGAACTATTGTGGCAATTTTTTGAATTTAGAAAACTTTGGTAAGGACATTACTCTTAACTGCATAAATCAGTTATATATATTGGGTAAGACTATTAGTTAAAATGTAAAATTAAAAATTTAATAAAATAAAGCCCATGTAGAAAATATTCACAATATTTATTTATGGGGTAACATTGACAAAATGTCAAAGTTACCCCATATGCATGAACACTATGTTTGGGCAAAGGTTTGACATTTATATAGCTCTGTTTAGGCAATATACATTGAAATTTGTTTGCTACACTATTTTATTCTGTTATAATATATTTATGTTCCTTAAATTTGTTTTTCTGTTTTAGATAACTTAGAGTATTGAGAAACAATGCCAAAAACTATAAAAGAAAAAATGAGAACTATGGGAATTATGGTAAAGAAGACATGGAAGCAGCTGTTCGTGATGTAAAAGACAAAGGAATGAAAGTAGCAACAGCTGCTCAACTTCATAATTTGAATAGAACAACTCTCATAAATCACATCAAGGGTGAAAAGTGTGGCAAAGTTGGCAAACCCACTGTTCTGTCAAATGAAGAGGAAGATTTACTTGTCCATGGTTTGTGCAAACTTGCAGACTGGGGATTTGGTGTTCATAGAGCCTGTGTAAGAGATATTGTGGAAGACTTCCTGAAAACCTTAGGCAGAGATGTATCTGGAACCTTCACTGACAAGTCCAGGAATTGATTGGATGCGTGGTTTTGAGAGACGATGGAATCATGTGATGTCAAGACGAGTGGGACAACCACTCCCAGCAAACAGGGCCTATGCCTGCAACAAATAGGTAGTAGATGACTTCTTCAACAAACTAAAAACCATTATTGAACGTTTAGGTCTACAACACAAGCCTCAAAACATATTCAATTGTGATGAGACTGGTTTCCAAACAGACATTGGATCACAAAAAATTCTTTGCAGAAAAGGAGCTAAAAGTTCACATAAGACAGTTGGAACTTCAACAAAAAATATGTTCACTGTGCAAGCATGCTGTTCTGCTAATGGAGAATTCCTAAGTCCTTATGTGGTTTTTAAAGGACTTCACCTCTATGGATCTTGGTGTAAGGGAAGTGTTGAGAATACCAAATACAACTGTTCTCCATCTGGCTGGATGGAAGCTCCACAGTTTTTGGAATGGTTTAAGAAAGTCTTCTTGGCTGAAACAGGTAAGATTGAAGGTACAAAGCTTCTTATATTTGATGGCCACAAATCTCATATCAGCATACAAGTCATTGATGTGGCTCTTGAAAATGATGTGGAAATCTTGTCTCTTCCTGCTCACACTAGTAGCATATTACAGCCACTTGATGTTGGTGTTGGTGTTTTCAAGAGTGTGAAATCTTATTGGAAGAAAACTTTGAAGAAGTTTTATAAAGAATCCAATTTCAAAAATGTTGATAAACAGATGTTCCCTACATTGCTGAAAGATGTTTGGATGAACTGCCTTACAAATTGAGCCAATGCAATAAATGGATTTGCACCTTGTGGCATTTATCCATTCAATCGTGACAAGATTACTAGGGTAGTGAAAAGCTAGCAACCAGTGAACCACTTACAAATGAACAACCAGAACAGGATCAAACCAATGCTACACCTGGGCCTTCAAATGCTCCACAGCCACAGCCTGAAATTGCTAAAAATGTTACGCCTGGGCCTCAAATGCTCCACAGCCTGAAATTGCTAAAAATGTTACGCCTGGGCCTCAAATGCTCCACAGCCACAGCCTGAAAATGTTACACCTCGGAAAGTACTTGCGAAAGCATTATCATCTCATTTTCGGAAAAACATACCACCTAATTCAGAAAAATGTGTTAGACTGAAAAGAACATTTGCAGAATGTTTAACTGAGAATGAAGCAAGAGCCAGGATTCAGGAAAATAAAAAAGATGGGAAGCAAAAAGGAAAACAACGAAACAAAAAGGCTCAAAGTTCTGACTCTGAAAATGACCAAGAAAATGAAGATGTGAATTTATCATGTGATGATCAAGAAGAGACATTTGTGAAAGTCAGAGATCTCAAAATTGGTAACTATGTGAAGGTTGACTATGATGATGAGAGATTCCCTGGAGTCATTGAGAAAATTCAACTCATTCAGAGTTGTGCAACTGTCAGTGTGATGATCCATAGTGGATGTCACTGGAAATGGCCTACAAAAGTGGACTGACTGGACTACCCTGAATCTGATATCCTGAAGAAACTCGGTGATCCTATTCCAGTCAGCAATAGAGGACTCTTTGATCTCCCAGACTTTGAATAAGCATAACTTATACCTCTAGATTATTCAATAGACTATGCTTACTGTTTGTTACTATTTCTTAAAAACATAGTTGGGTGTCAATGTTACCCCTGAAAAGGGGAATTGTGGCATATAATGGGGAAACAATGTACCGTCAATGTTACCCCACCCGTGGGTAACTGACATTTTGTCACTTTTTAAAAATTATGAATGGCTTACTTCTTAAAGATTTTTATGCAGGGATGACTATGATTAATTAACTAAATTATTATAGATCAAAATAAAATCAAAATATGCTGAGATTATTGCATTTTGATAAAAATAAAGATGAAATTGCAAAGATGTGTCAATCTTACCCCACCTTACCTTACAAAAAAAATGGAAAGCCCTCCAGGGCCCACCCCTAAACCAGTCCAGCAACACTTTTTATATTAAATCAACACAATACTGATAACAAGAATAAATAAAACATCTGTCCATCCTTAATGATTACAGTTCTATTAATATAATCAGAGCTTTTTATAAAAATGTCTTGGCATTAAATTTTTTAAAAAGAGTAAAATACTGCTAGACCCCTGCACTTGCTTTCCATTCTTTTTTTCCTTTATTTTCAAAACAATACAAAACATTACAAGCTTGACAAATGTAAAACAATACATTGAATACAATATAAAATGCCTGGAATGAAATCAATGAATGGAGGGCAGTATTGTGTAGGTCAGATGCCGCCATTCAGCCTGGAGGTCTTCAGAATAAAAAAGCTCAACAACAGTGATTTAGAACTTTTTTCCATTGTGGTGCAGAAACAAGAGCATTTCTCCTCTTTTAGGCAATATTCAGGATCACCTTGCTTCATAGATGTTTCCATATTCAGAAAACATTCTCTCTGAAAATACAGAGGATGTGGGTGTGCAGAGAAGCTTTGAAACTAGTTTTAAGGAGGAAATCGGTCCTCCTGCTTCCAAATTTGAACTGCACAGCGTTTCCTATCTACAAGAGGTTCAGATGCATATTGGTCTAACTCCCCTGCAATCAGTAGAACAGGAGCAGTCTTTTTTTTCAACCTTTCTTCTCTTGTAACTTACTTCCCCAGATTGCTCTCCTTTTGTGATCTCCATAAAACACACTTCAAGAATGTCCTCTTCATCTTTCCTCTTTCACATAGGAGAACTAGAATTTGAGCTTCTTTCACTTCCACTTTCATTAGAATCATTACCACCTTTGTCATTTTCAATACCTATGACTTCTTCAATCAGCCAGGATTTAGCCTGCTCTTTTTGATCTTGTTGAAAGAAAGATAAGTTATACCGCAGATCTATTGCAGTCGCAGTCACATAAGCCCTGTTTTCATTATGTTCAAAGACTTCCCATCATTACTCTCCGACAAGAAACGCGCTCGAAGAGAAGTCAGGAGTTCTCTCTGTCGTTTGAATATCTTGGTCATCATGGCCAATCTTTGAAAGAAATCTTTGTAAAATACAAATGCTTGGGATTATGGAAGACAAAGTTGATTTTTCCAAACTCATTTCCTGAGTTAGTTGGAAGAATGATTTTAATATTTTAAGGAGATCTCATATCAGTGTCCACTCGAAGGATGTGATGGTAGGTAATTCACTATGATCAGCCAAATACAGTTGCAATGGAATTTTTTATTTATATAATCTTTCTAGCATCAAATATGCACTGTTCCAACGTGTTGGGACATCTTGAACCAATAGGAGAGGCTCAAGATTTTGCTGCACTTGAATGTGTTTGAAATTGTTACAGGTCAAAGGAGAATGATTAAAGTGAGTTGCAAGGCAGCAACTTTTGCAAGGATATCAATTACAGTCCTCTGAACCATAATTGAGTCACTAATAACCAGTTGGAGTAAATGAGTGCTGCAGTGTATTGAAGGTATTTCAGCCAGGTCACTACCAAGAGCCATATTACTAGCTCCATCCCTCATCAATAAATTCCTCTTATTTGCATCAAGATCCCAACTATCCCACATAGAGCTAAACTTTTCATATATATTCTTGCCAGTATGCGACCCTGAGAAATGAGAGGCATGTAGCACAGCATTGTATCTTTCAAAATCTTTACCTATCCAGTGACCCGATAATGATATAAAACTTTCTTGAGAGGTTGTGCATGCCCATATATCTGAAGAAAAGCTGACATGCTTTACTTCTTTCAGCTTCTGAGCAATTTTAGACTTGAACTTATTATAAAGATGAGGAATTATAGTATCAGAGAAGTACCTTCTGCTCAGTAAGAGATATCTGGGTTGGAGGTAGGCCATTAGATCAATAAAACCATCATCTTCAACTAAAGTAAATGGCTGGTTGTCCAAAGCCATCATCATGCCAATTTTACGGTGAATCATCACAGACCTGGAGTCATTGATGTCCCATATTTTTTTAGATGAAAAGCTTTCCTCTATTGAGATCTGTTTACTCATTTGGTCCATTTTCTTTTCTTTCAGAGTACTACCAGTAGAAGTTGATGGTCTAGCCCATATTCTATCTATGCCTATTTCCTTTGATTCAGTCGCAGCTATTCTTTTTTTGTCATTTTCATTTTTGGCTTCAGCACACTCTTTTGGGTGATTAATCTTCAAATGATTACAAAGAGGTTAGGGCTCGCACAAAACCGATAATTTTCAAAACCGAGTTTAACCGATGCTCATTATCAAAACTGGTTTTGATGTCTATTTTTGCTTTTTATGAATAAATATAAAACTTGCAAAACTAGCCCAAATATAACATTTATTTCATGCACATATTTGAATAAAAAGTATCATTAACAAAATTTCCTTTAAAAAATATAAATCCATGATTTATTTAACATAAAAACATATCCTCTCATTTTAATAAAATTGCAAAGAAAAACTAGTTCTTTAAAAAATTCTTAAAGGAAAATATAACAACATTAGGAACTTGCTTAATGATCGATTTTATTTTGGTAATCTTTCAAAAAACACAACGCATTGAGCGTTTTACCCAAGAGACTTGTTCTAATTTTTGTGCTGAACAGTCCTGTAATCGAAAAAGCTCTTTCCGACTGGACACTGGTCGCTTTAATTGTAAGCAATGCTCTATAAAGTTGCTTGAGCTTTTCGCTCGAAGATTTGATGGGTTGAAACGAGCCAAAACGATTGAAGGTGTTTTGGAACGATTTCCATCTGCGTATAAAATTAGAAATATAGAAAACAAAATTTCAAGAGAGACTAAAACTAAAAAATATTAAAACCAGTTTTGGTTACTCAGTTTCGGTTTTAGGGATTAAATATGAAAACTGGTTTTAATCGGTTTCAAGCCCTAGAAGAGGTGTGCTAAAAGACTTTTGGCCACCTTTCTCCATCCCACATAATCTTTTGGCAAATATTACACTTTGCAGTGATATCGCTAGGATCATTTATTGTATACATTGACCACACAAAACTTGTCATGATTTATACTTAATAGTTTAATACAACACAAGAACCTGAAAGAGAACAAAACAATTAAACATCTGAATATACTTAAATTATTATTTATCTTATATTTTGGGGGGGGGGGGGTCGCTTGCCCCAATCCAAAACAAAACATAGCAATATGAGTGTAAAAATAATACGGCACCTAATAATATATAGGGTGTCCATAAATGATTACCCTGATTAACCACTTAACGAATTTGCCCGAATATACTCGGGCATCAAAGACTCGCTCTAAAAAATTTACCCAAATTTACTCGGGCGCATGAAAAATTTGAAGTATGTTTAAAATTTGAACGAGATATCTCGTGCATTTACTCTAATTGGCTGTACTGCTCGAAAGCCACGCCTCTGGGCGTGGTTTGAAGCCTGGCTTTTGACATATAACACATATAATTATGTTTATATACAGTACTTTCTCAGTGCGCAACAGTCATCCGAGGTGCGTTGTATGTCTGTCCAAATCATTTTTTACATATGGTAATTTTAGTCATATAAAGATGGATTCTGATAGTGAAGAAAGTTTGTTAGGAAATGTTGAAGATATACATCTGAGCTCTTCCGAAGATGATAACAGTGATTCCTCTTGCTCAGAAGACTTTTCGGAGGGTGAATCAGATGAAACATTTGAGCAATTTCGTCAATCGTGGTTTGAAGAGACTCAGCCTACGGTAGCTCCTCCAAGATTTGACTTCACAAAGAGTAATGCAAATACGAATGTTCCCGTTGAAGGTAATCCATTAGATTTTTTCAATTTATATTTTACTGATGAACTCATCGATATTATTGTAACTGAGACGAATCGGTATGCAATGCAACACGGGAAGAGTGCTTGGAGAGCTACAGACAGTAATGAGATAAGAGTGTTTTTAGCAATAACAATGCTGCAAGGCCTAATTCCAAAGCCTAACTATTGGCTTTATTGGACAAAAAAGCCTATCATGGATACACCATTTTTTAGACAGTGCATGACTCTCAAAAGATTTCAGCTTTTGAAAAGTAATTTACATTTTGCAAATAATGAAGATTATGACCCAAATACCCACCCATACCAGAAACTGAACAAAATTTATCCAGTTTACAAATACCTTAGTGACAAATTCAATTCTCTATACAACCTAGATCGTGATGTGACAATTGATGAGAGCCTTATGATGTATAAAGGACGTCTTGGGTGGGTGCAGTATATGCCTCTGAAGAGAGCTCGCTTTGGCATAAAATTATACATGCTTTGCGAATCAAAGTCAGGCTATGTTTGGTCAACAATCATATACACTGGAAAAGGTACTCAAGTGAGTCAGGTTTATAAAGATCTTCCAGTATCTATCCAAATTGTGATGTCATTGATGGAGCCATTATTGGGGAAAGGTCATTGCCTGACTACAGACAACTTTTATACTTCACCGGAGCTGGCTAACTTATTGGTTGAACATCGTACACACACTTATGGGACTGTAAAACAAACAATGAAAGGGATACCTGCGCAAATAAAAAACAAAAAACTGAAAAAGGGGGAAAGTATTGCATTTAGGTGTCGAAAAGTTTTGGCTATGAAATGGAAAGACAAACGGGATGTCACTCTTCTATCAACTGTTCATTCTTCAGAAATGACAGAATGTGTAAGAAGGCGAGGTGTTGTCCGTGTGCCTCAGATTGTGAAGGATTACAACAACACCATGGGAGGAGTTGATCGGGTTGATCAAACACTTTCAAGCTACCCAATCATGAGGAAATGGGGAAAGAAGTATTACCGGAAGTTGTTTTTCATCTTTTAGAATTAGCTGTATGGAATTCTTTCATTCTTTTCAAACAAACGGGACAAAGCAAGAAACCATTAGACTACAGAATGGAGCTGATCGACATGATGGTTGCAAAATACAAAGTATCTTTCGTAGCTTCAAGGGGTCAACCAAGCACCAATGCCACACCACTTCGAATGTCAGGGTGCCACTTTCCAGATATTATTCCAGCAACTGAGAAAAAAACGAACCCAACAAGGATATGTGCAGTTTGTACACGAAAGAAAACCGAAAGGGGAAAAAAAATTCGCCGTGAGTCAAGATATTACTGCAGAGATTGCGATGTAGGCCTATGCGTTTCTCCGTGCTTTCGTGATTATCACTCGAAGTATGATTTCTCTTAAAAGTAATATGCCAATTTTCTTTTACATAGTTTTTATTTAGTTCAGAGTTGTTTTGAAAGGAATTTGCTTTACATTTATTATTATTTTTATTAAAAAAAACATGTATTTCTCGTTTTAAAAAATGAACGTATAAACTCGGGCAAATTTTTCAAAGGACATGTAATTCTTTATAACTTCTTAAAAATAAAAAAAATAATAAAATGTCGATTATTTTCCTCTTTAGCACAATAAAAAGAATAAAATATTCTATTAAAAAAAATAGATATATATTGTCCACTTTCTTGGAAATAAATAAGTTTGTTAAGTGGTTAAAGCATGCTATAACTTTTAAATAAACGCTCATATTCAAACACAGTTTTAATCATAAGTAGATAAACATACAACGTTTTGATACATAGTTAATGAACTTAATAAGCTTCCACATGTGCACCCCTAGTGGCATGTAAAATGTCTAAACAGTATTCACACTCACGCCACACATTTTCCAACATTTGTGGGTTAACTGTTGCAATTGCATCTGTAATGCGTTCTCGCAATGTCCTGATATCTGGAACAACTGTTGCATAAACCAAATCTTTAACATGACCCTAGAGAAAGAAATCCAGCGGGGTAATGTCTGGTGATCTTGGGGGGCCATGGGATTGGCCTGTCCCTGCCAATCCATCGATTTGGAAATGTTGCGTCGAGAGTTTCACTAACAACATGCACCCAATGAGGGGGATGCCCCATCTTGTTGGAAGATGACAGTTGGCTGCCTGTCCTGCAGCTGGGGGATGGCATAATTGGTGAGCATATCCAGGTACACAGTTGTGGAAACTGTTCTCAGTGTCTCCACCGTCCCATTGGAAACTGATGGTCTACCACTGCTCTTTCCCTTTTCCATGTTTCCAGTTTCCAAGAATTTTTTCATCCACGACTTAATTAACTTCACATCAGGTGGATTCTTTCCATACTTTGTTCTGAACCTTCGCTGAACACTGACAGATTTTGTTTCTGCAAGCCACACAACACATTGTGCCTTCTCTGTCACAGACGCCATCTTAACTGAAAAGCTACTGCAGCGCTCCTAGCAGCAAATGCGGTAGACGAAACACACCAGCACAGAAACTCTATGCGTGTACGAGATCACCTGTAAAAAGAAAATGGATGTAAGATTCGTCATTAAAACATGAGAGCATACTGTTTTCAGGGTAAACATTTATGGACATCTGTATATCCGGCCGGATAGATATGGCCATATTCCGCATATCCAGTATCCAGCCAGATATGAAAAATTCATATCTGGTGCACCCTAGTCATGGCCATTTAAAATTACTCTTTGTTCTCTCATTTCACAATTTTTCTACTCAATTTATAACTGACCCTGATATTAGGGATGTACCAATATTGCTTTTTAGCCAATAACTGATACCAATAATTAAAAAAGTGTTAGCCAATAACCAAAGCTGGGCACAAACCGTTAATCCGTTAATCGTTAATTAACGAAGTTAATTTTTCGTTAACGATTTAACTTTTAAGTTAACTTTGAAAATCATTATCGGACTAATTAACTTCCATTACATTTAACTTCCGTTAACTCAAGTCCATTAACACAAAAATTCATAAATAAAGCTGGACGACTACTTCTTGTTCAAGTCAAGGGAAGGAGACAAATTGATTTTCAACTGCAAGCTGTGCCTGCCCAAGACTGTGCCAATCAAGGGGCACCTGACAAGCCTCAACAACCTCAAGCAGCACATCAAGAGGAACCACCCAGCCAAGTTCATGCAGTTTGATGAGAAGATCAAGGCAGGTTCATCTCGTGGAAAAGCCAAGCAGAGGTTTTCCTCTGGTTCCAGCAGCGACAGCAGCACTTTGATATCGAGTGGAAATTCCACGATTTATTTTTTTTCTGGTTACAATTAAATGCAGGACCTTGATACAATAATAGCGTTGTTTACGTAAACGTTTAAGAATACAATTATTCCAACTATATTTATTTATTGCAATAAAGTTATATTTTTTTTAACACCAGCCAGTAGATACGTTTTAGTTTTGCTCATTCAATTATCGTTATATTATTGAGTAAAATACAGCAGAATAATATTGCAGAATAATACAAATTTGAATTTCTACAATTTACTAATTCTCCATTGTTTTATTTCCAGATCATGTCACCTGTGGCCAAAGCACTCGACAAGATCCAGGGGGAGGAACAAGCCTACCTTGGGACTCTGCTGCCAACAGTTGCTGCGACAATCTTCAGGCTTAAGGACTTGAAGTCCAAGGGCCTCGTCTACTGCAGCGCCTTGGTCGACGCACTTTGGCAGGCATCGACAAAAGGTTTGGGCCCCTCCTGGAGGATGACGAATGCCAGCTGGCTGCTGCCTTCCATCCCAGGTTTCGCCTCATCTGGTTGGACAAGTATGACAACACCAAGGTCGCCAGGGTGAGGAAAAGCATGAAGGGTACAGTCGAGGAGGCCATGAAGCAGCAGTCCAACGAAGTGGGCAGCAACAACGAGGAGGAGGAGGAGGATGACTTCTTCAGTGCTGTCATCCAGACAAAAGAGAGCAGCAGAAGCCACAGGTCACTCAAGGGCAAGGCCCAGAACTTGGTCAAGACCTGGCTGGAGACCAACTCCAAGGACTTGCTGACAGATGCTGCCTTCTTGGGTGAGCAAGTGTTGGTGGACTTGTTCATCAAGTTCAACACAGCCATCCCCTCCAGTGCTGCAGTGGAGCATTTGTTCTCTATGGGCAAGGACATCCTGAGGGCCAAGAGATCATCCCTGTCTGATGAAAACTTTGATATGCTAATTTTCATGAAGGGCAACATGCATCTTATGGACAAAATGGAGAACGAGAAGAAGAGGGAAAATAAATTATATATATATTGTGTTTTTCATTTTTTATAATAAAAGTTAACGTTAATGGTTATCGGTAACTTCCGTTACATGTTTAACGAATTAACGGTTAACGAAGTTAACTTTTTGGTTAATGGATTAGCGGTTAACGAAGTTAACTTTTTGGTTAACGGTGCCCACCACTGCCAATAACTGATACTGTGGGGGTTGTGAAGTTTCTCACAACCCCCCGTGATTTTCAAATTCCCCATTTTTTGGGGGTTGTGGAGTTTTTCATAAAAAAGCTTCACCCTAGTTTTCAAGTCCTATCTGGGTCCCCTCTCACAAGTTTTTCTTTCCCCACAGGAGTAGTTAGGAAACCATTAATGGTAATTAGGATTAAGGTTATGAAACCTGAATAGACCCTTAATACAGACCTCCTGTCAGAAGCCAAGGAAGTGTGGAAAGCCTTTAAAAGGTAGGAGTTTTTGTAATCCTTGGCTAGAGTTCATTTGTATTTCACCATCATTATCATGGTTAATTATTATTATTAAGGGTAGACATACATATAGGTTGTTGAAACTGACTGAGTATAGATAGGTTTGCCACCTTGTCATGTAACTAGCTAGAGAACCAATTATCATTATTATAGGTCACCAGTCATATTATTCCAGAGTTAGGTTTTTGCCCATGCTTGTTTGGCAATGATTATAGGTTGATTAACTCATGTGAGATAGGTTTGCCATAATTGTCAATGTTTGTAGTTATTATTTTGTATGTTGGTTATTTATTATTTATGTGCTTTGATTTCATGAGTAAATTATGTTTCCAGTGATCAATTATGAAGTCATGATTCCAGTTAATGTTTGTGGTTAATTGCCTGTTATGTTGGTTATTTATTATTTATGTGCTTTGATTTCATGAGTAAATTATGTTTTCCAGTGATCAATTATGAAGTCATGATTCCAGTTAATGTTTGTGGTTAATTGCCTGTTATGTTGTTATTATTGTGATTAATGGTGCTAGATGCATGTAACTAATAATCTTGTGTTGTTCTAGGCAACCCTGTTTGGGATTCAACTCAGTGGTCCGGATTCATCAGGCTTGGATTGTGGGTCCCATCCAGTGGGAGCTACGCAGTTTGTGTCAACCACTGTTGGCCACTGGATCTGCCCTGAAATCAGGCCTGTGACCCTAACCCTACTAACTAGCAGCCAATAAAGGAATTGGAACTCAGGTCATAAAAGGGGGGGTCAAGTTTGGAGGGTAGTTAAGCTGGGACAAGGGTTAAACATTCTGTGCAAGTCATTTCCGGTACTTTTCTCCCACTTGTTTCTATCCTTTCTGCCAAATCTCACTAAGGGTTCTTGGGGCTCTAGGTGTTTTGTCAAGTGCGGTGCATTGCCAGTCCTTTTGTTATGTTTATGCTGTCACACTGAATAGTTGTTTATTTCAGATATAATAAAGAGAAAAACCCAAGTAGTTACTTCTATTAGGTCTACCTTTGAATTCTAGCCCTTTCTTGGACCCTGAGCGGTTGGGTCTCTTACTCAGTGGAGAGTCAGATTGAGACACCTGCACTAGGGGAAGTCCTTTACAGTTAATGTGCGAGTCGGACCTGAATAACCTGGAAATAAACCACTGACCAGAGAGGCCTTCCTAGATACCAGAGGAGATTACATCTTTGCCCAGTCTCTTGACTGTTCCGAACCAGAAACGTAAAAGGTGCTGGGTGGTTGGAAACACAGATACTCGGGGACTACGGCCTACGCCGCCACCGTAGCATACTTTTTGGCATCCCCAGCGGGATTGGTTGAGAGATTGGTTGAAGATAGTAAAGTTTAAAAAGGGGAACAGGGGAGAATGTCGAACCCAGAGATGACCCAGAGTATTGAGGTTGCTGAGGAAGTAGTGGACAGCTTGGTGAGGGGGTAGTGGCATCCGCCACCCAATCCCCACTGAGAGATATTGAGGATCAACTCGTGAATTACGGTCTACTACTGCGGGTACAACTTCTGACCAGGATGTGTATGCTCTCAGAAGAGTGGCATTGACAGTAGCCACCTGGTTAGAACAAGTGAGCAGCCCTGAACAGCCCAGGTTTCGAATAGACGATGGAGCCAATGGCCCTGCTATGAACTGGGGAGAAGAGAGAATGATGGGTCCCAGGAGAGTGATTCATTTGGGACAGAAGCCGAAGACCTGAACCGACTACCAGGAGCCCAAAGGTGGGCCAAATCACCCCCTACCTTTCAGGCTTCAGAAAGCCAGCCCAGACCAACAGTCAACCGGAGACCTCCTATGAAGTTTCACCGAGAGCTTGGGGAGACAAATGGGGAGGATGAACCAGGGACATTTACCGCAAGACAGGGGTCCCACCCACCCAGCCAACCACTGCCAACATTGGCAACAGAGCAGCTCCTGGAACGCCTTGCTAAAGCTCTAGAGAAACTAGATGGGCGCCGCTTTCCTCAACCATTGCCATTTGATATATCAGATGGGAGAACATTCGAAGAATTTAGGAAGGAGTTTGAGGATTATGCTGACAATACAGTAGCAGGAGGACACAACTACTGGAAAGCGGCATTGCGAGAGTGTCTTATGGGAAAGATGAGAGGGGGTTTTGATTTAATTGACCGACCAGGGATGCCATACGGAGTTGTCAGGAAGAGACTGCAGACTTACTACAGAGAACTCCATTCTACCGTGACAAGAGACAAGCGAGAGGCATTTACTAATGCTCAATTACGACCCAGTGAGACCTTATACCAGTATGCAACCAGGTTAGAAACTGTGTGGATGGCTGCAAGCCCGAAGTAGAAGTGGATAATTGCCGAGAACTGATTTCAAAATTTCTTAGCACTGTTCCAGATGCATTTTCCGTGAAGATTGAAGTTGCCCTGGCACGGCACGATTGACGCGTGGAGCTGGGACCCAGTTGAATTGGCCAGCAGTGAGAGAATTGGCAGCTAGTGAGAGGGAACCTTCAGGGAAATCTTTAGCCTTATCTAGACCTCTCCCCAGCCTGCAGGAGGCCTGGAACTAGGAATGTCCCCTTTGGTACTCCAACCACCAGCAGGTGGCCAGAATACAAGGTCAGTTAGTGATCAAGGTCAGCCCCAAAGGAACCCAAACCAACAAAATCACCAGTCTCACCCTCAGTTGCGGGCCTGGCAGCAGGGTTCAGGACCAGCCAGCCATCTAACCACCCTCCACCACCACCATCTGATCGTCCTGGGTGAACTGTAATTACTGTGGAAGGAGAGGTCACCTGGAACGGGATTGTCGTCGGCGTTTAGGGGTGTGTTTGCGGTGTGGTGAGCGGGATCATTGGGTGTCACGATGCCCTTACCACCTAATGGGTATGGTCATAGCCAGCGATCACGCCAGCAGAGTAGGCCCAGTTCAAGAGCACCGAGTCCTACCATCTCAAGGGAACCAGTTCCTGGGCCTAACCAGACCAGCCCACGAGGGACTGAGCCGAATCAAGAACTGCGCCCTTTAAACAGTAAGCTCTGAGGCGAGAGGGGAACCCCCAGAGCTCCTAGCAGGACGAATAGTGCCCCTAACTAGTGGCCCAATACCAGAACAAGAATTTATGGGTGAAGTACAGATGGGGGGAGATCCAGTGTGTGTCAACCCAGTTTTGCCTGTGAGAATGAATGCGAGTGCAGTTCCTTTTGTCCCCAGAGATATGAGGCAACAGAGCTTTTCCCATCTTTTGGTGGGAGGACTGAATCATTGATTGTAAATCCTGGTACTGAGTGTCCTGATAGGTCCCCCGTTAGTTGCGAGCCTGCTAGTAATAACCTAGGGTATCCAGGTCCATTTGGTCTGGATGAGAGTGTAAATATTCCTGAAGAGTCTGATAGGGAGCAACCCCCTGACCAGAATAATGAACCCGAAGCTGATGCTCCCGAAACGTATTTGATAAATAGTAATGTCTTTGACACTGATGGGTTGGATGAGGAGATGACTGGACAGTTAGCGCCTCAATCTTTACTGAAGGTGGATATACGGTTTGAACATTCGGAGAACTACTTGGCAGTACTTGATTCCGGAGCTACAGTTGGAATCTTGGATCACTCAGTGGTAGAGGAACTGGAGTTAACTCCAGAGATGCAGAGCTGTAACTTGAGGATTCGAGGGATTGGAGTGAACAACCATATTAAACCACTGGGGGTGATTACGCTGGGGTTATCGATTCATGGAGTGGAAATGGAGCCTGTTCTATTTGCAGTGGTAAAAAGGTTGAAGTTCCCAGTTGTATTGGGAATTAATGTACAATGTTAGTGGTACCAAATGGATTACTGTAATAATGAGATTTGGGCATTTGGCTAAGTTGACCTAGTTATGAAAATGGTTTTTCCCTCTGTTATAATTGGCCAGTTTGAGTAAAGCAATTGTTATTAGATAAGTCTGTAATAATTTGTGGTACTAATGAGTTTAATGTAAGTGTAGGTTAGCTCACTGGGAGGGTCAGCATGGTTTTGATGCAATAACTTTTATAATGTATACTCCCATGTTTAGATTGTCAGGCGATGCATTATCCTGTTAGGGACCATGAAGGAGGAAAGAATTGTGAGGGGGGTTTTTTCTTAGGGGGAAGGAATGTGGGGGTTGTGAAGTTTCTCACAACCCCCCCGTGATTTTCAAATTCCCCATTTTTTGGGGGTTATGGAGTTTTTCATAAAAAAGCTTCACCCTAGTTTTCAAGTCCTATCTGGGTCCCCTCTCACAAGTTTTTCTTTCCCCACAGGAGTAGTTAGGAAACCATTAATGGTAATTAGGATTAAGGTTATGAAACCTGAATAGACCCTTAATACAGACCTCCTGTCAGAAGCCAAGGAAGTGTGGAAAGCCTTTAAAAGGTAGGAGTTTTTGTAATCCTTGGCTAGAGTTCATTTGTATTTCACCATCATTATCATGGTTAATTATTATTATTAAGGGTAGACATACATATAGGTTGTTGAAACTGACTGAGTATAGATAGGTTTGCCACCTTGTCATGTAACTAGCTAGAGAACCAATTATCATTATTATAGGTCACCAGTCATATTATTCCAGAGTTAGGTTTTTGCCCATGCTTGTTTGGCAATGATTATAGGTTGATTAACTCATGTGAGATAGGTTTGCCATAATTGTCAATGTTTGTAGTTATTATTTTGTATGTTGGTTATTTATTATTTATGTGCTTTGATTTCATGAGTAAATTATGTTTTCCAGTGATCAATTATGAAGTCATGATTCCAGTTAATGTTTGTGGTTAATTGCCTGTTATGTTGGTTATTTATTATTTATGTGCTTTGATTTCATGAGTAAATTATGTTTTCCAGTGATCAATTATGAAGTCATGATTCCAGTTAATGTTTGTGGTTAATTGCCTGTTATGTTGTTATTATTGTGATTAATGGTGCTAGATGCATGTAACTAATAATCTTGTGTTGTCTAGGCAACCTGTTTGGGATTCAACTCACGTGGTCCGGATTCATCAGGCTTGGATTGTGGGTCCCATCCAGTGGGAGCTACGCAGTTTGTGTCAACCACTGTTGGCCACTGGATCTGCCCTGAAATCAGGCCTGTGACCCTAACCCTACTAACTAGCCAGCCAATAAAGGAATTGGAACTCAGGTCATAAAAGGGGGGGTCAAGTTTGGAGGGTAGTTAAGCTGGGACAAGGGTTAACATTCTGTGCAAGTCATTTCCGGTACTTTTCTCCCACTTGTTTCTATCCTTTCTGCCAAATCTCACTAAGGGTTCTTGGGGCTCTAGGTGTTTTGTCAAGTGCGGTGCATTGCCAGTCCTTTTGTTATGTTTATGCTGTCACACTGAATAGTTGTTTATTTCAGATATAATAAAGAGAAAAACCCAAGTAGTTTACTTCTATTAGGTCTACCTTTGAATTCTAGCCCTTTCTTGGACCCTGAGCGGTTGGGTCTCTTACTCAGTGGAGAGTCAGATTGAGACACCTGCACTAGGGGAAGTCCTTTACAGTTAATGTGCGAGTCGGACCTGAATAACCTGGAAATAAACCACTGACCAGAGAGGCCTTCCTAGATACCAGAGGAGATTACATCTTTGCCCAGTCTCTTGACTGTTCCGAACCCAGAAACGTAAAAGGTGCTGGGTGGTTGGAAACACAGATACTCGGGGACTACGGCCTACGCCGCCACCGTAGCAATACCAATATCTAGCACTCCCTCAGATTGCAACTTATATTAATTATAAGCAAGTGACAGGCAAGTCTTCCTGAGTACAGTTTTTAATAAATAAGCTTTTTACTTACAGCTAATACATCGTTTTAGTTGGTAATATAATCTATGAGTTATGATTTCAAGGAAATTTCCTTGGGCAAGGTTTGAAACAAATTTTTTGGGACATTTTGTAAACTTTTCAAAATTTGAGCAGCCTACTATACATATCCATATATTCAAGTATGAAAATTTTTGGTGAGGACCCTCTAAGTTGGTGGAAGTTGCACAGCAGTACTTTGCCAACTTAGGGGAACTTAGCTCAGAGATATTTGGGAGCACCATCAACAACAGTTGCAAGCAAACACATGTTCATTAGTTCAGTATTGGAGAAAACATTGCCAGTGCTACTAGAAATCAGCTCTCTCCTGAACATACAGAGCAGCTGCTATTTTTACACGAGAACTTAACCCTTGTGAAAAAATAAGTTATGTGGTGATAAAACAATAAAATATTGGAAATTTCATCCTCAAAATAGTCTTCTATTCATAATTTTAGGAAAATTGTACAGTATTTTGAAATATCGGCTGATACCAATATCTACTAATATCACCAATACTGATATATCAGTACATCCCTACCTGATATCCCACAAGCTTTTAATTTATACAGAATTCTTATATGTGGAACTAACCTAGTATCAAATGCCAAGTACAGTAATCCCTTGTTTTACACAATTTTGTTAAACGTGATTTTGCATATGCATGAGTAAGCCATGCCATACCTAAAATACTAAATTTGAACAGATAAATATTGCATGCCAGTTCCACGTGTAGTGCAATTACATACCATACTGTGCAGCGCACCTAGTGAGTCAGCCACCACACAGTTGCTAGTGACGCACCACAGCTGGTCACCCAATTTGTTATATCTCCTGGATTATAACTATTTTTTGTTAAAAACACTACTTTTTTGATTAATATGGCTTCAAAACATCCAGCTAGTTCTCCTGCAGAGGGTGAGGCTAAAAGATCAAGAAAAGTAATGACTTTAGTGCAAAAAGTAGAGTTGTTAGATTAAATTAAAGTCAGGCATGTCAGCAGCAGCAATTGTTAGGTTGTTTGGGGTGAATGAATCAACAGTGCGAACAATCAGGAAAAATGAACAAAGTAAGAGATTCAGTTAAATCACCTGCCCCCATAAGTGCTAAAATTGCACAAATTGGTAGATACAGTATCCTGTGCTAGTGAAAATGGAAAAGGCTTTGAACATTTGGATTCAGGATATGGATAGAAAAAATGCACCATTAAGCAGTGCAATTATCTGTGAGGAAGCCAAGCAGATCTACAGCCATTTTGTCCCATGTGACACTGCTAGAGCTAGTGCTGAGTTTAGTGCAAACAAAGGCTGGTTTGGAAATTTCAAGACAAGATGTTCTCTCCACAATATCACTCATAAATAGTACTGCACAGCAATCCTCACCATCATCATCATCTAAAGATTTAAAAGTTAGGAACCAGTGTCTTGAGTCTTGTGCAAAAGCTAATAGGATGTTAGGCTTCATAGCGTGTAATGTCAAATTTAAATTGAAGAATATTATAGGGTAATTCTACGAGAAATAGACAAATGAAGTACACAGTAACCTCTTCAAAATTCATGAAACTTGGTGTGAGGGTTGGGGTTTAGGTCCAAATTACAAATTTCTGAATTTTTTTGAAAATTGGTCAAATTTTATGGCTTGACCAAATTTTGGTCAAATGAAAAAAACAATAATTTTAAAACGTAAATATCTTGGCTCCTAATTGTGGTAGTGTAGTAAGTCTTAAATGATAAAATATGTAAAATTAACTGTAGTTTCTAAATATGTATCATTTTTTTAGGGTAACAAAAACAAAATTATGATTTTTTGGAGTTTTTTTTTTTGCGATTTGGCAGCGAAGATATCATTTTTTGAAAAAAAGACCAGGAATAAAAAGTTTATTTGATGTATGTACACCATAATAAGTAATAAAAAGTCAGCTTATCGATGATTATTATGAAAAAAAATGACAAAAAAAAAAATCCTCCAAATTTTAATAATTTTTTGCTTTCTTTCTAGATTTTCAGTATATACCTACCTAATTTTCTAGTATACGTAAATTTACCTAACCCTTAAAATGCCTCAAAACACAAAATTTTGTTGCGATCCTATGAAAAAACACTCAAGAAGAATTTTCTGTAACATCAAAAAAGTAAACTTTGCCATGGCAGCTGCAAGCTATGGAATTCTGGAAGAAAATCAATTACTATGCAGCAACTGCTATGTCACAATTAAAAAGAAGCCAATTGTATTAGAACATGTTCAACATTCATCCAGAGAGCCGGAACCTGCACCAATACCTGAGCCAGACATACTTAACGAATGTATGGAGCGAAGCAGTAGCGATTCCACAAATCCACCACCACTGGAAGAATTTGTGTTCAAGACAGGCAATTCAATAAAGATTTGCTCAGCGACAATATTTTACCTTTATTTGATGAAAGCCCTATTAAAACAGGTAATAAAACAATAGAGACTCCATTCAAGACATTTGTTTCTTAATGCCAAATTCGTAGTTTTCTGTTTTTAAATATTAGCATCAGCACTTGAATTAGGGTTGCACCGATAAGCAAATTAGCCGATTACCGATTAATCGGCCTAAAATAATCGGCCGATAATTTTTTATATACTGTATAAGTGTATAGCACTATATGGTTACTGAATTACGCCGCTTATACCTATTATACTGGTAAATAGGAGCACAATATAAAATGTAGGCCTAATATCTAATATTTTTTTATTTAATATTAATCTAATATTTCTAGAACTATTTACATATTCTAATTCTTTAATTTCTTTTACAGATTAAATTAAGCATTTTAATGAAAGTTGCCAAGAAATTTTATATTTTTGTTACAAATTTAAATAGCATAAAGCCCTTATGGCTCCAAGCATTGCATGGAAATACTTTAAAGTAGATAAAAATAACAAAATTATTTGCAAATGCACCCTATGCAATGTTTCCATCTCAAATTTTGTTTATCGTTAGAGAGTAGGTTAAGGCCACTTTTGTTTTGCAAGAGGAAAGCTTAAATGGATTCTTTTGTTCAGTAAGGTACAATAATTTTTTTGTTTTAATAAATGGAGTGATAATGGAGTAAATTAATTCAATAATACTCTGCCTATTATTCTCCAAACAATGCAAATTGGTAGAAAATATTTAATAAAAACCAAGCAAAATATTATTTAAGTTCATTCCATGTCTAGGATAACTGAAATTCTTAAACCAGGGATGCAATTTCTGTAATGTAATAAACAAAGATGACCGAGTATGAAAACCGATTAATCGGCAAAAAAAAAAGAAGCCGATGACCGATTAATCGGCAAATGGCCGATATGGCCAATTACCGATTGTCAACCGATTAATCGGTGCAACCCTAACTACCCTAACTTGAATACATATATACAAAATATTTGATATTTGATTATTTCACGCAACCTAAATTTATGAATTTGTTTTATAGCTGGATTGAAGCCGGGACAAAAACAGATAAAGGCTTCTACGAAATTCAGATTGACAACAGAAAAGGTTAAACGAAGTTTTAAAGCTGCTTATGGGGCTCCTATTGACTATTCTGAAGCTGGTCCATCAAAAAAAAGTTGTTTGGAAGATGATTTAGAGAGGCAAGACTACTTTTCGGACATAGTTATTGAAATTTGACCTTTTAAATTAAATTTAATACAGTCATCGAAGTATATACTAAATTAAGTTTTATCTGTTTACATTTTTATAATCGGACAATATAATACATATACATATATTTTATGAAAAGTTTAATTAAAAATATACTAATTAAACTTAATGTCAAATATACTTTATTTCAGGTATCAAAAGGTTATGGAAGAATTAAAGGAGAAATTTCAAGCAAGTAACGATCGCAATCTTAGGTTACAAATACTATCATTGTATCCCTATCCCATTGAAAAAACTGCTGACTTCTTTGGAGCAACAAAGTATATGGTGCGTAAGAGCCGCAATCTTCAAAAACAGTTTGGGATTCTTCCTAACATTCCAAACATGACGAAAGGGAAGGTCATCACAGTTGAAATGAAAAAAATCATTCAGGAGTTTTATGAAAATGACGAATATAGTAGGATGTGCCCGGGAATCAAGGATTATAAGTTTGCAATAAATGAAGAGGGTGAAAAAATAAAAAAACAAAAAAAGACTGGTATTGTATAACTTGAAAGAGTTATATGCTGAATATGCAAAAAATGATGAAAATCCCAAAATAGGCTTTAGTACCTTTGCTCATCTTCAACCGTCGTGGTGCGTGCTTGCGGGACAAAGCGGAACTCAGTGTCTGCGTATGTACGCATCACGAAAATCCGAAACTACAAATATCAGCATTAGGCATTAAAGATTTAGACTACAAAAAATTAATGTCTTTATCCATCTGTGGCATGGACAATGAAGATTGTATGATGCACCGATGCAAAAGATGCCCGCGAGAGGTCGGAATAAAAAATTATTTGGAAAGTTTGGACTTCATGGCGATGGAAGAGAGAAAATATAAACAATGGGTGTCCGTCGATCACTGTGTTAAAAGATATCACCGAAACTCCAGAGGAATACGTGGAATCGCTCACAAAAAAAATTGCACAACTGACAAGACACCACTTCACGAAAAATGTCAGTCGAGTTACTTCAAAAATCTAAAAGAAACTGCCCGAAAATGAAGGTGTTTTGGTGGGTGATTTCGCGGAAAACTTCTCATTCATCGTACAAGATTGTGCCCAGGGGTTTCATTGGGAGAACTCGCAATGTACAGTGCACCCATTCGTTTATTATTCCAAAAACAATGCAGGAAAACTAATTTGCAAAAGTTACTGCTTCGTTTCAAACCATCGCAGGCATGATACAATTCTGGTACATAGTTTTCACAAAAAATTAATCCTGTGCATCCAACAACAAAATTCAAACCTAACTAAAATTCATTATTTCACAGATGGATGCGCGGCTCAGTATAAGAATAAAACAAATTTTCTAAATTTATGCCATCATTTCGAAGACTTCAAAATTCAGGCTGAGTGGAATTTTTTCGCGACATCCCACAGGAAGAATGCCTGTGACGGTATTGGCGGAACGGTAAAAAGAGCAGTCACCAGAGAAAGCTTACGACAGCCTCTCAACCATCAAATCTTAACAGCTGAGGACTTCTACAATTTCTGCTCTCAAGAATTCCTAACCGCTATTGACTTTTTTTTACGTCTCTGAGGCAGAAGTTGTAGATGTAGAGCTTTCTTTGCAAAAACATCTGAGTGAACCTATTACTTCTAGCAAAGGTACTCAACAATTACATCGCTTCGTCCCAATTTCCAAGAATTTGTTGAAGGTTTATCCACTCTCTCAGAGTGCACAGTCAGTCGAAATAAGAGAGCTCATTAGAGTTTCTGCTTCGGATCAAGAACATAATACTGTCTCTCAATGCAAAATTGAAACTGGCTCTTTTGTGGGTTGTATGTATGAAAATAAACTATGGCTCGGATTAGTCCAGTCCTTTGACTGTGAATATGATGATTTTCTGATAAAATTTCTCCATCCTTCGGGCGTATGTCCCTCATACATTTTTCCTGCGCAAGATGATGTTTGTCACGTTCCAACAGAAAATATATTTGGGAGTATTGAAGCAAGTTTACAAGGAGGAACAAGAATACAATACATTTTTCCACTTCAAGAATTAAATAACTTTTCAAAGAAGATAAAATAAATTCTATCGAATGTATACTATTTAAGACTGTCTATATAATATTTCTAAAATTTTTATATAAGATTTGTGTATCTACTTAATAGTTATAAAAATCTTTTGAAATTCTTTTTTATTATTATATTATTAGTGTCTAAAATTTGGATTCACGATGAGAATACTGTCTCTTAATTCATTCTCAAAGACTTGTGTACGTGTAGTATTAGGAAGAGTATTTTATACTCTGATAAGCGCTTTATAAATTAAACATTATTATTGTCAATATATTCTGTCCCTAAATATAAGAGAGGTTATGTATGTACATTGTACATATATTTTAAAAGCTTTTTTCTCCTTTGGTTTATCTACATGTATTTTTTATGATTTGAAAATTATCTTTTTTTGGACCAACAAGTCTGTAATAAATCTTCGTTGTCTGAAAAAAAATGTTATTACTTAATTTCAAACTCAGTTTTGAGCCTTATAATAAACTATAAGCTGACTTTTATTACTTATTATGGTGTACATACATCAAATAAACATTTTTTATTCTTGGTCTTTTTTCCGAAAAATAATATCTTCGCTGCCAAATCACAAAAAAAAAAAAATTGACATTTTTTCCAAAAAATCATAATTTTATTTTTGTTACCCTAAAAAAATGATACATATTTAGAAACTAGTTAATTTTACATATTTTATCATTTAAGACTTATTACGCTACCACAATTAGCAGCCGAGATATTTACATTTGAAAATTGTTTGTTTTTTTCATTTGACCAAAATTTGGTCAAGCCATAAAATTTGACCAACTTGACCAATTTTCAAAAAAATTCAGATTTTTGTAATTTGGACCAAAACCAACACTCACACCAAGTTTCATGAATTTTGGAGATGGTGGAGTGTACATTTGGCACTTTCATTTGTCTATTTGTCCTGGAATTACCCTATATTGCCCCTTTACAAGTCCCTAGTCAGGCCTCATTCAGAATATGCCATTCAGTTTTGGTGCCCGTATTTGCGTGAGGATATTGATAGGTTGGAAAGGGTTCAGCATCATGCCACGAAAATAATGAAACTAATTCCGTCATTGTGCAACAAGTCTTACGAAGATAGGATTAAAGAGTTAGATTTGCATTCACTCGAAACTAGGAGATTAAGGGGGGTAGAGCTTATTGAAGTTTTCAAAATCATTAATAAAATCAATAACGTAAATTTTGACAAACTGTTCATTTTTGATAATAGCAATACAGTACTTGTAATAATGGATTTAAGTTGCGTGGCAGACATTTCATTACTAATATCGCTAAAAACTGTTTATGTTTAAAGTAATTGATAAATGGAATAATCTTCCTGCGTCCATCATGAACTCTACCAGTGTTAATATGTTTAAAAACCGTTTAGATAGGCATTTTAAAAAATATTAACGTTGTTTAAAATAATAAAACAATTAGCAACAGGAGCTCTGGGGGTGATGGTTGAGGATGAGTCTGTTGACAATTAATGCCAGCTTGTGATATACCAGCAATAAAATTATTATTTAAAAAAAAAAAATTAGACTAACATGAACGTACTGTAGCTGTAGCTCGTAGTGTAAACTAACCCACTTTTTGTTATACTCTTCCTACTCTTTTTATTTTTTTCTCTCTCTCTCTCTTTACTTGCATGTCTGCAGTTTGCATGGTATGACAGTGTTTGAGATAAGACTGTGTTTGCATGGTTTGTAAGTGTTCTTGGTAACATGGTAAAAGTTTTATAGTGGGCACACTAGGGGGCCTTCGACCCATCTGGGTGGCTCCACTGTTAATATAAACAAACCATAAATACAGTTAAATGCAAAATTAAGATCCAATTGATCTCTGCAAATTGCAGATTGTCACACATCTACTAGCTGTACATTAACTTCAAAACTTTGGATCTTGTGGATCATTCATCAATACCACTACTGTACTAATTGTAGACATCATACGGTTATCTCATCACAAGAAGTTTTACATGGATCTATATAGCTATAACCTGAATAATATAATACAAGCTCTACAATTAAGATGAAAGGTGGGACTGTAAAGACACTATAGAGTATCTGAATGTACACCCATTCAGGGTCTCCCATTTAAAGGTGTCTATGAGGCAAGTGAACATAATGAGTCTTTCATACATCACAGTGCTATGGGGGGCACCACTCAGCGGAGAAATCTCTTTAAGTGGGGGTATAAAGACAGAGTATCCCCTAACCCAAGATGCTGCCTCCCTACATCCCATCACTCTGTGTGGGTGATGAGATTTACCCAAATAAAAAATAAACTAGATATATATATATATATGTGTGGGAAGGGTTCACAAACCTCTTCTCCACACCATTACCAGTTCCAGCAAAACATCATTACCAAATACCGTAAAGTGGGGTGAATAGGAATAGTTTTTAAATTTATAAAAAAAAGATAACTAAAATAAAATCTTGCTTTTTTGTTTAAATCAACTCCTAAGATCCATATGACAACCCTGAGCAAAAAAAATTAAGAAAAAATCTATTTTGTACCCTATGTCAAAGTTTAAAAAACCTCAAAAGTTGTTCCAGTTCACCCCATTTTACGGTACCTCTTTCAGTCATTAATTTATCTAGTTTATTCTTAAGTCTCCAAAGTATGGGAACTCACAACTTCTTCATCTAAGCTATTCCAGAATTTTACTATTCTATTTGAAAAGCTATGTTGTACTAACTGTGATTTACATCTTTGCTGAAAAAGCTTAAGGCTATGGCCTCTTGTCCTATCATTGTGATCCTTTGTAAAAAGAGAGTGGAAGTCTATATTATCTAACTCATTATTTTATATAATTCTATCATATCATCTTGTAACTTTCTTCGCTTTAGGGAAAACATGTTTAGGTACTCCAATCTCTCTTTGTAACTAAGGTGTCTAATAGGGTGTGTCAATTTTAGGGAGCAAAGTAAAATCTTTAGATTTTCAAAGACTACTAGTGACCAAATGATGCATTTTTGTGCGCTAAATCAAAATATGGCTTTAAAATCCAGATTTGACCACTCCTAGCTACTTATATTTGAAGGTGAAGTTTACAAAAAATCAGCAATTTTTGAAAGTATTTTTTTTATTGTACAGTATATACTGTATTTTTTGGTGTATAAGACGCACTTTTTTTTCCTAAAAAAAAGGGGTCTCAAAATCACCCTGTGTCCTATACACTGAAGGTCATAATATTACCTTTATATAGGCTAGAAGAACTGATGGATTTTTACAAAAATTCATCATCTCTTAGTCCCTCCTGACTGTGTATTGGTTTGGCCAATTTTACACTAAGTTTCTACTCTTCCCAACCTACTGATAACAAGAAAAACAGTATGCATTGCATAATGATATACTTTTATGTTTCATAACATATACCGGCCCGGGTAGTATAGTTTCCTGTATACTTAATACTATTTTCTTATAATGAGTATGGGTGAAAGAAAATGTATCACCATACTTTTGATGGAGGGCTTTAATAAAAGTCAGCCTCGCTGGTAGAAAATTACGGACATTTTCTGACAACTAGGCAGTTGGTCATAATTTTTTTCCTGAAAAAATGCCTTGAAAATAGGGCTCTCTCTTACACAAAGATGCATCTTATACACCGAAAAATACGGTAACTACATTTTACATACATTACATACAATTAAAGACATTGTGATTGTATTTCAATATTAAAACTTAGAAATACAGATAGGTTTCTTGAACTTTGCCAAGGATGCCATGTCTGCCTTGCTCTTGTCCCTGGACATGAGCTCCCTACTGGCCACCTGGGCACTGATGTATGCCTCCCTCCTCTCTTGTGAGTAAACATGTTGTGCTGCTTCAGTTGTCATCCTTACACACCTCTCTACTGACTGTGTGTGTGAGGGCCATGCAGGAACTCCCATTGGTCTAGCCAGAAACTCCTTGATTGCAGCAGTGGTGAAGGAACAAGTCAGAGGAGGCTATCACACCAGAGTTCCAGTCAATAAGCTCCGAGAGTGTGGTGGCATCTGGGTTGATGTCAGGAGTCTTCCTGGGTCTGACACTGCAGTCTCCTACCTGTGTCCTCATCTCCTTCACCTCTGATTTCCAGTACCCTCTTCACTGCTTCCCTCCTCTCCTCCTCCATCTCACTGCACAGCATGGCCTGGAGCACAGCCTCAGTGTGCATACCAGGCTGATCTCTTCACTGTAGGCATCACTATTCCTATCACCTCCTCCTTCTGACTTTTGAGCAGCTCCAGCTGGTACAGTACATGCCTGGGACCCTCCACCCAGCTATGATTTAACTTGATGTTGAACCAGTTTGGCATGTAGACTCCCACTACAAATTCCACAATTACCCTCAGATTCTTCAGGTTCCTACCCTTCAGCCCATGTTTGGAAATCCACAATCTGCAGAATCTTAGAGCCATGGTGACCCACCTACTGTGACAGACTGGCCCAATCTCCAGGAGAGCTAGACTCTGAGGTACCTCTCCCGATCTGATGGCAGTGATGATTCTGTAGCCATATGATTGGTCTGTGCTGAGGTCCTTGACTACCTCCTGACTGAGATGGGGTAGAGGAGGACCAACAGTGATCCTCATGAAGTTTGGGTTGATCTCCAGCTCAGTGGCAGTGGCTAACATCTTCCCTAAGGGCCCAGACCACTTGTTGCTCAATGTCTTGCCATCCAGTGCAGTCACCAGGTGTCTGAGACTCAGCTCTCCAGCGTGCAAGTCACAGACAATCCACACCAACTTCCTGCTAAGCTTGGCCTCCACATAATGTATTACTACTCCCTCCCAGCCAGTATTCACATTAGTACAGTCACCTCTTATGGCCAAAAGGGTTCTCTCTCTCTCTCTCTCGGGTATAGAATGTTTCGCAAAGACTGCACCCATGGGGAGGGGGGTGGGGTACTAATATACGTCAGAGTCACGTTGAGTCCGGTTGACTGCCAGTTCCGGTCGGAATGGGAGCTGCTTGGTGTCGATCTGAACGTGGGAGGGACGAACTATAGGTTAATCTTGGTGTACAGACCTCCGCATCTCCTCCTCGAGGAGGATACAGCCCTGTACACCGAACTCAGTAGCCTGCTAGGGGATAGGGTGTGTGTAGTTTTAGGAGATTTCAACTGTCGCGGCATAAAGTGGGAAAACAGGACTGCCGATGCTGAAGGAGGAGGCTAGTTGACTTTGCTGATGAGAACTTCCTCACTCAGTGGGTCAACGAGCCTACATGAGGCGAAAGCGTTCTAGACTTAGTATTCACGACCAAAGACAACCTCATCACTGGCCTCACCATTGACGAATCATTGGGCAGGAGTGATCACGGTCTTATTAGATTCCGTGTGTGCGTCCCTCGGGTGAAGCGTAGTAACTCGAGAGGCAGTAAGCTCGATCTCCGGCGGGTGAACTTTGTTAGCCTGAGGGATAGCGTAGGAGAGATGGGGTTAGAGGTTGGCGGCAATGTTGAGGGAGTGTGGAGTGCATTCCAGGACGAGTTTATGGTGCTGCAGTCTGCTGCCATACCCTCAAAACCCGTCACCCCTGCTTCAACACAGCCTAGGTGGTTCAATCGTGACATCGCTTCGGCTATCCGAAATAGGAAAGTAGCGTATAGGAGGGCAAAGGCCAATCATTCCCACGAGAACACTGAAGTGTATGTCCGCCTGTGTAGGGAAGTGAAGGCGAAGGTTAGGCTAGCGAAACGTAACGAAGAACTACGGGTGGCAAGCCTCTGCAAGGGGAACCCTAAGGAGTTCTTCAGTTATGTTAATAGTAGAAAGCCCATTAGAAGCATGATAGGTCCACTAAAGGACCGAAGCGGCGTTCTGCGAAACTCCGACGCGGACATCGCTAATGTGCTTAATGAGTACTTTGCGGGAATGTTCACCAGAGAGGATACCCGCGTCATCCCCGAGCCAGGCGTGAGGCACGAAGGTGCTGGCCTGGATAGTGTTCGATGTACCATGAGTCATCGCCGATAGAATAGACAAACTGAGCGCGTGTAAGGCTCCTGGGCCAGACCAGTTTCTCCCCAGTGTTTTGCGAGAAGTGCGCGACGGGGTGGCTCCCCTCCTGGCTACAATCTTCAACAAATCGTTGGAGATGGGCCAGGTGCCTGGTGACTGGAGGGAAGCCAACGTGACCCCTATCTTTAAGAAAGGGGATCACGAAAGTCCAGGGAACTATTGTCCCATTAGTCTCACTTCAGTTGTAGGTAAATTATTAGAAGGGATAACAGCTGATAGGATCGTTGACCATTTGGATTCCTACAAGCTGCTTGGGGACTCCCAACATGGGTTTAGACAGCATAGGTCTTGTCTCACCAACTTGCTCGAGTTTTTCCACGTCATGTTGAGTGAGTATGATAAGAGTAGGGCGATTGATATGCTTTATCTCGACTTTCAGAAAGCCTTTGATAAGGTACCTCACTGCCAGCTAATGGCAAAAGTGCGCACGCTGGGTATCGGTGGGTGGATTGAAAACTGGCTGAGGAATAGGCGGCAGAGGGTGGTAATTAAAGGGGCTAGTTCGGGTTGGGCCTCGGTCACTAGTGGGGTTCCTCAGGGTTCTGTTTTGGGGCAACAGTTGTTTATCACTTACATAAATGATATCGACGGTGGCATCGTCAGTCGGATCGCCAAATTCGCTGATGACACCAAGCTTGGGGCCAATGTTGGGACGCCCGAAGCGATCGAGGAACTGCGTGTGGACCTAGGTAGGATAGGAGAGTGGTCCGAAAAATGGCAAATGCCGTTTAACTTGGGTAAATGCAAAGTGATGCACATTGGCTACGCCAATCGCAAGTCGGACTACTCGATGTTGGGTAGTAATATCGAGGCGACTGATTTAGAAAAGGACTTGGGTGTGCTAATTAGCAGCGACCTTAAGTTTACGAAAGTGTGTGTAGAGGTGGAAAAGAAAGCCCAGAAACTATTGGGTTATATCAGGAGGCAATTTCAGTTTTGGAACAAGGAGATTGTGCTCTCACTGTACAATTCCCTTGTTCGGCCGCACCTGGAGTATGCTGTGCAGTTCTGGTCGCCCACCCTCAGGAAAGATATTGAGAGGCTGGAGCGAGTGCAGGCGAGGGCCACAAAGTTAATCCCTTCCGTTAGGCATATGGGCTACAATCGACGGTTACGTGCCCTGAACTTGTTTTCGCTTGAAACTCGGAGGCTGCGCGGTCAACTGATCGAGGTTTTCAAGCTCTTACGCGGGTTCAACGATGTCGATTTTAGAAGTATGTTTAGTTTAAATGATAACCCAACTCGCAACAATGGTTGGAAGTTGGATTTGAAATGGTTTAGGACTAGTGTGTGTGGGAATTACTTTACGTATAAGATCTGTGACACATGGAACAGGTTACCTTCGGAAGTTGTGAATGGTTCCTCTGTGGATCGGTTCAAGAAAAGGTTAGACCAAATTCTGCACACTATTTGAGTGTGTAGAAAATTTTCCGTGGCACCCGTTGCCATTGGTACCTCCTCGGTATGGGCCGCAAGGCCTTTTGAGGTACTTCTTTTCCTTGTAACTCTCTCTCTCTCTCTCTCTCTCTCTAAAAATAGGCTAGACAAAGTACAGAACACACTCATAGTTTAAGATTAAAACCTCAGAAAACTCTGCAGGAGTTCGCTTGCTCGGTGTCTCTGTGAGCAAGCTAAATATAGAGCTATTTATATATTCTCCACTTTCCTGTAAAATTTCCTTGGCTACTTTTCCAGGGTCAAGGTATTTTCTTCAACCTTTTTCCGTACCTGCCTCTGGCAGGGAGGGAGCGGAGGGTGGGGAGAGAGCCTTCTACTTTTCTATCCAGTTTTCTACTACTGCTAGCATAGTTGAAAGACAAAATTTTCCCTGGCACCCGTTGCCATTGGTACCTCCTCAGTATGGGCCGCAAGGCCTTTTGAGGTACTTCTTTTCCTTGTAACTCTCTCTCTCTCTCTCTCTCTCTCTCTCTCTCTCTCTCTCTCTCTCTCTCTCTCTCTCTCTCTCTCTCTCTCTCTCTCAGCCAGTTCACCAGATGATCAGCAATGACCTCAGCATGACTTCTCTCCTCTGTAGCTTCCTCTGGTACAAAATGCCACAAATATTTCCCACCTGGTTCATTGCACACTGTGTAGTGTTCTTCCTTAATGAGGCCAGGAAACTGCCTGTCACTGCCCTCAGCTTCCATCATCACTTTGGTGTCATCTCTTTTCCCATCAAAGATGATACAGGTGATGTCATTTTCCCTAATCTCTTCATCAAACTTCTTGACCAGCTCCTTAGTCAGTCTCTCCTAAGCCCTCCTCACCTTGTTGTGGTCAATCACCAGTGCTGTGTCAAACTCTGTGATAAGACCAGCATCAATCCAGGCAGCAGTGGCAATCTCTGCACTCTCTCTCAGCCCAGTGTGATATCTCAAGCTAGCCAGAGCTATGTTGGTGATATCTTTAGTGTGGTATTTCTTCTTCTTAGCCACAGGCAAGGAAGAAGTTGTCACAGCCTCTGGTATGAAGTCTATGTCCTCCTCTCTCCTCCCTGCCTCCTCCAGTATATCTCCAGTCTCCTCCAACTCCATCTTCAGCAGTGACTCCTCCCTCAACTCCTCTTCTTTCTTGGCTGACTCCTCTACCTTCCTTCTCTGCAGCACTGCTTCCTGTCTCCTGGTCTCAGGGTGATCAGCTAGACCCATCTGGTGTGCCCCCACACTGCCCACCTTTTCTCTCTGACCTTTAATGAAGGCAAGCTCCTGCACTGGTATCTTCTGCTCGCTCCTGTAGCTACAGTCAATGTGAACCTCACTGTCGCAGACAGGGTTGCACCCAAGCTCACTGCAGCTCCTGATCACACAGTGATAGGTCAGGATGTCCACCAATTAGTCCAGTTTCATCATGAACCTATCTTTGACCTCTAGCTTCACATTGCCAATGGACACCTTCACTGCCTCATCCGACACTTTAGCCCTGATCCTGACCTGTGTTGATTACAGGTCCTGTGAATAGAGCGTTGGCCTTTCTCCACTGAGCCAGTAGCCCTGGAACAATGCCGTTGTTAATCAGGTCATTAACTGGGTAATTCCTCCTGTCTTTCTCACTCATCTCTCTCCTCAACAAACCATACCTCAGCAGGGGGAAGTTCCCTCCCAATCCCCACCAAATGACAGGTGACAACTTGATTTGCTTTGGGTTCTGATTTCTTTCCGACTCATCCTGTGGACCTGTGAACAAAAGAAATGTCATTGAAATTTGGATAGGCCTACTGATTATGATTATAAAAAATTAAGTTAATTGAAATTCTTAATATCTTCCTATAAGCTCAGATAAAAGGTTGTGTTGTTATAGGTACCGTACAAGACTTAATTATTCAAAGTAATGACAATTTCGTATATCTATCGTATCAAAATATACAGAAAGTTTGGGTCACACACAACATTTTGAATAATTTGAATTACACAATATTTACATCATGAAGTAATCAAAATTGTCAAAAAGGAGGGAAAACACATGCATTCACAATCAAAACTCCAGCATTTGTGACTATGTGAAACTTAGAAGCCATACTGCACACCAAAAATAACCAAAGTTGACAAGTTGACCACACATATCAATGGCACATTGATATACGATGCTACAGTCATATTTAGGTTATATTTCAAACCTTTATGGTCAAATATAAGTAGGTAAATGGCTTTTTTAAACAACACTAAAGATATTTCTAAGTTTGCTAGATAATATGACATCATTTGAGCATTAGTAGTTTTTGAATTGTTGACTTTACTAAAATTGACACACCCTAGTGTCTAAGGCATGGTATCATCCTTGTGGCTCTCTTTTGTACTTTTTCTAGTCTGTCTTTGTCTTGCTCTAAATAAGGACTACTGAACTGAATGCAGTAGTCAAGAAGAGGCCTCATGTATGAAGTGTAGAGCCTACTTATAATTTCTGGCAATTTATATTCTATATGTTTCTGCATTAAGTTCAATCCAGCATTAGCCTTATTTTTAATTTCAATATAATGAGTTGTAGGTCTAAGATCATGATTCACAATGACACCCAAATAAATCTCTCTCCTTTTTTTTTCTTTATTTATCCAACTTCCATCCATGTTATACTCAAATTTTGGATTGTCATGACCAACATGCATAACTTTACACTTTTCCATATTAAATTTCATCCCCCATCTATCTGACCAAGCAACTACTTTATCAATGTCCTTTTGCATTTTCATGGCACCTGTTAAAGATCTTACATTTTGTCCCAATTTTGTATCATCTGCAAATATTGAGGTTTTACTATTTAGACCCCTTTCCAAGTCATTAATATAAATAATAAAAAGTAGAGGTCCAAGTACTGACCCCTGTGGGACTCCACTCAGAACACGGCTCCATGTAGACCTAGTCCCATTTAACTGGACTCTCTGTTCTCTTTCTTTAAGCCATTCTTCAATCTAATTTGCTATTGTCCCTTTTATTCCATGAGCTCTAACTTTAACAAGCAACTGCTTATGAGAAACTGTATCAAAAGCTTTGTCAAAATCCAAGTACACAATATTCTTTTTTATCCAGATGCTTTAACATACTATCATAAAACTCAATTAAGTTTGTCAAACATGACCTGCCATTTCGAAAGCCATGTTGGCTATTACCAATTAATCCTTCCTCTTTTAAGAATATTGTAATTTTGTCTCTGATGACACTTTCAAGTAATTTGCAAATAATAGAAGTTAAACTAATTGGTCTATAGTTTTTAGCCAGGTTTTTGTTTCCTTTTTTGAAAAGTGGGACTACATTTGCTTTTTTCCAGCCTACTGGAACTTCGCTGTTAATCAATGAAAGGTTGAAAAGTACTTTCAGTGCTTGGGCTATGCTATATTTTGCTTGCTTTACTATTTTATTTCTTTTCATCTTTCACCCCTTTCCTATTCTCTTCGACTATTTTTCCAACTTGTCAGCAGTGGCTGGCAGATGATGATGGCAAGTCTTTCTCTCTCTTTTTCTGAATGAATTTTAACCCACAAATGATAGGTTTTGCTACTTATTTAACCCCTTATTCTCATCTTTTAACCCCCTACTCTTTCCTTTCTCTCAGGCTAACCTTAGAGTGGATCTTACACTTTGTTAGCCTTAGCTTCTGTAGATCTGTAGATCATTATTTTTGGTTAGTAAAATTTTATTTCTTTTATTATATATATTACATATTATTTATATATTATTATATATTATTTACTAACTGTATTTATAGCTTAATACTTGTTAATAAGGTCAAATCAGGCTATATATAGGCCCATGTAACTTGTAAATGGATGTATTGGGGTAAATTGAATGTAAATATATCGCAAGTCTCGTATACGCGGGTCATGCAAGCATGGAACCCCCACATTAAACAAGGGATTACTGTACTAAAATCTAAATAAATAACATCTACATTTCCATTATCTACCTGTTCAGTTACAAACTCTAAAAAGTCTGAAAGATTAGATAAACAAGACCTTCTTGATCTAAAGCCATGTTGTGAAGATTAAAATTTTCTAAATGAGCTTGAATATTATTTTTTATAATCCTTTCAGTATCTTTCCTACCATGCTAAACTAACAGGCCTATAATTTCCTACCTTCTTTTTACTACCCTTTTTGTAAATGGGTACTGTACTACATTTGCTTTTTTCCATTCATCTGATACCTCTACATAATTAGGTAATAGCCCTAGCAAGCAAAATAGTTACTGCCTCAGATAAACTTTCCTCCCCTTCTCTAAGAATCCTAGCATATATATATTATCAGGTCCAGCAGCTTTATTTGACTTTATTGTATGAATCAATGGCCTAACATCATCCTTCCTTACATGAATCTTATGAAGAACACCCAAGCTTACATATTGTGTAAGAGTTTCAACTGAAATTACTTGCATTAAGCAAGTTGCGATAATTTCCATTAACCCTGGAGAAGAATTCACGAGTCCCACAGACCAACATGCAATTAATTTTTTTAGAGCAGTGGTTCCCAACCTTTTTTTGCTACTGCCCTAAATTCGCCACTAGCAGGACCTCCCAACCCTCAGGCTTATGATAAAATTTAAATCTGTATATAAATATAAACTAAATTAAGAAATAGTGAATATAGTGACCCTTCGCAACCCTACTTAAGGACCCTCAGGACTCGAGGTTGGGAACCACTGCTTTAGAGGCTTAGAAATAACCATTAACAATTTTACATTATTTAGCATGAGAACTTTATCTAAAGCACATTAGTACAACACAGAAATATTACAAGCAGAAGTTTTTCAATATTTTAAAAGTAAGACTTTCTTCATAAACTAGGGTGTCCAGATTTGTGCTTGGAAAAACCAGGACAGGGGCGGATCTATGCCCTATAGCCTATAGGATTATTTTGAAAACACTTTTTGGACAGTGTAAATGAATACTAAATATAACACACCTTAGTCATTTTGGTACTTACGTATTATCGGGACAACCAAACTGCTTATTAGGGTGGCCCACTTTTCAATTTTTTTTTTTAAAGTATAGGTTATCGTAGTTTTTCCCATTATTTGGCACTATACTAGCACATTGGTGCCATTTTTACAAAAATTGATCAATATTTAGGAGTCTCGCATCGACCTTGAAATTACGATTTTTTTTTTTTAAATGCGTACTTTTTAACTTTTTACTGAATCAAGATAACTCATTAAGTAGGGATGTTTTCTGAATCCTCTTGATGAGAAGTCGTCGTTTGGTGTGCCTTCCAATGTCATACGACTAACGGTTTAAAAGTTGTGCCTGTATACAGGTAATACCAATGTGCTAGTATAGTGCCAAATAATGGGAAAAACCACGATCACCTATACTTTTCAAAAAAATCAGAAAATAGCAGACAAATAAGGAAGAAAGAAACAATAACTTAAACAATCACTTTTGCATTGTATTGACCACTATCACACGTCACTGGCTGCAACATTGTCCCTCTGTGCTATGTCATCGTGGCGAGTGATGACTTCTTGAAGTCGCCGAGCTCTTTCCGGTTCTTTTCCACCACTTGCAGAAGATCCTGCAGCTGTGCCTCATCCTTTGTGACCATGTTCGCATAGTCTTGTATCAGTTGGACTCCTCTTTCAGCGATGTCAGCGACTGATTGAGGTCTGCTGGTGGATCCGCCGAACGTGTGATAGCAGCCACAAAGCTTACTACCTATGTAGAGAATGGAAAGTGGAAAGGAAACTGTCAAGAATACATGTGGGTTACGGGACACTTTAAAACTGACGCTATTGATGAATACTACACAATACAGTCAACCCCCGTTATAATGGACTAATAGGGGGGAAAAGGTGTCCATTATAGCCGATTGTCCGATATAACCGATGGTACTGGTAACCTACGGTATATGATACAGTAATGAAGATACTATATACAGTACTGTGCACTGTCTGCTGAACACGATACATGATAAATGATACAGAAAATAATGAAATATAATAAAAATATAAAAGTTAGCTTGTCTTTGGCCTTACGAATGTCGGAAACAGTTTGCTTTTTCACGCCATACTCCGCGCACACCTTGGCCACCGAAGCACCCGCCTCTAACTTCTTGATTAATTCCAGCTTCTGGGTCACCGACAGGGTCACACGCTGCTTCTTTTCCTGGTTAACGTTGCCAGTGGTGTGTCCGGTTTATCCGATATTCGCTCTAATGGGGTCCGTTATAGCGAGGGTTGACTGTACGCACCTGATTATTGGACATGTGGAAATGATCAGCCACTTCCATGACAGCAGGTGCATTAAGGATGCGGCGAGGAAGATTGACACACACACTTGGCTCTTTCAGCAGGGGGAATGCTAGTTCTGTCTCCGACTCTCCTGACATGCCAGTATCATCATTCTCCATGGCCTCATCTCCGGTTTCGTATGCACACTTTGAGGTTTGCAGCTCCTGGCGAGGACGTTTTCTTCCTTCCTGTAGCTTTCTTTTTACAGCGAAAACTTTATCATTCCCACTCAACGACCCGAGGACCACATTGATCGAGGTAGAAGTCAATGTCTTCTTTCTTGTCCTTGTTGGACAGCAGTCGATTCTTCTTTATGTCTTCGACAGCATCAGATGCTCCGATATCCCACAGCTTGTCCACACTGTCCAAAAACTTCTGCCGTTTTCCTCCGGCGTCAGTTTCTCATTTTCTGCTCTTTTGGAGTAAGTGCCACTCTTTCCACAATGCCTCTAGCTTCCATTCGCAGTTGAGCTTTGTGATTGTTTTAATGCGGGCCATGTTCCAAAACTTTAAGACGTTGTTTATGGTTTCTTTGAATGCGTCTTTCCTGTTAGCAGTGTACTGGATAACACTAAAGAAGTATTGCAAAACCTGCCGTGTTGTTGGCAATTTGCTACCACTGATGGAGGACGACGGTTGGCCAACTAAAAAAATTTCCGAGGCCGATCTTAGAGAAGGTAGCGATGTTATTTTCGCCTTTCCTTTTGATGGCTCTCTATTTGTAGCTTCAAGAGTTCTTCCAGTTATGGTTACCATCGATTTGTCCATGACAAAGGATGAGGAACTCAGACAGAATTTCAAAATGTTATGATCTGCAAAAAAAGAAATAGGTTAGGTACCTGGTACAGGCATAGTGCATTTTCCAATTACCTATATACATTATACATTCCACCCAGGCATGGTGACTAATTTTTTTTGAAAAGTATAGGTGATCGTGGTTTTTCCCATTATTTGGCACTATACTAGCACATTGGTATTACCTGTATACAGGCACAACCTTTAAACCGTTAGTCATATGACATTGGCAGGCACACCAAACGACTTCTCTCATTAAGAGGATTCAGAAAACATCCCTACGTAATGATTTATCTTGATTCAGTAAAAAGTTAAAAAGTACGCATTTAAAAAAAAAAACTAGTAATTTCAAGGTCGATGCGAGACCCCTAAATATTGATCAATTTTTGTAAAAATGGTACCAATGTGCTAGTATAGTGCCAAATAATGGGAAAAACCACGATGACCTATACTTTTCAAAAAAAATAGAAAAGTGGGCCACCCTACTGTTTATTATGTATTTTTGCTCTTCATTTTTGTTTAAACTAATGAAAATATCAACTTAACCTAACCAATCATCAAGGGCATTCAGTTGACCCAACCAGGCATTCAATTAACCTAACAGGTTAATATTGGTTATTTCACCTAAATATCTTCTGATCTTTTCATATTAGGCACTCACTCTTATTACTCCATTTCACTGACCCCTAAATCCATTCAGTGCATTGTGCGCACGCTCCTGTGTCAGGGTCAATGAAGTAGTACTTATGATTGACCTTGAAATGTTCAAAACCAGCATCATTTAGTTCCTTCATCTTGTATGAGCACCATGAGTCAGAGTAGATAATTGAACCTAGGTTAGGTTAGCTATGAAAAACAAAATAAAATGGAAAATGCCCGGTTAGGTCAACTGTACACCCTTGATGATTGGTTAAGTTGTGATATTTTCGTTAGTTTAAACAAAAATGATGAGAGTAAAAATACATAATAAACAGTTTGGTACTCCTGATTTAATACGTAGCTACCATCATTTTTTTTTGTCCTAAAAACCTTTTTCTGAAGACCAGGAGAACTCTTGGTAAATGTAGAGAAAACCCTAGGGTAATGATTTTTTAAGAAGTTATATTTCTAGAGATATGGTACTTTTGCTCCTAAATCCAGTGGTGATATTCAATTCTTGGGAAAATGGCTAGTTTTTGAGATATAGGCAATTTCTACCCTAGCAATCTGGATCACATGAAAGTGGGCAGGGCTTTAAAATAGAAGAGCGAAATTGAGGGGTAAACAAAAAAAAACAGTAGTAAGCACACTAAAACTAACCTAACCTAATCATTGTCTAAATACTTCTGAACTGCTTGAACAAACGAGAGATTGCAGCCATGACAAACAAAGTAATAATTGATGCATATCCTGCTAACTGTCAAGAAACAAATGTGCTGATTGGCTGTAGAATGTAAGTGTTTTTCATTGGGTAATTATTGAATGTTTCACCAACACTGAAATTAATATTCAAAATATATTTTTCTAATGTATTTTGGTGTGTTCTGTTCAAATATGACCTTCTATCTTGCTAACTAGGGGGGCTTTGCCCACCAAGAACCCCCCCATGATAATATATACGTACTAAACTTGGTAATTATTGAATGTCAAGGTCACTGTTGGTGAAACATTCAATAATAACCTTTCATTGGAAATAAAATTGGTTAATATTCGTCTTTTAACCCGCTCATGTGCAGTTAAAACATTATAATATATTGAACTGCCATTCAAAACTGACTAAGAAAATATATATCTTATGTTGTGCAAATTTGTTGAAATGTACTTTTTTTAATAAAATATATTTCCTGTTTTGGCTATACAGCAATACCTCACCTTAACGACCCAATTGGTTCCGAGTGTCCGGTTGTTAAGTGAATGGTCGTTAAGCGGGATACTAATTTACATAGACGCAATGTTATAAACGGTGGTTACGTTCTCGTTGATGAGATTTGACATAAAAAACATTTAAAAATGTTAAATAAGGGCAATAAAACAATAATATAGGCGTAAGAAATGATTTAATACATCATAGATATAAAATAAAGCATAAAATAAAGCATAAAATAAATCATAGATATAAAATATATCGTTTACAAAGCATTTTGTACAAATAATAAAAATTATATGCTGCTCATTGCAGTTTCACTTTCGTCACTCGATGCTTCTTTCCTGCTTGCATTCGGTTCACTTGAAGTAGATGGAGTAGGTGTATCTTTTTTCTTTGTGAAAAATTCATCGAGAGTTTTTTGCTTAAAAGAAATTTTTTTCTTTTCATTGTAAATTTCACGATAGCAAGCAATTGATTTCTTTACATCTGCTGCAACTTTTCTACTTCGTTCGAAATTAGAATCTTGGGACTCGAAAATGTCGATCATATTTTTCATGCTTGCAAACGCTTCCTCGAGCCCTTTCAGAGTGAAGGAATAAACAGGAGTTTCCACTGGTTCATCTTCTTCTTCAACTTGTTCACAATGTTCTTCCATTTCAATGAGGTCTTCATTTGTGAGCTCTTGGTCATGTTCCTGAAGAAGATCGGTTATGTCATCAGTTAAAACATCAAGTTGCAATTTATTAGCAATATTAACGATCGCTTCTGTTTCATTTCTAACAATCTCTACTGGTTCTTCAAATCCCTCAAAATTCTCAGTAAATTGAGGGCAAAATTTGTGCCAAACGCCTTTCATATTTTTCTCTGTAACTTTTTATAAGTTTTTTAATTTGGTTGTTAACGCGGATGTACGTTAAGCGAATGGTCGTTAAGTGAGGTATTCCTGTAATGTACTTTTTTCATAAAGTATTTTTCCTGATTGGGCTATTTTTTCGCTACTCTGCGACTTAATTAGTTGGTGGGTTTTGTTCTGGCTATTTTTTTTTTTTCAAATTGGATTCACTTTAGTGGTAGCTATTTGTGATAAAATTATGACGTGCCATTCATGTGATTTTGACTTTGAGAACTTGATTCGTCATGTGCCCAAGATGAAGACAAAGGATTGGATGTTTTTATCAATTACAGCATTCTTCTCTCATCCTTAACTTGCCTGAAATGTGACAAGTGAGTGCCTAATACGAAAAGATCAGAAGATATTTAGGTGAAATAACCAATATTAACCAGTTAGGTCAATTGAAGGGCTAAATTTATAGTTTCAACCACAACTCGTTTTGAAAAATAAAAATTAGGTTTTATGGCAATTTCTGATTTGATTCATCTGAAAATGTCATTCATTTCCATCGCAAATTATTCGTTTTTATGACCCCCCAAACTTTTCTGGTCGATTTTGAGGTGTTTTGCATGAATCTGTCATCCGTTTCCTGTGCAAATGCATAGTTTTCGAGATGACGATATCTCGAAAACTACGCATTTGCACAGGAAACAGATGGCAGATTCGTGCAGAGCACCTCCAAATTGACCAGAAATGTTTGCTTTCATTATAAAAAGAGACTGGGTCAAAAAACGAATAATTACCAAATTGAATTACGCAGAAGTAGCCAGAATCAACAAAAATAAGAAATATTCACCAAATAGTCGATATATATATATATATTGAAAAAATACCAAAAATAGGAAATATATTTTAATAAAAAACACATTTTATACAAATTTGCACAAGATAATACATATATTTTCTTATTCAGTTTTGATTGGTTATTCAATACATATTGCTGTTACAGCTGGGTGTGACTGGGTCAAAAAACGAATAATAACCCAGATTTGAACAAATCACATCAAATACTACTGGAAAAAAGTATTTTGGTGTGTAAAATGACTGAGTTACTCTTTATACATAATTACCCCCTTTTCTGGTTAATTTTGAGGTTTGTATAAAATGGCCATCTATTTCCTATGCAAATGCGTAGTTTTCAAGTTCATGATATCTCAAAAATTACGCATTTGCACAGGAAACGGACAGCAGATTCGTGCAAAACACCTCAAAATTGACCAGAAAAGTTTATTCAGTAATTATTCATTTTAGTGCTTTTCCTCCTTTCTGAACCAAAACACATTTTTCTAGTGTTTTGTGGTGTGATTTGTTCAAATCTGAACTTCGTTTCTTTGGGAAATGAGCCTTTTTTGAGAAATTTTAAAATTGAAAATTTCTTAAAAATGGCTCATTTCCCAAAGAAACGAAGTTCAGATTTGAGCAAATCACACCAAAAAACACCAGAAAAATATGTTTTGGTTCAAACCTAACCTAACCTGACCTGACCTAAACTGACCTGACCTAAACTGACCTGACCTAAACTGACCTGACCTAACCCGACCTGACCTAACCCGCATTTTTTCATAATTTCTTACCTTAAATAGCACTGTTAGGGTGTTTATACAAATCCGTGGTGACCAACATGAATTTGTGGAGACATTGTTGAGAGGGATATTCACGGTTAAACAAGTACCATGCAAGATACTTTGAATAGGATTGGGTTTTGTTGCCAGACCGTAATATCCAGCTCTTCACGTCTTTCCAACAAGGTAAAACACAGTGACTCGTAAAGAAAGCTTCAGCACCGGCTTCTTTCTTATAAATATCTTGTATTAATTGATAGTAATACAAATCACAACCTTCGCAAATCATAATGAAAACGAGACTGAGAAAATGAGTATGCATTATCAGAGATTCAAAATGTACGTCTCTGATTGGTCGGATAAGGTCACGTGAAACAAAAACCAGTTTCAATTGGTTGTTTTGACCTATGTTTCCTAATTTTGCCACGAGATGTCTCCCCATAAAACTGGAGAGGGCGATGTTCATTAAAATTTTAACAGCGTTAAGAGCTAAATACTCGGTCAATGGCCTATAATAGCTACTTTTTACATCTAAATTTTTTTTTTTTCCATAAAAAATAATTATTATATTTCCTTGATTTTTATCAGTTTCCCTGAGGTTTCAAGGTGTCCTGAATACGAATTTATATGTTAAATTGTCATAGAATGTCTCCTATCAAAAACGAACAAAGCATTAAAACGAATATTAACCATTTATTCTTATCATAAAAACAGACTGGGTGTAAAAATGAATAATTACCATAAAATTAAAAATTGGAATAACTTCAAAACTAGCCATTTCCCCAAAAAATTAATATCATCACTGGATTCAAGAGCAAAAGTACCTCTAGAAATACCACTTATTAAAAAATTGGGTAATTATGTATTTTATCCCACTCAGTCATTTTACATACCAAAATACATTTTTCTAGTAGTATTTGGTGTGATTTGTTCAAATATGACCTCAATTTCCGTCGGAAATGAGATCCAACAAAGTTATAATACTTTGAAGTTTGGCTCATTTTCAAGGGAAATGGAAGTCAAAATCTAAGCAAAACACATCAAATATTACTAGGAAAATGTATTTTGGTATTAATTAACCTAACCTAACCTAACCTAACCTAACCTAACCGTGGCTAAACGAGCCTAACCCCGGCTAAACGAGCCTAACCCTGGCTAAATGAGCTCTCGTCTGTATCCACCACCTAATCCATAATAAGGTAATACTCTAGGCTCGTTTAGCCAGGGTTAGGCTCGTTTAGCCAGGGTTAGGCTCGTTTAGCCAGGGTTAGGTTAGGTAAGGTTAGTTTGAAAAAACTATGGTAATTTTTTACTATCAGTCCGGTCTCTGGAAACTGAAAATAAAGTTTACCATAAGACTCTTTACATTTTTTTAAACAACTTTTATTAAGTACAATATGAAGGCAAATGCCGATTAAAGCTATAAAATTAATGTTAATAAATTTTTTTTTGAGCGATAAAATCGCGGATCATGTTTTTGGGAGTGATAAAATGGCTGATCCCACAAAGGTTAGGAAGGTACCGCTAACAAAATTGGGTGGTTTGACCTGAACTCATAAGATTTTAGTGTCACGATGGCGTCGGTTTGCGATGGTTGTAATTATTCAGTGTGTTTAACTTCATGCAAATTTTTTGGTGATGAAGAGGCTGCATTTAATTTTTATGTAGAACACGGTGTATTGCTAAAAGAATTTATTTGCCCTAAGAAAAACAAGGAAGATAGTGTTTGTGGTAATAAGTGTGTGCGCGATAAAAACAGAAAAGCATTTCGTTGCCATAGGTCGGTGCGTGATAAGAAACGGAGAAGGGGAGCACGCAAGGTTAGGTAGGTTAGGTTAGGTTAGTAGTGTTTAGTTTTACGGTATATATAATATATACAGTGAATGGATCTTTTCCGTTTGACTGCCGCCATTGAAACATAAGAGGTGAGTGCCCCCAGCCTTCTTTACTTAGCCTTATAAGGCTAACTAACGAAAATACCACGACCTAACCTAACCAATCGTTAGGTCAACTGTACGACCTTGACGATTGGTTAGGTTAGGTCGTGATATTTTTGTTAGTTAGCCTTATAAAGCTAGTGGGATCTTTTCCGTTTGACTGCCGCCATTGAAACATAAGAGGTGAGTGCCCCCAGCCTTCTTTACTTAGCCTTATAAGGCTAACTAACGAAAATATCACGACCTAACCTAACCAATCGTTAGGTCAACTGTACGACCTTGACGATTGGTTAGGTTAGGTCGTGATATTTTCAGTGAATATATACAGTGTTCGTTTTACTACATATATATAAATGTATGTATATACCTTTTAGGTCACTCATGTTGGCTGTTTCTACAATTTCCATAATTTATATATCAATGGATTCGTTTTTACATCGCGAATGCGCCCTAGATAGTCTCTACTGAAGGAATTACCCACATTTTAGGGTATTTTTTCACACTTATACCCCAAAACAAACTTCGTGTCCTAACTTAGTTTTGGGCCAGTTCCCTCACTTGAGACTATCCAAATCGCATTCCTGGTGTAATAACGAATCCATTGATCTATAAATTATGGGAATTGAAGAGACCGGAGTGATAGTAAAAAATTACCAAAACTATATAGGGCTATGGGTTGATTGCCTGTGCCCTCATCCGTTGGAAATTTCCAACAGACTTCAGTGGAGGGTTACCGACAACAGCCCTATGCTTTTTCGTTAGAGAGTTATAAATATGTAGGTTGTTAAAGGACCGTTTTATATTTATATAATTACGGTAATTCTAGCATCGGGAGTTGGGAATCCTTATGTTAATGAAAACTGAAATTGCCTCACCTTATTTTTGCTGGGTCTTTGTTTTGCTTCGATGTAGGGCATTACGATCATTTTCGGTGTAGGGTTGCCACGATAGAGTTACGCGGCAAATTTACTTAAGGTAATTAATATAGGCAGTCACTATATAAACCCCTGAAGGAATAGGCCTATCCTTTTATAGTCGTTAGGTTTTATATTATAAGGAATTCACTCAGGACTCTAGGGGGGACAAAGACATCCTCCGCGTTTAAAGCTTCGCTGTAACATAAACAGCCCTGAGAGCCGTTCCTTGGTTCGCTTGTATTTTTTGCCACTCGCAAAATTTTGTTTAGTCTACTTTTCTTTGGTAGACTAAACAATAAATTGGGTTTTCTTGTTGCTATGTGAGGCTGATTCATACATACAGGTTCTTTGTACGTATGGCAATTCAATTATTTCATTCCCAATAGGCTATGTCGCCAATCCTGAGGCAATTTTGTATAGATATTTAATTCAATTAATTAATAATTTATATTTAATTATGAAATAAATGTACCACATATGATACCATGTTGTGAGCGCGTATAGTTTTTCCATAGTTAGGTTAGGTTAATTAATACCAAAATACATTTTTCTAGTAATATTTGATGTTTTGCTTAGATTTTCTTCCATTTCCCTTGAAAATGAGCCAAACTTCAAAGTACTATAACTTTGTTGGATCTCATTTCCGACGGAAATGGAGGTCATATTTGAACAAATCACATCAAATACTACTAGAAAAATGTATTTTGGTGTGTAAAATGACTGTGTGTGATAAAATACATAATAACCAAAAATGGTTACCCCGGGGTTTTCTCTACATTAGCCCAGGTCTCTGAAAACTGGGATGTTGCACGAGAATTTTGCAGTCTGGGTGGTCTGTCTAAATCTAACGTTGGGGGCCTACCTGTTAAGTATTCAATGACTGAAGCGGCATAAACAGCTGCTCCAACACCAATTCGATATTTATGCGTTCCTTCTTTAAGGTATCGATGCAGTCTCCCGACAGGGAAAAGAACATTTGCTCTTTGAGATTTACTGATGGACTTCTTCCTCTTTATGGACGGGGCAGACATTCTTCCAGTCATGTTTTACTAAGAATGGTTATTGTTAAAACCTTGTATATATAATAATTATATTTCAAATACAGGAATTCTTCCCAAAATGAATCAACAACTTAATCTGAACACCTACAGTTCTTGACACTTTAGCCACTTTATGTCTTTTTTGAGTTTTATTTTTCCTCGCCTTGCAACCCGACCTTCTTCAAGTTTTGGTCTGTCTTGATTTGCCAAACGTTGTATTAAGGTGCATTCGAATCGATAGTTTCTGAGTACTTCAGATTCTAGAATACGGCTACAGTGGAAGCGACAACGAGGCGGAAGTTTCTGATTGGCCAATGGATTATATGATCTGCTGATCGCTACGAGTGTTCCTGGATTCTGAAATTATTATATTTAGTAGAGGACCCTCCAGTAGAGTCCGTGACCAATTTCTCCTGATCAAGGTTTGAAGGTTGATTTTAGATGAATTGAGGATACTGATCAAAATAAACTTGGGCACCTCCCGCGAAAATGTGGGCTAACTCCGCTAGGCGGCGAAATCCAAGATGGCCGCCACAAAAGACAATATTGGCATATCTTCGCTGTATTCATCGCTTTGTCTTTGACACATATATATGTATATATTTTGTTGCTCCTCCAATTGGTAAGGAGGGGAAAATGTCATGATTATGTTACGTTAGCATCTTACTTTATATAATTTATTGAGTAATACTTATCACGTTACTACGTAATAACCTTCTAATGTGTTTAATGTATGTTTAATCCCTACTTGCATTATTAATCTGTAGACTATATTCTTTTCTTTTCTGTTACAGATATGGATAAATGTTAAATGCTGCACTGTAATTTTGAGTTTAATAAAGCCTCATTAATTTGATTGCATTCTTTTGGCTCAACAATTTATTAAACTAAAAAATGTAAAAACTCATACGCCCTGAGAAGTTCGACATTTCTCCTAGTTCTCATCAGAGCGACAAACATTGGAAATTGTGGATTAGAGGATTTCGTTATTTCCTCTCCACTCTGGAAGGACTCAATCCGAACAAACTCGAACTGCTATTTCTGCACATCAGTACCAACGTCGTCGACATTATTCAAGACTGTACTGACTACGACACCGCAGTGGAACTTCTGGAAAGTACTTATGTGATACCAGAAACCTGACGAAGATATCGATGAGTTTCTGCGTTCTCTGAATCACCTCGCTAACGATTGTCAATTCAAAGCCGTGTCCGCTAACGAAAATCGGTCTTCATTTGTCAGAGATTCATTCATACGTGGACTTCACCATACTAACATCCGAACACGACTATTAAAAAACTCTACATTCACTCTAGAGGGAGCCGTTAGTCAAGCCAGAGCGCTAGAACAAGCGCAAAAGAACGCCGAGTCATACAGTAGTACCGTCCCTATTTTAACGTCTTCAGCAGCAATTGCTGCTGTCGATTGTGCCGAATCTTCAAACATAACTTCTGAGATCCAAAACAATAACTATCCGGACGATAAACTATCCGCTACTGTGCGTAGCACCAAGGCCGTTTCTAGCCATTAAGGGGCCCTAAGCAGTATACCCATTTGAGGCCCCACCCCTCCATCCACCAACTCACGCCTTACTACATCACCTCAGCACACACATACAAAAAAATGGCTGTGTTAATAAAAAACAATTATGAAACAATTTTAATGAAACATTTATGTCCAAAACAACAAATATGTACTTTCAGAAGACAAACAGAAAAAATACTCTTCCTGAAATTCCTGAAAATTAACTTATACATTATTTAAAATAAATGACACATAACTATGTATAAAAAATAATGCAATTATCAACTACCAAACAATTACTAACTCTACGATACAATCGTCTAATAGCTAACAGTTATACAGAACAGTTTGTATCTTCAAAATTTTTGCCTCCTAGATTTTTTCTGGGCGAAATCATCAATAACATCATCATATGAAATCTCCCTGCCAACGTCCTGGTTGATGCTTATGATGCCAAGGCCACTGAGGCGATCCTGCCCCATTGATGATCTGAGATAGTTCTTGAATAATTTAAATCTTGATTAGCTTCATCTTAGAGAAGCTCCTCTGGGCTGACGCTACTGTCACAGGTAGAGTGCAGGCAATTCTTAGTGCAACCCAGAGATTGGGGTATAGTTCCTCCAGTTGCTTCTGATGAATGAAGGAGAGAAGCTCCAATGCAGTCATGTTGTGTGAAGGTAAAGTCGGCAAGTTCTTAATTTCGAGGGCCAGTTCTCTTCCATCAATGTCAGAGTCAGCTCCAGAGCTCAGTATCTTAGAGAACTTTTCACACTTGCAGGACAAGTCTTCTTTGTTTGTTGTGGTGAAGTTTAGGAGAACCCCAAATATGTCCCTCACATCATCTAATGTTTTGAATCTCTCATTTATTGACCCGATGGCACAATCCACCACCACATTGAAAAATTTGACTTCCAGCCTCTTTAAGGCTTCTGTAAATGGTTCGTCAGGAGCTTCGTAAGCAAAGTGCTTTTTTGTGGATCTGAGCCTCTTCTCCTTCAGCACAGCCTCTACATTCATTTCCTCACATATGTCCCTATAGCCCTGTTCAAAAATCAACTTTTTCTTATTTTCATAGGTTTCTGTACTTTTTCCGGGGTCCCTTGAATCATGTTTTGCACTATAACCTTTTATCTAAACAAGATAGAGCAACAAAATAGGCACCAAATTAAAGTGTTTTTAATCCTCTTTCTAACTTATACAATTATGATAGTCTTGGAACAAGAAATGGCACATTGGTACATACTGTACAAAGATTTCAGAAATATCACAAAATTCGTTTTCTCACACTCAAGGCAGACAAGGCGCCTTATTCATGACACAAATTTGAGATTAACATTTTGTCACAAGTCTAATCGATCAAGAAGTGAAAGCATTACAGTACATGATGATTAATTTCATAATGACATTTACACAGTCAGTTGTTGAGAGTTTGTTTCTTGAAGCTGTCAAATCGGCGTCTGTTGAACTCCACAGCTTGAAGGAGATAGTCCCTTTGCTTGGCATCTGTTGTTATGACATTTGCAAAGTCGCTCACCATCTTGACACCACGTTCAGCAATGTCATTCATCGCTTTCAGATTCTTAACATAGTCCAACGCTTTTCTGTAGTCCTCATTCTGTGGCCAAGCCGTGACAGGTTCCAGAAGCCACTCGGATCCAATGTTCAGTGTGTCCAGCAGGAAATGTGATTCTGGGCCAATGAGATCAACCAGGGTGGTCTTAGCTGTGACTCTCTGGAATAGAGGCTTTCCTGTTCTGAAGCTGTCTGGCTTCTCAGTGGCATGTAACTGGGCAGCAATGTCGTGCTTCAATGTGTCACTCAATCTACTGCTGAACAGGGCAAATGGCACGACTTCCTGCGTCAGGTACCATTTGTTGAAAAAAGTGGTTAGAAATAACCGCATATATTTCCAAAGAAAATATAAACAAAATAAATAAAAATAAAAACCCTCGTTTCTAACCAACTAGTGAAGTTGGGTTTCCCTAATTAACAAAAGAAGGAAAAAAAAAAGTTTCTGGGACAAAGACAAACGGAGCTTTGGCCAGTCTTGAAAATTTTTGACCGCATGAAGCGGGCCCCTTTTTTCAAAAAAATTAAAATGCTCGTGGTTACCCAAACCGGGAAACTGAGTCAACCTTCAAATCTAACAACCTTTAATTAAATCGTATCCTTAATTAATAACCACTGCAATTAATCAAAACCCATGTTTAACTAAATAGAGGCCGATCAGAACTAGGTGCAAGTAAGTTAAAGAAAATAACTAAGGTAAGAGAAAAACTAGGTACCTAGACGAAACTCGAACCGGGCTACAACGGCCCTAACTCAATAATTAAATGGCTGTTATAGCCCCTATTAAAACCTAAAGGCAATATAGCCCTAACCTAACTTAAATAAAACCTTCTAAACCTTAAACCTTTAAAACCAAAAACTTAAGGGCAATCCAGCCCTAGCCTAACTTAACCTGCAAAACCTAGGTCTGGGAAATAGCCCCTACAAATAAATAACCTAGCAGTGTGTTAAACGATAACCTAAAACAACAACGAAATTTAAAAACCTGGAAACTAAATGAAACTTATGAATCAGTTAGAAACTGAAAGGGTAACGTTCAACTGGCAACTTCATTTTTGGTAAGTCTAAATTAATTTTGATGAATTTAGCTTCACCATAGTTAGTAATCTGGCTGCTGACCAAATTTAATCTGAAAACCACTGCAACCTACAGTGAAAAAGTCTGTAGCTGTGTTGACAGTGTCTAAATAGGCCATTATTATTTCTATAATTACCGAGTCTATTTAAAGTAAACTTAACCTTAATACTACACCTAAATAAAAATAATATATCTCAATCTAAATAATAAATTTTTCAATATGGCGCCCCCGGGTGGGCAGTCGAGAAGTTAGTTACCCTTTTTTTGTTTTAATTCTGATACAATAGTTTTAAATCCAGTGAATTAAATTTTTTACACAACCTAAACAAACCTAGCCTAACCTGGCTAAACCTAAAAAACAAACCTAGCCTAACCTGGCTGAACCTAAAAAACAAACCTAGCCTAACCTGGCTGAACCTAAAAAAAAACCTAGCCTAACCTGGCTGAACCTAAAAAAACAAACCTAGCCTAACCTGGCTGAACCTAAAAAAAAACAAACCTAGCCTAACCTGGCTGAACCTAAAAAAACAAACCTAGCCTAACCTGGCTGAACCTAAAAAACAAACCTACCCTACCCTACCAACCCTACCTAACCTACCAAACCAACCTAACCTACCCTACCAAACGTACATAACCTACCCTACTTAACCTAAAATACCTAACCTACCTACCCATAATAAACCTAAAAATGGCTAATCAAACTGAAGCCACTCGTGGAAAAAGTATGGAGACCTGGTTGGGAAGTGATGTGGAAGCACTTGAAACTAGTAAACTGGTAAAAAGGAGGGAGCAATCAGAACCTCAGCTACTAAACTTTTAGCTACAATCAAAGAGAGATGGGATGATTGGACTGAGGAACAAAAAAATTCACATGCTCGGCTTTTGTCCTCACAACTGGACAAGTTACAAAATTTAGACGAGGAAATCCTTAGAATGTATGTTTGTTCCGAAGGCTTCTCAGAGGATAAACAAGAAGAACTAGATGAAAAAAATAGTTATTACCACTTTGAAATAGATCAAATGATACAAGCATTAACAACTAAAAAAGAAAATAATGCCGAAGCCAAACCTAAACTAAGAATAAGTACTAAAATTCCTGAGCTTCAAATATTACCATTTGATGGAAATCCCTCTAAATTTCAAAACTTTAAGACCTCATTCAGAAACATTTATGATAACATAGGTCTTTCCGAAGAAGAGAAATTTGCCTACCTAAAACAACATTTGAGTGGAAACCCTGCCATTCAAATCAACTGCATGCAAGAAAGTAAAACCTCTTATGAAGAAGCATGGCAGCAGTTGGAGGGCTGTTATGCAACACCAGGCCAAATTAAATTCTCCATAATAAAATCCCTTTTAACTAAATCCATAATAACCAAAAATTTTAAATCACTTCATGACTTTCAAGCAGATATGCACTCTACCATAAATTTAATGCAAACTCAAAAATTAGAATTAGAAGATATACTCTTGTATGTATATTATAATAAACTAACTCAAGAAACTCAGGAATTTTTAAGAACTTGTGGGTTTAAACTCTATGACCCCTTTAATAATTTTAAAGAAGCAATTGCTGAAGCTACCAAAACCTTAGCTAATGTTAATTTTGATCTGGAACAAAGTGAGTTGACTACCTTGATACCTAAACAAAAAAGAAACTTCTCTCCAGAACCAGCCAGAAAACCATGGTATTCTGGCCAAACTACAGCTGCTCTGGCGGTTTCTACCCAAAACAATCCTCAAGAAGAGCTCAATATACTGACCAGAGAGAACCTTACTGCAAATTGTGTAAGAAAAACTCTCACAAAATCTCAAAATGTGATTCTTTCCCTGAAAGTTGGGATAAACTGAAAAAACTTGCTAAATTAAATTATTGTACTAAATGTACCTCATCTAAACACCAAGCCAAAGAATGCCCCATTTCTTTACAACCCTGTTCATTTTGTAGGTTTTCTAACCATTTATCCTTCCTTTGTACCAAACAAAAAGGAAAACCAGAGGGAGATAAGAAAACCAAAACCAGTACGGAAGTAGCTACCCAAAAAGAAAACTCCAAACAAGGGAAACAAGTTACTAACTTATTAAGTTTAAAAAACACTGATCAAGAAGTAGCATTAATCCCTTCCATGCAAATGAGAATAAGAAACTCAGAAAAATCAATTAAATGCAGAGCACTTTTGGATAATTGTAGTCAAGCCAGCTACATTACCAAGGAACTCGTGAAAAAATTAAATCTTCCAACTAAACACTACGAGGAATCCATAACCATAACAGGATTTATAGCCGACAAGAAACAACCAAATTATGAAGTAGCTATAATTAAATTGGAGGATTCTAGAAACCCTGGAAACTACCAAGAAATAGAAGCTATCATAATTGATGATATTAATATTAAATATGAAGTTCCAGGATTACTGAAACTTCAAACTTATTTAAAATCATTAAATTATCAGCTTGCAGATCACTTTGAAGCTGATGAAGTGGCTGACTTCATGTTAATTTTTGGGGCTGCAACCCACAAACTTTTTGCCCTCAGCAGTCATCAGATTCATACGGCCTCTTGTTATAAATCTCCCTATGGAATACTTTTATTGGGTTTCCCTTCAGATTACTACCCTGAAAAAGAAAAAGAACCAATAAGAGATCAGATCAGCTTCTGTATTACCAACCCGCTACCTACTAGTACAACTTCTAATGAAGATCTAAAAAAAATTGAACACCAGATTGCACAATTTAGCAAACTAGAAAACTTGGGTATTTCTGGGGATGAACCACTTTCAAACAAAGAAAAAGATCTGATTGCAAACTTTGAAAAGGAAGTTAAAATAGAAGATGAAAGATTGTCTGTTAAGGTACCATGGAATGACCAAAAAGATAAAATTTCACCAAACTTTAACTATGCTATTAGCAGGTTAAAGTCCACTTGCAAAAAATTAAAAAAAGATAACTTAATGCAACCTTATTCAGACATCCTTGAACAACAATTCCAGGAAGGAATAATAGAAGAAGTACCTCTAACAGAACACTTAAGACAAGCAGGAAATTTTTTACCTCACTTTCCCGTAGTTCGCCCTGGGGTACAAACAACTAAAGTTAGGATTGTAGTAGATCCCTCGGGTAAAAGCAAACCAGAAGAAATAACCGTAAATGATGCTACTGAGGACTGCCCTTCACTCCTACCTCACTTAGCAAAATTGTGCATTAAATTAAGGCATGGTAAATATTTGATGATTGGGGACATTCAAAAAGCATATTTACAACTTAAATATCAAACAGAATTTGACTGCAATGCCCACAAAATTCTGTGGGTAAAGAATACCCAATTGGCTCCAAATGACAACAACCTGAGCTGCTATAAATATAGAAGAGTTACCTTTGGCAACAAAAGCAGTCCATTTTTACTACAACAATCTCTACAACACATATTTAATGAACAACAAAACCAAGTGGCAGACTACCTAGCTAACCGCTTTTACATGGACATGCTTTAATTAATGCCAACAATCTCTCAGAACTCAAAGACCTTTACAATTATAGTGTAAACACTTTAATTGAATATAATTTGAAGCTATATGAATGGGCCTCTAATCACTCAGAACTTCAAGGACTATTTGAAAAACATGACATAGCCTCCTCCGAAGATAAAGAAAATGTAAAACTATTAGGATATGGTTGGAACACAAGTGCTGATACACTCCATCTAAAAACGGTAAACTTGAACTCAGAAGCCAAAACTAAAAGAGAAATACTAAGTTCTGTGCAATCATTGTTTGATCCAATTGGATTTGTTGCACCCTTAGTGTTTAAATTAAAACTCTTCATGCAGAAAGTAACAGCTACCAAAAAAAATTGGGATGAATATCTAGAACTGGAAATGCTGCGTGAATGGAAAAAACTTTGTAAAGAAATAAACAAAGTGGAATTTCTGAATTTTCCTAGACAAGCTTTTGAAAATCCCAAACCTCTCATGGAAAATCTTCAACTCCACATCTTTTGTGATGCCAGCCAAGAAGGTTATGCAGTAAGTTGCTATCTAGTTGGAAATGGAAAATCCGAACTAATTTACGCTAAATCAAGAGTCAATCCCAAATCAAAAAATTGGACCATTTGTAACTTGGAATTAATGGCAATCTGCCTAGGAACCAAAGTCCTAGAATACCTTAAAGAAACCTACCTAGAAGAAAACTCAGAAAACCAAAAGTTCTTCAAAACAATAATTTGGACAGACTCACAAGTGGCTTTAAATTGGACTGCTCAAAAATCTCTAAAAATGAAATCAATCTTTGTAAAAAACAGAGTGAAAGACATTCAGGAAGCAACAAGAAACTTAAACCATCACCTGGAATTCAGACATGTAGCAGGAGAAGACAACCCAGCAGACCTACTCACCAGACCAATATCTTTCAAGAAATTTCAAAAACTTCTTCACTTTTACCAACATGGTCCCACATTTTTGAGAAATGAGATGAATGGCCCACCAACTTAATTTTTAACCCCCACCAAGAAACCTTACAGACAACAATAAATGTGTGTCAAACAACTTGTAAAGAAATAAATGAAAAAACTCCCTTGTTAAATATGGAAAGATTCTCTAACAGGAAAAAACTGGTCAGAATCACTGCCTATGTTCTACGGTTCATAGAAAACTTAAAGTACTTCCGCACTCACAAATATAACCCAAATGTAACCTGACAATGGAAGAACAAATTGCTGTCTTGGAGAAAAATCATACAGCTTACAAAACTAAGGCCACAAATTACTGGCTAAAATTAGTCCAGCAACAACATTTCTCAAAAGAAAAAGAAATAATCCACAAACTAAATAAAGGAGCAAAAGTTGAGGACCTAACAAAGCTGCAAAAGAATCTAAAACTCTTCATTGACAAAGAAGGGTTAGTCAGAACAATGGGGAGATATAAATATGCAACTAACCTTAACTATTCTGCTAGGTATCCTGTACTACTGCCCGAAAATTCTCATTTAACAACGTTAATTGTAACTGAATGTCATGCAAAAGCCAGTCATGCAACCTTAGCTACCACATGCAATTTCCTCAGACAGGAATTCTGGATCCCCAAAATAAGGCAAGTAGTTAAAAAGGTTCTGAAACAATGTCTGTTTTGCCAAAAATACTTTGCCATGGCTTATGAAGTGCCTACTACTGGACCCTTAGTAACGGAACGTTTAAGCTATGAAAAACCCTTTGAAAAAACTGCCCTTGACTATGTTGGTCCAATTTCTGTCCAGGATGAGAATAACCAATTCATGAAAGTCTACTTATTATTGTTCACTTGCTGCGCCACCAGATTCAGCCTTCACATCTCTGCACTGACCTTTCTGCTAAAACCTTTTTAAGAGAACTCTACCATTTGTCCTTAAACTACTCCCTTCCAAAGGTTTTGATTTCAGACAATCAATCCACCTTCAAAAGATCTGAAGATTACCTTAAACATTGGTTCCAAAATGTTCTTGTGTCTCAGTACCTCTCTGATCATGGTATCCAGTGGAAATTTACAGCAGCCTATTCACCCAGAACCTTAGGAATAGCTGAAAGAATGGTGGGTTTAGTCAAAAGAGCCCTCTATACCTCCCTAAAAGGAAGAAAAATCCCGTTAACTGAACTAAAAACAATTGTTCTTGAAATAATGAACACAATTAATTCAAGACCACTCACTTATGTTAATTCAAATGAAGATCCTTCCTCTGATCTACTAACTCCTTTCAAGTTGCTTTTTGGGTATGACAATACCAAATTCAACTTTTTAACCACTAATGATACCCAAGAAGCAGTTAATGAAGACGATCAGGTGGATGCTGATTATATGACAACAACAGAGGACAAAGAAAGAAAGAAAATACTGGATTACTTTCATAAGGGAGCTAAACAATCTCAAGAAATCAAAAAAGATGGCGATACGAATATTTGAGTAGTTTGAGGGAAAAAGAATACCAACAACACAAACAACCAGTAAGTAAAGAACCTAAAGTAGGAGAACTATGTCTCTTAGATGAAAATTCTATGAATCCCAAATACTTCTGGAAGATTGCTGTAATTGAAACATTACACCCAGATGAAGATGGCATAATCAGGCACGTAACTGTAAAAACACCCAATGGTCATCTCTCCAGAAGACACATATATCGGTTATACCCACTGGAAATAACTGATAAGCCAAATATTGACCTGGAAGAACTGGAAAATTCTTCCACGGAATCAGGAACTGTAGATTCTCCTGACACTACTACTGCCGCTACTCAACCCCGACCACAAAGACAAGCTGCAGTTAGATTTCGGGAAGAACTGCAAAGGAAAATACAGAGTGGATCTTTGTGAAGACCACAAATAGAAAATTGTAAATAATTGTAAATAGCTATAACTTAGGACCAACGTTCTACAGAAAAGACGCTTTCATCTTCATATTTCACCTAAAAGGAACTTTTCTGAAGAGCATGTCATTTTCATTCAAAAAAAAAAATAAATAAAATAAAAAAAATTTCCCAAGAATACAATTCTGGGTAAATTTTTCCCCTTGGGGGGAATGTTGAAAAAAGTGGTTAGAAATAACCGCATATATTTCCAAAGAAAATATAAACAAAATAAATAAAAATAAAAACCCTCGTTTCTAACCAACTAGTGAAGTTGGGTTTCCCTAATTAACAAAAAGAAGGAAAAAAAAAAGTTTCTGGGACAAAGACAAACGGAGCTTTGGCCAGTCTTGAAAATTTTTGACCGCATGAAGCGGGCCCTTTTTTCTCAAAAAAAATTAAAATGCTCGTGGTTACCCAAACCGGGAAACTGAGTCAACCTTCAAATCTAACAACCTTTAATTAAATCGTATCCTTAATTAATAACCACTGCAATTAATCAAAACCATGTTTAACTAAATAGAGGCCGATCAGAACTAGGTGCAAGTAAGTTAAAGAAAATAACTAAGGTAAGAGAAAAACTAGGTACCTAGACGAAACTCGAACCGGGCTACAACGGCCCTAACTCAATAATTAAATGGCTGTTATAGCCCCTATTAAAACCTAAAGGCAATATAGCCCTAACTAACTTAAATAAAACCTTCTAAACCTTAAACCTTTAAAACCAAAAACTTAAGGGCAATCCAGCCCTAGCCTAACTTAACCTGCAAAACCTAGGTCTGGGAAATAGCCCCTACAAATAAATAACCTAGCAGTGTGTTAAACGATAACCTAAAACAACAACGAAATTTAAAAACCTGGAAACTAAATGAAACTTATGAATCAGTTAGAAACTGAAAGGGTAACGTTCAACTGGCAACTTCATTTTTGGTAAGTCTAAATTAATTTTGATGAATTTAGCTTCACCATAGTTAGTAATCTGGCTGCTGACCAAATTTAATCTGAAAACCACTGCAACCTACAGTGAAAAAGTCTGTAGCTGTGTTGACAGTGTCTAAATAGGCCATTATTATTTCTATAATTACCGAGTCTATTTAAAGTAAACTTAACCTTAATACTACACCTAAATAAAAATAATATATCTCAATCTAATCAATAAATTTTTCAATACCATTTGTGGTTTTCCATCTTATTAAGTACTGCATCAGCAAGCTCTGGGTCAGTTTTCTTGTACTTCAACATGTCCTGGATTAGACTTAGATCATTCACGGGAGCATCTGCAGCAGACATTGACATCATCCATACAGGAGTGTAGAACAGCGCAAGGAAGGTGTTGAGTCTTTCCAGCTTTGATACAGTGTCTTCGTCGTACTCAAGTTGATCTGCAAACATCAGCATTTTCATGGAGTACAGGTTTCTGGCCATCCATCTTGCCTGATGAATGGCGCCTGGTCGACTCCAGTGAATACCTCGAGGAGGCGTTCCTCCAAGAACAATGACTGTCAGTTCAGCCATTTCCCTGTAGTCGGCTCTTGGAAGCCTTTCTGCTGTTAGAATGTCTTGGAGTATTTCTTCACTGTTCTTCTTCTTTTCCTTCAGCCATTTGCTGTTGATAGCCAGCATCTTTGGGTTTTCCTTGGACAAGTCCGTCCAAACATCCTTCAGATGCTCAAACCAGGGATTATCTGGCCCCTTCACCTTCCCAAACTGCTCCTACTAGGATTTCCAGGATGTGATGTCGACAGGCCAGATAAAACACCTTTTTGTTCAGCATTTTCTCTAGCAGTTTGGCAGCTCCTCTGTGAACTCCACTGTTACTGGATGTAGTGTCAAAAACAAGGGCAGTAACATTATCCGTAAGTTCCCATGTCTCCAGTAAATCCATTGAAGCCTCAGCCTGAGCTGTGCCAGAAGAATTGTCGATGACAGGTACTCCCAATAACTTTCCTTCAGTGTATGAAGGTGGACCAGACACTAGCACAGCTAAAGTCTCTGAGGTACTTCCAGGTTCACTGCCCAAGACATCTTTGAGCAACTTTCCATCCCAGTGTAAGGCAGCGTACTGTGGGGGATTTTCACAAAACTTGGACATGTGACTCTGGCTGATATTATACCTGGACAGCATTCTGTTGCGACGTGTTGTTGAGGTTGAGATGACGAAGTTATCCAGATCAGCCCCTCCAGCTTTCAAGGTGGCAGAAACCATGGCAGTAACTTGATTGTTTGATAAACCAAGACGATCAGCTGTATTGCAGATGACATCACATTCCATGACCTTCCTTGGAAACGTCAAAGTCACACTAGTCACAGTGTCTTGATGGTGAGAACATCCAGGACGAGGCTGATGGTAATCCATGTCCTCTGTGTTAGCGTCGTTGTCAGTTGAGTCACCCCAGGTAATGTCATCCACATGAACAACTGCCTCTTGTTCTGCTGCAGCTGTAAAATAGTACAACATGTTAAGACAGTAATTGTTAAGTACATGCTAAATATCGCAATGGAGTAAAACTTAAAACTTTTTGTAACGTTCAAAGTAGTTAGTTTTACCTTGTTCTTGTCTATGCTGCAGTCTTTCATTCCTCGCTGCTTGCTGCAGGGATCTTGTCTCAAAAATCTTGTCATGACCAGACATATGACCTTTCCTCTCAGTCTTTTGGTCTTCGTAGAACCTGATATCCTCATCTTTCTTCTCTCTGGATAACAGTCTGTTGTTCTGTATTTCCTGGATTGCATCTGGAGCTCCTATATCGAACAGGCTGTCTAATTCCAGCACAAATGCTCCTCTTTTTCCTCCAGGGTTACTTGCTCTTCCTTTGCTTTTCACCAGAGCACGATGTTTCTCATGTAGTTTCATGAAGAGCTTCATTGCGTTGTACTTGGTCATTGTCTTGATTCTAGCCATCTGCCAGAATGGGATGATAGATTCAACTGTTTCATATGCAAGGTCTTGAACCATGGGCCTCCCTGCATTTTCCGGTAAATTCTGAAGATTAAGGAAATACTGGAACGCCTGTCTGTTGGTGGGAAGCTGGGAACCACTGATAAAAGCTGAAGGGTATCCAACCAGGAAAGTTTCAGTGAGAGATCTGGTAGATGGCCCAGTTGACACCTGCCTGTGGACAGTACGTGGAGGTTCTGAGATATCAACTGTGCGCCCACGGAGCTCCCTCAGCTCCTTGCTTAATGCCATTGTGAAGTTGTAACTTGTAGATGGTTTTCTAGATTCTGATTGAGTTTCTGTTGTTTCCTGAAAAATGATAGATAATTATTATTATTATTATTATTATTATTATTAATTATTATTTATTTATTATTATTATTATTATTATTATTATTATTATTATGTATTAATTTTATGCTCTTTCATTTGATACCTAATTTGTTGCTCTATCTTGTTCAGATCAAAAGTTAAAGTGCAAAACATAATTCAAGGGACCCCGGAATTGGCGCTTTGGCCGATTTCAAAGCAGAAAATTTAAAGCTCCATGCGGCAATGCTTCCCAACATCCTAGGTCAAAATAGTTGTGATTTTCGTCTTTTTCAGGTCAAAAAGCATGGGAAAATGTACAGAAACCTATGAAAATAAGAAAAAGTTGATTTTTGAACAGGCCTAATGTCCCTAGCTACGACTTGTGCTGCAACAAAACCTGTGTTTCTGTAGCTGGTGAGTGAGTCTTTTGTTTTTGTGAGGAGGTTGACTGCCACATCAAACTGCATTGTAGGAGACTACAGAAGTTTCCTCACATGGTTAACTGCATGAAGAATGTCATACCATACTACTGTGCAAATCTGAAAGCGATAAGACCCTACCTCCTCTGCAAGTGCTTGTGCTTCAGTCCTGGCTATGGCATCTGTGGCATTGTTTCTGACTTCCAACAGGGCCTTTCTGATGTTGTGGCTCTGGTATCGCACAGCCTCAGTGCTCTTAAGCCTGCTCTCCCACCTGGTTTCACTCCAAGATTTGAGTGTTATGTTCACGTGCTTCTTTAGGATTGTCCATCTCTGTGTAGCTGCTGCAAAAAGGTTGTACAATTTTTGTACGTTGCCAAAGAAGCTGATGGCATCTGTGGAAGCTTTAGCTGCATCAGCCACTACAAGATTCAGAGTATGAGCCCCACATGGAACATAGAGTGCACGACAGTTCTTCTCTAATAACCTTGCCTGAACACCTTTGTTCTTGCCCTTCATGTTCGCTCCGTTGTCATATGACTGTCCTCTGCAGTCATCAAAGTGAATATTCAGTTCATCTAGTCTCTTCAGAATCAGAACTGATAAACCCAGGCCTGTACTTTCTGAAGCCTTAAGAAAGCCCAAGAAGTATTCTTTTATTTCTGGTACTTCACCCATTTCAACAGTTCTGATAATAATCGACTCTGTTCTTGGTGGCTTATGTCTGGAGTGCAGTCTAAAATGGGTGAGTAATATTTAGCTTGTTTTATTTCTGCAACAATGGCAGCCAAGATCTTCCCACTAATGGACCCAATGAGCTCATTTTGAATGATGTTTCCTAGGTAACTTGAATGACTATATTGGCCACTTTCGACTCTGCTGATGCGTTGTTTCATCACTGGATCAAATTTGGCAAGCAGCTCAATCTCCTTCAAGACGTTGCCATTGTCTCGATTGTACAATGTAGAGGAAGACCCCCTGAAAGCAAGGTTTCTCTCTGCTAGTGATTGGATTATACTTACAGTAACTTACAAGACGTGTGAGAACATCTCACCAGCGTCTTCGCTCTACCTCCATTAATGACATTTCAGTTTGGTCAATTGTCCTCCCAGTTTTTAGCCGCAGTTCCAGATCCTTCCATGTTGCCATGTTATCTGCATATTCTGAACTATTTTCATGGCCTTTCAGAAGCGAACCAACGTTTATCCAGTCTGAAAGTCCGTCCGTAATTAGTTTGTACGACTTCCTTGAAAACAACTTTCAACAGAAGCAATAAATAGCATCATTCCTTCTAGAGTACATCAGCCAGCTTCGCTTTATTTTTTCCCCATTAATTAATGTTCTGTACATGTAATGGTGATGAACGCTTCTACCGTCCTCTCTTTTAGGGAATGTGAAATCTGGACTGATTTGAAATGGTCCTCGAGACACCAGATCTATCTTCAAGGCATCTGACAGGACAACTGGCCAGTCATACGGATCAAGCGGTGGAGCAGATCTTGGTCCTTGTTGCTCAGTAGAAACGCCTGCGTGTGTGGTGTTTGAAGCTGAACAGAAGATGGGCCACTTGTTGGTTCATCAGGCTCTACTTCTACTGTTGCGTGAGGTTGCATAGAGGATGGTCCTGCTGTTGGCTCATGATGCTCATCAGGCTTTGCTGAGGATGGCTTTTCCAAATATTTCAGTAGTGCTCATGAGAAGAACATAACATTAACTATTCTGTTAATTCTTGCTAAAATACTCTTTCTTATCTTGTTTGATAAATGATCTGTGTGAACAGAATTTGAGGTGATGTGATCCATTAAATTTAACATTTCGAAATATTATAAATATTACAGAGACTAGCTTACTCTACACGATTCCTGAGCATTTGCCTAGCTTGATGGTCTACCTAACCTAGTTGCCTGAACTGTAATTATAAGAATATACAAGTGGCACATCTCACATGTGCCACTGGAAAGCTTCTCCTCTATTTTCTTCTTTTTCCGTTTTTCAGCTCCTGATGGATAATGTCATTTCATTTTCCAAGATGCACGAAGTCACATCTAGTTAACCACAACTAATCTGCTAAATAATAATAATCATGATAATAATAATAAAATAATAATAATAATTGTTATAATTGTAACGTTAATCAAATACATTCAAATAATCAGACCATTTAGGTTTTAACCAACAAAATTCACATTATCTGAAAAAGATGAGAAAAGAATTAATAAACTTGAAAACATAACGAAAATAATCCTAGGTTTTAAAGTGTTACAAAATCTCTTAATAATTAGTAAATTAGTGAAATAATGTTTTACAATACTAGGAAAATTAAACATTTAGGAAAGTGTAAGCATATTGTAAGAATAAAGTTAAATAATATAGAAATAAGATCTCACAATAGTTATTTACACATAACGACCAAAACGTTTCGTTTGTCTCCGTTTTATCACATTTATCGCATACAAAAACTTTAATTAATCCGACAATAATAATAATAATAATAATAACTTCAGCTATATTCCTATTCTTGTCCACTGACCTATGACCTGGGAGCCTGTCTAGGGGCCCTCTAGTAGCAGCGGGGCCATAAGCGGCCGCTTAGTCTCCTTATGCCAGGAAACGGCCCTGGTTGCAGTCTTTGGGAACTTAGATAAGCGAAGAGATTCAGCGATGTCTTGCTGGATGAAATTGTCGGAGCATCCGGTGTCTAGTAGGGCTCTGAAAGGTTCACCGGAAATCTTAACAGTCACAGTTGATGAAGACAGACCAGGGACGGAATGAATCGACTCGAGAGTAACGTAAGAAGATGGATGCGTAGTCCCTGCAGCAGTCTCAGAAGAGGATTTACACACATTTGACCAATGTCCTTTCTTGTTGCATTTGTGACAGATAGAGTCTCGAGCGGGGCACTGAGATCCTAGGTGTCGCCGTCGACCGCAAAAGAAGCAGCTTGTCATAGGAGGACTCTGTGCTACCGTAGCACAGAGAGTCCTCCTATACTTCTTGGGCTTTCTTGAGGCTTCAGAAAGTACAGGCTTGGGTTTATCAGTTCTGATTCTGAAGAGACGAGATGAACTGAATATTCACTTTGATGACTGCAGAGGACAGTCATATGACAACGGAGCGAACATGAAGGGCAAGAACAAAGGTGTTCAGGCAAGGTTATTAGAGAAGAACTGTCGTGCACTCTATGTTCCATGTGGGGCTTACACTCAGGGCCGGATTAACCATTAAGCAAAATAAGCCCGTGCTTAGGGCATCAAGGGAAGGGGGGCACCACAGAAATTTTCCATTGTCGGATTTACCATGGATTTATTATACTATTATAATCGCGGCTTATAGCCTATAAGCTGTTGAAAACTGAATTATATATATTCATATATAGTATTTATTTTTTTCATTGTTTGAATTTGTAGTGAACAACAACCCTTTTGAGAGAATAAATATATTTCGTTGTAATCACACACTTTACGCTTTGCGTTATTATTTTGTTTATATCAAATCTTTGAGCGCCATATTAAAAATACATATAGATTAAATATTTTCGTGTGCTATAGGAAGTTATTCTGAACGTGTGATTTGTGCATATAATATTAAATATATATTTTACATAATCATTTGGTATTGTTTTACAGAAAGATTTAGGTTTATAGAATTGTAATATAAATTAATATTAAAATAAAAGAAACTATAAACTCTCTATATTGCTGTTGTATCAAGTGATGTTTATCACGGCCATTATAATAATAAGATATACTGACCTAAGTTAATTAGCGTTGAAGAAGTTTATCTGTTGCTCTCTCTTCTTCTCTAGGGTAAGTCTATGAAGTGTACTTTATTTGTATATATAACAATATTTTATCATACACGTATCTTTATTTTATAATTTATTTATCTATTGTCATAACAGTATAAAAGAATTTAGATTGTAATAACCAGAGTGAAAATTTGTAATGTATATATAACATCAAACGTAGTTAGGACAATTTAGGCCCTAAGCAAATGTTCATATTTCCTATAATTAAATATTGTGTTTTAAATAAATAAATAAATGTAAATATAAAATGTGGCTCGTTAATAGTGAAATGTTAATATTGATATTTTTATAGATTGCGTATTATTAATTCTAATGTTAAGTATTTTTATTTTATAGGTTTCGGTTCCTTCTTTTGGTTCCTTCTTTCGATTTGATTTGTATTCAACATTTCGAGTTGATATTTCGGTTGAGTTATATTTAATTGCCACTTATATTTAAATTGCCACTTTGGTTGTGTACGGTTCCCATTTTGTCTTTCTGAGAATAAAAGAACAAAGCCAAGATTGTGATATGTGTAACTGTGTTGATTGCCACATAATATACAAATAAAATATTCTTTTTATTTCTGTATTTTACAGACCCCAAGAACCAAGATGAAACGTGTTCAGTTAAGTGGTGCACAAAAGCGAAAACTATCAAAAGAGAAACAAGAGAAGACTTTGGATTTAGAGTCCAAGACTGCAAAGCTGACTGATTTCTTCACACAAGTTCCACGACCACAACGTCAACATGATATACCGATTCTGAATCAAAACCAATCTCCGTCATCAGAAGTGGACACAAATACCACTTTGATCACTTCAAAATCAAAATATGATGACGTTGGAATCACCGAGGTGTCACAAGCAGGTTCATCTACCACATGTCTCACTACTGATCTCACTTTGCCTGTAAATTCTCTTGATACCTCTACTGCAAATGTTGATTCAAGTTGCTTTACAAGACATTCTGGGGTTGAAATAATTGCTGAAAATGAAAGTTTAGTGGACCATGGTGATGGTGGTGAAATGAATCAGTCTGCAGAAGATGAAGTAAATATAGCAAAAGATCCAGGGTTGTGGCTTGATTTCTCTGCTGATGATGTGGCTTATTGGATTGCTTGTGGACCCAGTGACTGTCAACACCAAATGGGCCATTTGACAAGTCTTACCGGCATTTCAGTAGTGGCAAACCAGCAAGATACTGTTCACAAAAACTTTTCGTTGGGACAAAAGCCAATGGTGAGAAATACAAGAGAGAGTGGTTATTGTATTCACCATCAACAGGATCAGTTTACTGTTATGTTTGTAATCTGTTTGCTCCTAAAAATGTCTCGCATTTTGTTATAAGAGAAGGGTTCAGTGACTGGCGAAATACTATTGTAATTGATCATCATGAAAAAAGCACTACTCACCGAGACTCTATGCTAACATACTTAACTCGCAGACAAGGTGCGGGGTTGGGACAACAGTTGGAAAAACAAATTCAGGAAGAGTGTGATTACTGGGAACATGTCTTGAGGCGTGTCATAGCTGTTATTTGTACGTTAGCTGAACGTGGCTTGTCTTTTCGAGGAACAGAAGAAAGATTTGGATCATTGCAGAATGGGAATTTTTTAGGGCTGCTTGAGCTCATAAGCCGGTTTGATCCATTTTTAGCAGGTCACATTTTGAAATATGGAAATTCTGGCAAAGGAAATCCTTCTTACCTGTCCAAAACCACCTGTGAGGAACTCATTCAACTAATGGCTCAAAAGGTCCACGCACTCATTGTTGACGAAGTAAAATCTTCTGGTTATTTTAGTTTGTCAGTTGATTCAACACCAGATCTATCACATATCGATCAGTTAAGTGTTGTACTTAGGTACTTAAAAGATGGACAGCCTATTGAACGCTTTTTAACCTTTCTGAAAATGAAAAGCCATACTGGTGAGGAAATGGCAAATCAGGTGTTGCAGTACTTACGTGAAGTTTGTAAGCTAAACTTTTCAAAATGTAGGGGTCAATCTTACGACAACGCTGCCAACATGTCTGGGCGTTATAAGGGGATGCAGCAAAAAATTTTAGAAACAAACAAGTTTGCTATATATGTGCCCTGTGCAGCCCATTCACTAAATCTGGTAGGCCGAAGTGCTGTTGACTGCTGTCAAGAGGCGGTTAATTTCTTCTCTACAGTGCAGTTGCTCTATACCTTTTTTTTAGCCTCAACCAGCAGGTGGGAAATTCTTAAAGGTTGTATTGGAAATGAAAGTGTCTTAAAATCCCTCTCTGATACCAGATGGTAGCCACATGCTATGGCAACAGCAGCAATTTTGAAATCTTTCCTTAAAATTTTAGAAGCGTTAGAATGTATAGCTGAAGACCAGTCACAAAAGGGAGACACTAGAAGAGAAGCAAATAATATTGCAAATAAGATGCAAGAGCTAGAATTCGTTTTTATGTTGAATTTTTGGGATGAGATTTTGCAAAATTTTCATAGAGTAAGCAAAGTTCTACAGAATAAGGATGTGAACTTAAAAACATGTGCAGATCTGTATGGATCATTAGCTGACCAACTGTGCACTTCACGAGATGAATTTGAAAGATATGAAGCAGCTACAAAGGAAATGCTACCAGATGTTGATTACAAGGCAGCTCAAACTCGCAAACGTATCAGAAAGAAGGTACCCAATGACGGAGATGCACCAGAAGTATATCTGAATGCCAGAGATAAATTTCTTATCACCACCTTTTACACAATTGTTGACAAACTTGAAACTGAGATGAGAAGAAGAGGAGAGATATACAAAGAAATAGCAGAGAGATTTTCTTTTCTAAGTGATGTGCCACATAATGTCACCACTTCATCATCTACTGAAATTGAAAGGTATTCTTAGGGTTGTAAAAAGATGATTGATGCTTACCCAGAGGACTTGAACACTAATTTCTCTGCTGAGCTTCAGCAGTTTCACTCATATGTGTGCCATAAGTTCAGTGCAAAAAAAAATGTAAAAACAAGATTCAGTCATGCTGAACTTTATAAAATAATTGTAGAAGACAATATTGAGTGTGCCTTCCCAAATGTAGAAATTGCCTTTCGTATATTTTTAACATTAATGGTCACAAATTGCTCAGCTGAGCGTTCATTTTCTCAGTTGAAGTATATTAAAAATACCAACAGAACAACTATGCAACAAGGCAGGCTGGATGCCTTATCTCTACTAAGTATAGAAGCAGATGTGTTACGTAAGATTAGTTTTGAGGATCTGATCAAAGACTTTGCAATTAAAAAAAGTAGGAGAAAACTTTTCAAATATAAATGAAATGGAAGTATACAAAAATAAACATTATTTTCCATCTTACTGTAAGTTTTGTTTCATTTCAAAAAATAAAATTTTATTTTATGGTTTATTTTTGTTTATATTTTGAATTACATATATATGGGGCACCAAAATCTTTTAAGTGCTTAGGGCCTCTAAAGGTCTTAATCCGGCCCTGCTTACACTCTGAATCTTGTAGTGGCTGATGCAGCTAAAGCTTCCACAGATGCCATCAGCTTCTTTGGCAACGTACAAAAATTGTACAACCTTTTTGCAGCAGCTACACAGAGATGGACAATCCTAAAGAAGCACGTGAACATAACACTCAAGTCTTGGAGTGAAACCAGGTGGGAGAGCCGGCTTAAGAGCACTGAGGCTGTGCGATACCAGAGCCACAACATCAGAAAGGCCATGTTGGAAGTCAGAAACAATGCCACAGATGCCATAGCCAGGAGTGAAGCACAAGCACTTGCAGAGGAGGTAGGGTCTTATCGCTTTCAGATTTGCACAGTAGTATGGTATGACATTCTTCATGCAGCTAACTATGTGAGGAAACTTCTGTAGTCTATTGCAGTTTGATGTGGCAGTCAACCTCCTCACAAAAACAAAAGACTCACTCACCAGCTACAGAAACACAGGTTTTGTTGCAGCACAAGTCGTAGCTAGGGACATATGTGAGGAAATGAATGTAGAGGCTGTGCTGAAGGAGAAGAGGCTCAGATCCACAAAAAAGCACTTTGCTTACGAAGCTCCTGACGAACCATTTACAGAAGCCTTAAAGAGGCTGGAAGTCAAATTTTTCAATGTGGTGGTGGATTGTGCCATCGGGTCAATAAATGAGAGATTCAAAACATTAGATGATGTGAGGGACATATTTGGGGTTCTCCTAAACTTCACCACAACAAACAAAGAAGACTTGTCCTGCAAGTGTGAAAAGTTCTCTAAGATACTGAGCTCTGGAGCTGACTCTGACATTGATGGAAGAGAACTGGCCCTCGAAATTAAGAACTTGCCGACTTTACCTTCACACAACATGACTGCATTGGAGCTTCTCTCCTTCATTCATCAGAAGCAACTGGAGGAACTATACCCCAATCTCTGGGTTGCACTAAGAATTGCCTGCACTCTAGCTGTGACAGTAGCGTCAGCCGAGAGGAGCTTCTCTAAGATGAAGCTAATCAAGATTTAAATTATTCAAGAACTATCTCAGATCATCAATGGGGCAGGATCGCTTCAGTGGCCTTGGCATCATAACCATCAACCAGGACGTTGGCAGGGAGATTTCATATGATGATGTTATTGATGATTTCGCCCAGAAAAAATCTAGGAGGCAAAAATTTTGAAGATACAAACTGTTCTGTATAACTGTTAGCTATTAGACGATTGTATCGTAGAGTTAGTAATTGTTTGGTAGTTCATAATTGCATTATTTTTTAATACATAGTTCTGTGTCATTTATTCTAAATAATGTATAAGTTAATTTTCAGGAATTTCAGGAAGAGTATTTTTTCTGTTTGTCTTCTGAAAGTACATATTTGTTGTTTTGGATATAAATGTTTCATTAAAATTGTTTCATAATTGTTTTTTATTAACACAGCCATTTTTTGTATGTGTATGATGAGGTGATGTAGTAAGGCGTGAGTTGGTGGGTGGGTGAGATGGAGGGGTGGGGCCTCAAATGGGTATACTGCTTAGGGCCCCCTAATGGCTAGAAACGGCCCTGACTGCAACCGTCATGATGGTTTCTTTTTCGTTTGCAACCTCTATCAAAGAATGCTGTGTAGCGGATATCACCATCGACGGAGAAACTTACGATCGTGTAGAACTATCAATCATCCCTAAACTCTGCATCGACATTATATTAGGCATGCCATTCCTCAACCTTCATGAACAGTTGAATTTAAGCCTCGGAGGCTGTCGACCCCAACTTCAAATAACCGAAACTTGCAATCTAACAAAAATAAAAACATTAACTCCTAAACTTTTCGAAAACCTAACTGTAGATTGCCGCCCCATCGCTACCAAAAGCCGGCGATACAGTTCAGCTGATAAAAAGTTCATCGAGCAGGAAATCACAAATATGTTGGGAGAAGGAGTTATCGAACCATCACACTCACCATGGCGGGCTCAGGTAGTCGTGACATTCAGCGAGTCTAAAAGAAAACGCTTGGTGATCTCGATTTTTCGCAAACGATAAGTCGATGTATCCTACCGGACGTATATCCTCTTCCGCGCATTGAGGAGCTCGTTAACGACGTAGCACGACACAAATTCTTTACTACTATCGATCTCTCTCAAGCGTACTATCAAGTCAACATGGACGCCTCTGAAAGACCTTACACAGCTTTCCAAGCTGGTAATAACCTCTACCAATTCACGAGAATACCTATGGGCGTAACAAACGGCGCAGCAGCTTTCCAGCGTGTGATCAACGATTTCATCGCTGATCATAACTTGCATAGCACTTTCGCATATTTAGACGATGTAACTATTTGTGGACGTTCACAGGAAGAACATGACCAGAATCTCGCAAAGTTCCTCGACGCTCCCGAACGTGTGGGTTTAACTTTTAATAAGCATAAATGCAAGTTTTCTACCACCTCAATCAATTTACTGGGCTATACTATCTCCCGCAATGGACTCAGACCCGATCCGGACAGACTGAGACCACTGCAGGAATTACCTACGCCTACGGACAACAAGTCTATGCAACAACTCATCGGTCTCTTTGCCTACTATGTCAAGTGGATTCCACAATACTCACTAAAGATAAAACCACTTCTAGAAGTAACAAACTTTCCTCTAACAGAAATCGCTTTGGACGCAATACTAATCGCAAACGCCGTCGTCGGAGCCATAAGTAATGATACATCTCTCGTTATTGAAACCGACGCCTCGGACCACACCATCGCTGCTACTTTGACGCAAAACGACCAACCCGTCGCATTCTTTTCACGATCACTTAATGCTTCCGAAAAACGTATGCATATAGTGGAGAAGGAGGCTTAAGCCATCGTAGATCGTAGAGTCGATACTAGAGATGGAACCCGGTTTTAAAAAACCGGTTTTTAACCGGTGATGAAAATTTTTAATCATCACCGAAACCGACGATAAGAACCGGTTTTCACATTTTTGCGCAAGTCTCCGATCACTTTGGTCCATTTTCTATGAAACAAACGTTTCCAAACGTTTAAAAACATAGTAATTACGTTTCGCATCGTTTCGTATCGTTTTTTGTTTGTTTATAAGTGTAAATAATTGATGCTTCAGTCTTGAATGTTATGTGGATGCTTGCACATTGATCAGTTAAGATTCTAAGATTTAATACTTCATCATGTGAAAGAAATCAAATGCTTGGTATCATTTCACTCGTAAGAATAAAGAAGAAGCAGAGTGTATGACATGTCACAAAGTTTTAAAGTGTTGTGGAGGTTCTACTTCAAGTTTATCATCCCACATGAAAAATATTCATGGCATAAACATCGACCAGATTAATCAGCCATTGAAGAAACAAAGAACAGTGGAAGAGTTTGTGCAAAAAAGTCCATAGAAGAGGAAATTTCGAAACTTGTGTGTGTAGATGGACTGAGTTTCCAATCAATTGCTAAACGTGAATTCATTCAAGAAAGCCTAAGAAAGATAAAATGCAACAAGCCTCATCCAACTTCCCTTAATGGTGTCAGAAAAATGGTGCTTAGTTTTTATGAGAAAAAGAAACATGAATTGGTCAACTACTTCAAGAATCAGGTGAGACAAGGAATCCGCTATTCATTAACTATGGATGAATATACATCTTTGCAAAACCAAAGATATATTAATATTAATGTTCATGATGAAAATCAACATTGGTCTCTTGGTCTCATGAAAATAAATGGTTCTCTCGATAGCACCAAAACTATTGCAATCGTTAGGAAAAGATTGGAAGACTTTGGCTTGGACCTAGATAAGCATATCGTGGGTTGCACCACCGACGGTGCCTCAGTAATGGTCAAATTTGGAAGAGAAGTAGTACCTGATCACCAGCAATGCATTGCACATGCTATGCATTTCGCGGTTTCGGATATCTTGTATTAAAAAACTGCTGAAAATTCAGTTGAAGGGGATAGTGACCCTACCCCTGAAGATGAAGCCATCGAAGGAGATGAACACTCTGCTCATGAGTTAAGCGAAGATGAGTGTGAAATTTTATGCACTGATACAATTTTTGAGTCCGACATAGGTGAAGTAATTGTTCTTCCAAAACTTCGAGAAGATTACTTAAAAGTAATAAATAAGGTGAGAAAAATCTGCCGCATATTTCGAAAGTCTCCTTTGAAAAGTGAGAGATTGCAGGATTTTGTCAAAGATGAATTTAATGGAAAGGAAATGAAGCTTATCCTTGACTGTAGAACGAGGTGGAACAGTCTTTTGGCATGATAGAAAGATTTTTGAAACTAAAAAATTGCATTCCAAAGGCCCCCAGAGTGATACGCTCAACAGAGACGATTTCAGATGAAGAATGGAATGTTCTAAAGAGCCTCTTTGACACGCTTCGTCCACTGGAAATTGTTTTGAAGGGACTCTGTTCCGAAGATGCAAATTTGCTCAAAGCTGAATCTTCCATGAAGTTCATTTTGGATAAATTTGAAAGCAAAAACAATCCTTTAGCTTTTGAGCTACGCCAGTGTCTCATTGATCGCTACTCATCGAGAAGACAAAAAGAAGCTGTCGCCTTGCTGAGTTTTCTCCACAATCCCGAGGTCTTGAAAAATGAATCATCAGCACCGTTCCTCTTTCCTTCAAGACAAACACTTAAGAAGTATGCGGATCATACATTTAAGAGGCTTTTTCCAGAAGCTTGCCAGATTTCAGAAACAGACGACCAAGTCCAATCAATTGCTTCGAAACTCGAAGATTCACAATGCAGCTCAGGTCGTGAAGTAAATGATGACGATCAACTTATGAACGAGTACATGTGTGAGATGAACAAACTGAAAAAGAAACCCAAGAAAGATTCTTCTGAGACCTTTGACGTAAACAATGAATTCAAATATTTTGAAGCTACTTTGAATAGAAGCGAAAATTTGGATCGAATGTACGAGGCGTTGCTTACAATAAAAGCCACCAGCGTAGAGTCCGAGAGAGTGTTATCAGCTGCTGGTTTATTCGTCACAAAGATTCGATCAAGAATGTCAGATCAGACACTTAATGCTCTTTGTTTTCTCAAGTGTTATTTCAAAAATCAAGTTCGATAATAAACTTTTTAATTCAAATGTTACACATACTTGATTGACTCAATTAAAACCTTATTTCTGTTTAATATTTTGATCATTTACCTCCCTATAAAGCATACAGAATCCCATCGGTGAAAACCGGTAAAAACCGGCTTTAAGAATATAGCGACGGTGAAAACCGGTTTTACACTTTTCGGTTATTTTCCATCCCTAGTCGATACGTAAGTGGGAGCATTTCTTTACGAAACATTTCTATCTCCTTACCGACAAACACAGCGTATCATTTATGTTCGATCAGAAGACAGCCAGCCGCATCAAAAACGATAAAATTCTGCGCTGGAGAATTGAACTGGCGTCCTTTTCATTCTCCATCCGATTTCAACCAGGCCGCGAAAACGTCCCTGCTGACACATTATCTCGAGCGTACTGCAACAATTTATCGACAACTTCCCTCGAACGGTTACACGATTCATTGGTCCACCCAGGAGTTACACGAATGCTTCACTTCACCCGCAGTCGCAACCTACCGTATTCTGTTAAAAAGATTCGGAGAGTAATTAGAGACTGCACGGTCTGCGCAAAATGCAAACCTCGATTTTACAGACCGGAGAGCGTAAATATGATTAAAGCCACAGCACCTTTCGAACGGTTAAACATAGACTTCAAAGGACCTATTCCAGGCACGACACATAATTCGTATCTTCTAGTCATCATCGATGAATTCTCACGCTTTCCGTTCGCTTACGCCTGTAAAGACGTAAGCTCTATTACCGTCATAAACTGTCTGACAAACTTGTTCACCATATTCGGAATGCCTTCATACATCCACTCCGACCAAGGAGCTTCCTTCATGTCTGCGGAAGTGAAAAGATTTCTAACAACGCACGGTATTAGTTCAAGCCGCACTACCCCGTATCATCCGGAAGGGAACTCACAGTGTGAGAGATACAACGGCATCATATGGAACGGCATAACATGTGCTTTGGAGAGTCGTAAACTCAACGTTCGGAACTGGGAGTCCGTCTTACCCGATGTTCTACACTCAATCCGATCTTTCTTATGTACAGCCACGAACGAAACACCACATGAACGATTGTTCTTCTTCCAGAGAAAAACGTCTACAGGAACCGCTCTCCCAACTTGGTTATCCGAACCTACCTGGACCAGTACTGCTGAGACGTCACGTGCGCCATTCTAAATACGACCCACTTGTGGACACCGTCGAACTCATCGAAACGAATCCGCACTACGCTCATGTACGATTCCCAAACGGTCTCTATGAAGGATCTGGCACCGACTGCACGTCAAACCGAAATTAACATCAGAAATGTCAATGAAACAAATCGATCTTCGACTCAACCAAACATCGAACATCCCAACACAACTCAAGAGCGAGAGGCAGAAGTAACGGTTGACGAACGACGGTCCAATAACGAGGATTCTAATCGTGGTTCCGATTCTATCGAAACCGTCAGAGTCGACTGAACGAGAAAACGAACACCCCCTTCAACCCCGTTGATCATCCAGACTTCGTAAACCCGTACAGCGGCTTAACCTGTGACACTATTACGTGTCACTGTTATGCATCTATATCTTTATCGCTCTGTCTTTGACACGTATATATGTATATATTTTGTTGCTCCTCCAATTGGTAAGGAGGGGAAAATGTCATGATTATGTTACGTTAGCATCTTACTTTATATAATTTATTGAGTAATACTTATCATTCCAAAGGCCCTCAGAGTGTTTAATCCCTACTTGCGTTATTAATCTGTAGACTATATTCTTTTCTTTTCTGTTACAGATATGGATAAATGTTAAATGCTGTACTGTAATTTTGAGTTTAATAAAGCCTCATTAATTTGATTGCATTCTTTTGGCTCAACACTAAAGATGCATTTTTGGTGTCTAAATGTAGGTTTTCGAGGTCGAGGAATTCAATTGTAACAACAGATATAAGTTATATCTAGCATAATTCATGATAGACCAACAGTAACCAAAACGGAGACCATAAAATCAACATTAACAATATACATTCATTTCTGCTCAAGTTTGATTTTTGTTCTATATATACACATAGTTTCAGATTTAAGGGGACCATTCTATAGCAGAATAGATCCGTATATATATACATGTTATTTTCAGACTCAAAGGGACCAGTCTATAGCAGAATAAATCCATATTTGAAAAACATATTGTTTTTGAGACCATGAGGGAAAATTGTTGTGTATATGTTGATATATTGGTATAGCTATATTTATATATATGGGAACGTGTTGCGCAATGACGGAATTAGTTTCGTGGCGCGACGCTGAACCCTTTCCAACCTATCAATATCCTCACGCAAATACGGGCACCAAAACTGAACGGCATATTCTGAATGAGGCCCGACTAGGGACTTGTAAAGGGGCAATATAATATTCTTCGATTTAAATTCGAAATTACGCGCTATGAAGCCTAACATCCTATTAGCTTTTGCGCAAGACTCCAGGCACTGGTTCCTAACTTTTAAATCCTTAGATATGCGTACGCCTAAATCTATTTCCTCGTCAATGCTCGCTAACTCTATTGTCCATCGTGTACGTGTAATTATTGTTATGAGAACCTATATGCAAAACTTTACATTTGTCTACGTTAAATTGCATCTGCCACCTATCCGTCCACTCTATAATCCTATTTACATCGTCTTGGAGCCTATTACATTATTAGATGCCTGTGCATTACCCAGTGTTTCAAGTATTGGAACTTCAAACCTGATGAAAAAACTTCTGCAGTTAGAAAATCAGGAATTTGATGTGTTGATCTTTGCACTTGGTCGGAGTGTTGCAGCAAAACTGCATTCAACAGGTGTGGAAAAACCCATTAAGTCTTATAATGTTCTCAAAACAGCCGATCGTTCACAGCTCTCTTCAGATGTGCTCATGAACTATCTTTATGTTAGACATAACATGCCAGTTGTGTCACACTTTGATCCAAGCAGTGCGATGTTGCTATGGTTGAATAACAAAGTAAGAAGAGATGTAGAACCAACAAAGCACAAGACTCAACGATGGTATGGCCCGTATGGGTCAATGTTTTTAAAAGCGTCAGATATTGAAAAAACTGTTACCAGTACTAAAAATTTATGTTCTAATTTTTAATATATTACTAATTTTGAAAGTCTGACTTTTGTTTTGTATTTTGTCACAGGTGTGTATTTTTAAAATTTCTTTAGAATAAGTTTTTTCACCAATTTTGATTTCTGCACCTTTCTCATTGTGCCATTGATGTTGAATATAGGCAAGCAAGCATCTGTCACTCGAAATCCCATCACTTCCAGGTTGAACTTCCAGGTCGAACTTCTCATTGTTGGTTTCTGCAAGTGAGACGATTGATGCCATAGCTCTGTTCTCCATTGCCTCTGATTTGGTGACTCTGTAACTCGTATCATCTTTTACTGGTGGTGGATTGCTGAAGTTTTGTCTTAGATTCCTGTGGATCGTTGCATGGAAAGATTTGCTATCGTTGAACATCCGGTATCTGCAGAATGCCTTTAAAATATTTTCACCTTCCCTGTGTGTAGACTCAAAGTCATCAATAAGTTCAGTGGAAGCAACAACTCCAGCCTGTAGTTACCTAAGCCTAGGGTTGTCCAAGTTGAATGGATTGCAGTCAAATTCAGTGATGCAGCTATCAAGATCCTGTACAACTTGTTCATCTTGCTTCATTCGTTTTGAAGCATTTTCACTATGTTCTTGATTTGATGTAGTGGTGTTCGCGAGAGCATGCAGTGATGACCGGACTCTGTTCACAGAATTCACATTTCTTGAATCAGATAGCACCATCTTCTCATTCATCAAGATTCTGAGCCATCCTGCTTTCATCTTGGATCCTTTGTTCATCGTCAACTCTATCCAGAGATCAAGTGGTAGGCATGAATAAGGTTTCCCGGTTATTGATTGGGCGAACAAGCCTTCTCGCATGTACCTTGCTCTCTCTTCTGGTAGAGAGCTTAGTTCCAGCCAGTACTCCACTATCTATCTGCCATACTTGTCATGTCGTAGATCTGAATCTATGGAAGCATCAAACGAAGTGACACCTTTAATTCCTCCCAATTCTGCATTCTCAAGGCATGCAGATTCATCATGAGAATCTCGTCATCTCCAGAAAGGTTATCCAGTACCTTGCTATGGGGCTATGTGATCTGCCAATCCTTTCAAACACCTCTGCTACAACATGTAGAATCTCATAATTAGATTCTAGTTGAACAGAGCTATCTTGACGTTCCTCTGGTGTCGATGAAGGATCTTGTAGTATGGCCAACTGGATTCTGACATCTTCTGAGAGAGAATCTCCATTCCGAAGCATACTTCATATGATTCTTCTCATGAGTACTTCATACATGAGCCTCAGACAGCGTATACTCCTTTTATAGTGTTTGCCACGTAAGGCTTGATCAACAGAGTCTTCTGCAATGACTCCTGCTGCAACGAGGATGTCAGATAACCCTGAACCATGGAAATGTTTATTCATTGCATAGATGAAGGAACCGTGAATATGAAATGGTCCCATCGAAGGCAAGATGACGCTGAATTGTTCAGGATGCTCATATTTGATCTGAACAGTGAGGGCATACACAGGTTGATCACCCACTGACTGAATGAAGGGCATGTTCTTTCCATCAGCTGTGGCCACCATTCTACACATTACTTCATGCACTACTAATTTGTGTGAAGGATTCAGAAATGTCAGGAAATAATACAGCTTGCTCTTTACCACAGGAGGCTGAACAGTCGACTGGAAACCACCAAAGGCACTCACTGTTTGGGTATCAACTGCTCGTTGTGTCTGGTCGTCAGTAAGTCTCACTAAGGCATGGAGAAGCTCCCTATTTCTTTGAGGCTCAGTATCACCAGAAGTTACAGAATGTAAACCTCTGGTCGAATACTTGGGAAACCACGTTGGACGGTTTTGTATGGCTTGACCCAGTGGCGGACCTAGGGGGGGGGGCGGTAGGGGCGGTCCGCCCCTGGCGGCACGTTTTTGGGGGCGGCATTTTTTTGGTGAATCCAAGTCAAGGTCGCGAAGCCAAGTGCGCGGTTGTCAAATATCGTTCAGTATGTATTTTTTTCGTTTTCTTTTTCCAGACAAATATTAGTTCATTATTATTATAGACAAAAGAAAAGAAACTGTACGAAACCTTGTGAAAAATACATATAATTTTCATCATAATTCTAAAAATAAATTTTAGTGTATTTTGAGATTCAAAAGTTTGAGGTTGTGCTTTGCTAAGAAAGCAAGTTGATTTTTTACTAGTGCTTGCCACGCTTTTGAGGAGTGTTATTGTTTTTGAGTAGTGTTTGTGCTTTTATCTGAAGGATTTCTGTATAGAGGTAAGCAATCTTATCTATTGTGTTCTATATAAAAAGGTAAGAATCTATAGTTTAAATCTGTAGGATAAAAATTATTAATTAACCCTCAATACGAATAGTGTGTCAAGACTACTAAAGGAAAAGTTTTTCAGATATACACTTGAAGACAAATTGAAAATAAAATTTAAACATAACTCAGTCAGCAATTAAGAATAATAAACCATACAATCGAAAGTTTAACTATGACTTATATAAAAGATACAGGTGACTTTGTGGATGCCCAGAAAAAAATTAACTATTTTGTTTTCCATGTTTACTATTCGGAGGTGATATATTGCATATATTAGCCTATATATATACATACTCGTATATATACTTTATTACACATTTTTGGCCTCCTTCCACAGATGAAGCGAACGAAGGAGAGCGGTGCTGCATTCCGAAAAATAAGGAAAATGAGAGAAGAGGAAGCAAAGAGAAATGAAGGTACCTTGCTGAAATACATCACGCGAAGAGAGGAAAATGAAACTACTGCAGAAGTTCCCGGTGATGTTCTTGCTGAAACTGAAGGTGCAGTTTTTGATGCTGATGATGCTGAAGTTGAAGATGTTGAAGGTCAGCCAGAAGCTGTTGAAGAGCGTGACGGGAAAACTGATTTGAAAGATATTGGGCTGTGGCCTGCCAAGATTGATCACAGCATTCGGGCCATGCTTTTACGACAAGGATCGAAAGTTGTGCAGCATATAGAGTGTGAATTCAAGGAAGTCGTACGGCCAGGCACGAAAACGAAAGGGGAAACTAGAAAGCTGTCAAGAAACTGGTTTTTTCGAACTCTACAGAACGGGGAGAAAAGCTTGAGAACGTGGATGATGTATTCCCCTTTCAAGGAAGCTGTGTTCTGCTTTTGTTGCAGACTATTTCCAGCTGGAAATTCAAGTTTTGATTCAGTTGAAGGTTAAAAAATTGGTGGAAGTTGAATCCTAAGATACATGAACATGAATCCAGTTCTGCGCATGCCCAGGCGTTCATTCAATGGAAAGAGTTGGAGATCCGCCTTGCTCAAGGCAAACTAGTCAGAATGAATTTGTGAACATTTTGGGAGATCAAGTCAGGAAGAAAGTCATCGAGCAAGTGAAACAGAGTAAATACTTTTGCATTATCTTCGACAGTACTCCCGACATTTCTCACAAGGACCAAATGAGCCAGGTCTTACGTTATGTCAAAATGGATGGAAAGGAAGTCAAAGTAGAAGAATCATTTCTTCGTTTTATTGAAAGGAAAGGCAAAAATGCTGAGCAAATTGCAGCATTTATTTTGGAGCAGTTAGGAAAGGACGACATTCAGATTCAAGACTGTCGTGGACAAGCATTTGATAATGCGGCCGTAATGGCAGGTCATCGATCTGGTGTTCAGACGCGCATCAGGGAAGTCAACCGAAAGGTTGTATTTATACCATGCACCAATCACTCACTGAATTTGATAGGTGTGCATGCAGCTTCAGTGGCTGTCGATTCTGTTACATGTTTTGGAACATTGGACCGTTTATTTTCATTCTTTTCAGCCTCGACTCATCGATGGGATATCTTGATTGCGACAACTGGTCAAACTATCAAACGGGTTGTGGAAACGAGATGGAGTAGTCGAGCAGATGCTGTGAATATTGTACAGAAAAAATTCTCGGAAGTCGTCGTTGCTCTGGAACGGCTAACGGAAGATGGAGAAAACGCAGCTACCAGGTCAGATGCAGGGTTGATTCTTCACGCGATGCTATCATTTCCTTTTTTGTCTTTCCTTGGGCTTTGGAAAGCTGTCCTCCCCGAAATTAATGATGCTCAAAAGTACCTCCAAACGAAAAGACTGGATTTACAACAATGTGCGGTTAAACTCTTGGCTTTGAGAGCTGCTCTTCTTCAGAATCGGGACAAGACTGTGGACGATGCAATGACCTATTCCAAAGGAAATTGTTCTGAACTGGGGATAAGCATGGAGCGTCGAATTCGCAAGAAGAAACGAATGGATGGTGAAGGATCTGGCGATGCAGCACTAGGGTACGAAGCTGAGCTAAGAAGAGAAATGTTGTCTGCGCTAGACAGGCTGATTGAAGAAATATCTTCTAGATTTGAACAAGTTCATGGTCTTTCAGAGAAATACGACTTCCTTACACCTTCAAACCTGTTAGATAAAGAATATGATTGCCAGTTAGATGATGTTGATGAGGATATAGAGAAAGACGAGTTCCTCGTCGAGAGGAAAAGCTTGCAACATTTTGTGGCGGCTGCTGGAACTAAAGAGATGGGAGGTCCTTTGCAACTTCTGCAGTTCATTTAAAACTATAATCTCGGTGACTCATTACCAAATATAGTCGTACTGCTACGTGTGTTTCTGACTCGTGCCATTAGTGTTGCGAGCTGCGAACGGTCGTTCTCTAAACTAAAGTTAATCAAGAACTACCTTAGGGCAGCAATGAATCAAACAAGGCTAACTGATCTAGCAATACTTTCCATTGAGCGTGACCTTGCCGAAGAAATAGATTTTGATGGTGTGATTAAAGATTTTGCGGAGAGGAAGTCCAGAAAAATTAACTTTTAAAATTATCGCGTTTGTTGTTGTTGCTGTTTTTTTTCTGCAATCAAAACAAAATAAATGGATGTAATTGTAATCTTTCTTTATATTTTCTTTCTTTCTTTCTTCTTTTCTTTCTTTCGTTGGCGGCAGGGGCTCCGCCCCGGACCCCGCTGGTGGAGCTACCACTCACCCCAGACCCACTACCTTAGAGACGCTCGCTACAATCGCGTCGCTCGCTTCGCTCATGGCGTCTCGATTTGAAATTTTTGGAAGTCTTGGAATTGTATGTTGTTTAGAGGGCGGCAAATTCTACGACCGCCCCGGGCGGCACAAACGCTAGGTACGCCCCTGGCTTGACCGCATGCTGATCTATGCACAGCCGCTTGATATCATGTGCCGTGGGGATGGTCATTGGAAGAGGAGGATGTGAATCTGTTGTCACATTTATCAAGTTCTCTGGTTGAACAAACAAGACATTAATGCGATGTTATGTGTTTGCTCCTGTCAGTGTGTCCTCACTGAAGTCATCACTGTCTATAACGGTTCCTGATTGACTGCTTTAGCGTTGGGGTTCTTCAGCAAGGTAATGAACTTCGTCAGGAGTTCCTCTAGTTCTTCCTCATTTACCAATTTATCGACATGAGGCGACCATGACATAGGTGGCACTCTGGAGACTCGAACTTTGATGCGACGGGCTACAGTATGGATGAGTTGTTCATTAGAAATACTGCAACAGTTGATTGCCACTTTCATATAGCTTCCACCAGCTGATGTGTCATAAACTAGTGTACTCTGGTTCTTCTGGAAACACTCATGGAAGCCAATTTGGTTATTGAACTCATTTTGCAGCATGGATTTCAAGGTACTTGGTTTTACCACACTGGAGTTCATGCCAAAGTTCTTCAGGAAATGTATGTAGTCGTTCAGAAGGCTGTGCAATATACGAAGCTCCTGCTGCTCGAATACTACAGTGCGGACGTGCTCGAAAAACATCTCTCTGACCTCGGTTAGACGCACACGTTGAAAGGTGATGTCTAGAATCGTCATTTTCTGTGCTGTACTATGGGGATATACACCGCACCCAACATGAGGGGTGATAACGTATCTCTGTAACAAAGGGATCTAAACTGGAATTAATTAAGGCCAAAAGTCTATCTCGCAGTACATCATCTTTCAGATATACAGTGTGGCCTTTGAATGCATACATGCATCCAGTTCTTCCATTGTATGCCATTTGTTTCTCCCAGGATGCTTCACATCTTCAGGCTTCATGTACCATACACATAAATACTTGTTATATAGAAGGCAAGTATTCAAACGAGATTGTTTCGATTCATTGGATGGACCTGCTGCAGGAGCATGACCAACTGTTAAACCACTTACTGGTATATGGAACTCTTTTTGCAGTTTCACACTGAGCTTTCCTTTATCGTTTCAAGGTTTGCTCCAATTTGTCCCCACTTACCAGTTGAGCTTTGCACGTTTTATGAAAGTATATGCCACTCGGTTCATTTTCCCAAGAAGTGTCATCATAAACCGTGTCATACCTATCAAGTCCAATCCACTGTTGTGCTTGTTGTTTGAGATTGTTCCAAGCATCTACACCTAAGTTGCTTCTGTCTTCATAACAGTCATTGTTACATAGAATGCACCTATCAACTGTCATATCCTCACTCTTTTTCTTTCCTTGATGACGTCGCCGTAGTCAGCTAAACCAGAACCCCCCTAAAACAGAACCACTCTAAACCAGAAAGCCCCGCTCCCAAAGCTAATTGACTGAACATACAAGTTATTTTACAAACAACACTAAAATCATGTAATATACCCTTTTGTTTCATTTGTTTCAGCTCGTTAGTCGACCCTGTGTCTTACTTTAATACTCAAAAGTCTAAAAAGCAATATTCATTCAAAGTATTGATTCAATAGAATTTTCGGCTTACAATGTCAAGAAGAGTTAAACAGCAACCAAGAATTGACCGACTTTTTGGTCCATCAAGTTTGGTCCATCCCACGTCAGTGACAAGGTTAGTAACTGTATTGTAAACTAAAACAATGACTTTAAAAACTACTTACAGTTGCTGATCGATTGCTCATATTAAATTCATTGTCTCTCGTTTTGACAGTGATGAAGAAGGACAGTCTACCCAGTGCCGGATTAACCCGAAGGCTAAAAGGCTGAAAGCCTTGGCCTACGAAAAAGTGTGGCTTATGAAAATTTTTTTTTTTTCCAACAACACTAGCAGATTTTCTGGCAGTTGTCATCTGACCTTGAAGTAGAGGTGTTTGTTTAGTTGTTTTCCACTTTATTTGTGTAGACTGTAGAGTAGACCTAGGGAGCCTAAATTTATTATTTTATATCATATAAAATAATAAATCTGTGTTTATTATGTTTATATGTTTGTTATATTTATATGTTGCTATTTCTCTTTCGAGTGATGTGTATTTTTGTTTTACAGACATTTTTACAATTTTATGCATAAATCAAATATCATAGGCATATAGTGCAATATTGTCAGTGCATGTTCTCCCAAAAGAAAGCCAGAAAGATAAGGTCACGTAGGTTAAACTGTTAGATATTTTCAATGTCCGGCTTTTTGCTCGGTTTACTGTGTGCAATTTATTTTATGTTTGTTTGCTTTACAATTTACTTTACTGTATATATATATATATATATATATATATATATATATTACTTGGTGAAATATATTTTTTATGTAGGCCTATCGTATTTAATCTCTTAAAATTATCTATATTATACTCAATTATAAATGAAAAATATGTAATCTCATTTAATAAAGCATCTATATTTGTCGAGTACTTTTTCTAATACCGATATATTAGAAAGATTTGTTGAAGTCCACGCAGTCCAGTCCGCCCCGGACCCAGCTGGGAGAGCTACCGCTCACCCAAGACGCCCTAGCTTAATGACTCGCGCCATTGGCGCTCGCCGATTTACACCCCTATATGTATCAGAACTGGTTGTTAAGAAATTGGCAGCACACCCCTGCCCCTATCTCTATCAGAACCGGTTGTTAAGAAATTGGCAGCTCACCCCTGCAGCAATCCCGACGAATGGCGCTTGTCGATCCAGTCTTTGAGAGTTGGGAGATTAAGTGATATCTCAGTCAACACAAAACTTTGTCAAGAAATATAATAACTTCAATTATATTAATGAACAAATCTAGAATGATAAAGTATGATTTTCAAAAGAAATTTAAGTTTTGATTTGTGAAATTTTCGTAAAAAGTGTTTCTTTAAGACTTATCACAAATTTTGTCTTTCCTTACATAATTTTCTTGCAAATCAGTACATAACTTAGATATTGTAAAAGCTAATAAACTTGAACAAACACCCCGCAAATTGCTTAAAAACACGTTTCTGAGAGCCTTAATTTTCAAAATTTTCCGAGGGAAAATGCCCCCGGAACCCCTAGAAGCCTTCGGCACTCGTACCGAATTCCCTCTAGCAAATCTTGGATCCGCCCCAGAAATTAGCATGTGAAACTTTGTCAAAAGTCTTACTAAAATTCAAATAAATTATATCTTACAGATTTGATATTTTGATTGATTTTAAGCCATTTTAATATTACATATCACATAAAGCCGCGCGTGTATGAAAAGAGAAGTAATAAATTATATTGAAGTATTAAAATATATTTATACAAATTTTATAAATATTTAGGAAAAATAAATGGACTTTGATATTCTATATGTTATTTTATTAGTTACCTATTTATACCCTTATATTAGTGTACTCCAACTCAATACCTGGCGTCGGAATATAGTAGGTTTTGCAAGCATTATCGTAGAAGCCGTACATGCACTGAGAACCGCTATAGTCGGCATTGACTTATCTTCATCACCGTCGGTTTCATACAATATACCAGTGATATCCTACTATAATTTCTAAAAATCGACTATAACCGTACAACATACGATAATTGTTGACTGGGTAGAAACGATTCAGTAGGCTTTTGAAAAATTAGGCCTTGTGGCCCTGACACGCGGAGGATAAGACTAAAATATATTTTATCATTCTAAAATAGAAAATAGATTGATTGAGTTGTCACTACGTAAATATTGTTTTTGAAATGTAGCGAATCTGATGAGTTGAGTGCACAGATATTTTAATGCATTATTTTAAACATTACAGAAATGTCACACATGTCCATATTTAAATTTAATAATGCACACATTTAATAATACACAAAATAATTTTTAAAGAAACAAAAAAAATTGAATAATGCACATTTTGTGTATTAATACTGTACACGCTAAAATAGCCTATGTGATACACCAACATGCAACCCTGATTGTGCTTGTGATTGCCCGCTATGATTTGCCTTTCACTATCAAGGACAGTGAGCAGAATCAGAGATTAAGTAACTCAGGTTATGCTGAAGGTTTAAGAAAAATTTTCATGAAATCGTCAGGCAAATTTCCATCATCCAAGGCTTTTCAACATATGTTCTTCAATTCTGCAAACAAACAACGTCTAGAGTTATTCCTCAAAAATGAGTTCATCATGTCATGCAGGGAGCATCCAAACATCAAAGTCATCTATTCGGTTGGTCCAAATTGTTGGAACATATATGCAGGTACCAGAATTGTGGATTATGAGTGTGAACACATAGAAGCAGATACAACCTTGTTCTTCATCTATTCCCAGATTTGTAAAGCTGGGATACAAACACCAGTCATCATTGATGCAGAAGATACTGATGTTGTCTTGTTTGCATACATTGCTCACAGGTTTGATTGACTTCTGGCGATCAAGAGAAACATCATAGATTGCCGCACATTATGCCTCAAAGAGATATCGGACATCCTAATCCCCCTGCATATCCATAGTAAATCTGACACAACGACTGCATTCTTTGGCCATGGCAAAAAGACCATATTTGAGAAAGGATCTTCCTCAGCTGAGGCTCGAGCTCTCCTCAGTTCAGTCTGGAAATCACTTCCAGTGACAGAACAGGTACTTTGCGATATGGCCACATATACATTTACAGTAATAAGATAAGCAAGTCTCTGGGTGATGCATGACCACGGAAATGGAAATAAATGAAAAGGAAATCAACAATGAGGCTCCCGCCAGATAGAGACTCGCATGACCTAAAAGTGAGGAGAATGACTTATCAAACTTACGTACTTCTGAACTTCGACAAGACTGACTCCTCCCCTGAACTATGGATGGACAATTGATAATGGTGTTATATTTTATTTTATTGGGTTCAGAATCCCAGCTCAGTCCTGAACGGCCAAACTTTGAAGGGCCAGTTTAACCTACAGCCCAAGTTAAGCTAGACTAAAACTTACGGACTTGGAGATCCTACTAGGTCCTACCTCAGGGATGCTGACTCAATGTGGGCTTACTTTAGGCCTCAGTTGCATAAAATTAAGATAAAAAACAAATGGGGCACTATTTATGGTCTTCTTTCTAAACCTTGCAACAACAACGCAACCTGAACCATTGCACGATGCAACAATCTTGTATCTAAACAACCAAACTGAATTACAAGAGAGCTCTCTATAAGACCACGCCCTGTAAGTGCCGCATTCAACAAACGAGTAGGAAAGATGCGCAGTGCCCCAAACAAGTGATGCCACAAGAGTGCCCAAACAATGATGCCACAAGAGCCCAAAAATGCTAGCTCTAAATTAAGTGAATTTTTCACTAACCTTACAATTATGAGATGGATATATATATATTATATATATATATATATATATATATATATATATATATTATATATACACCTTAACTTAATATATACAAGCAATGCTGCATCAATTAGCTTAGTCATCATATCGCCTTGGGACAACAATGGCTCTTCCTCTTCTGGATTTTCTAACAAATGGTATATGCAAGCCAGTAAGATATACAAAGCCATTTCTTCCAAGGAACTTGAATGAAATTATACAACACCAGGAAACAGTTGTAACAGATGAGCCAATTGTTTCAGATAGGAGTGACTCTGATGATGACGATAATAGTGTTGATGACTAGGCATACAGACGTCCATTATTATTCGATGTGTGCTTTATTTCACTACTAAATAATTTCTTTGAACCTGAAAATAACATGTATATACATAGAACAAAAATCAAACTTGAGCAGAACTGAATGTATCATGTATATATACTGTTAATGTTGATTTTATGGTCCCCATTTTGGATGCTGTTGATCTATCATGGATTATGTTAGATATAACTCATATCTGTTGTTACAATTAAATTCCTCGACTTCAGAAACCTACATTTAGACACCAAGAATACACCTTTAGTATGAATACAAGCGAAGATATGCCAATATTATTTTTTGTGGTGGCCATCTTGGATTCCGCCGCCTAGAGCGGAGTTAGCCCACATTTTCGCGAGGGGTGCCCAAGCTTATTTTGATCAGTATCCTCAATTCATCTAAAATCAACCTTCAAACCTTGATCAGGAGAAGTTGGTCATGGACTCCATTAACTGTATTACAATTGGAAAACATGAAGCCCCTTGGGCCTATCGAAATTACCCACGTCAGATAAATAATCGAAAGCTATATTTTATTATCAAACTTTGCAAAATATCAACTTCAAGTCAGCTAATTGTTCTTAAACTATTTACAAAACTACTGAAGTAGCTTACTGACTTGAGATAAAATATACTCGTACATTAATTACACCATTTACAAACTCTTCATTTCCTTCACTATTACATGTCTTATAAAAGTTTATTTCATTGAATTTATCAATGAACGTTTATCAATGATAAACGTTCATCCAAAAATAGATTCACAGCGCTCTTTGAAGTGAACTATACAAAATACAAATCCCATTCATGGTTTACTCAGGGTTACCCACTGATTTAAATTACTGGATAGCACATCAGCCAATATTGTATATAATGAATTAATTAAAAGCCATCGAGCCGCCATATTGGTATTCCCACAATGAAGAATTCCAACATTTGTCCGCTCTATATCTTCTGAACAAATAAGAGGATTGAGATGATACTTTGCACAATTGTTACCAACCCCCAGATGACTTGTAACCACCCACTCCCAGGGTCATATTTTCAAGGTCAAGGTCACAGCATGGGTCAGAATGTTTTTCGCCTTTGCTCCATAACTCTTGAATAAGTGAAGGGATTGAAATAATGCTTTACAAAAATGTTACCCACCTTCAGTTGATTTGTAATCATCCACCCCCTGGGACAACCTTCAAGGTCAAGGTCACAGCAGAGGACAGAGTGTTTTTCGTGTCTGCTCCATAACTTTTGAATAAATGAAGGGATTAGGATAATATTTTACACAAATGTTACCCACCACCAGATGATTTGTAATCGCCCACCCCGTGGGTTATAACTTCAAGGTCAAGATCACAGCAGAAGTCATAGTATTTTTGGTAGGTCAAGATCACAGAAGGGGTTATGGTATTTTCTTGTCTGCTCCATAAATTTTGAATAAATGAAGGGGAGGGATTATGATACTGACACATATGTTACCACCAGATGATTTGTAATCGCCCACCTCTTAGGTCATACTTCAAGCAGGGGCTCCTCCACTAGCCACCCCCATTGCCTTAGTAAATTTACTTTTTTCACAATGATAACTTTTTGTAGCAGAAATTTTTATGTACAAAACGAACATTTTCATGTACAAAAGACATTATCTTATGTTCTTTGAAAGCATGGCAAAATGTGTAGCTCATCAATGAGCGAAATAGACACCAGGAAACGCTCTTTAGAAGCTATTTAAGGCAGATTTTGATACCAGCTACCCTCCTCACCCAAATCCTGGAGGAGCCCCTGGCAAGGTCACAGTTACAGCAGGGGTCAAAGTGTTTGTCATTTCTGTTCCGTAACTTTTGAATAAATGAAGGGATTAGGATGATACCTTATACAAATGTTACCCACCATCAGGGCCGACGAGAGCTGGTATATGGGACCCCCTGTTTACTCAGTATTTTATTATGAATGTTTTTTGTGTACAAAACAAGCAAACTGATTATATGTCCAAGTCACTATTCAAAACATACAGTATGAGTAAACAACTCAGAGGAAAATGACCATTTTATTTCTCGAATCAATTATATTAATTCTATCACCATACAATTTACAAATGCAGTACCAGTCCATGCAGGCAAGACAATTGTTTACTGCAAAATTTTCATAATTAGAAGTGTACTTTCTATGCCTTCTCTCTAGGAAAGTGGTAAAAGATTCTGATGAAATTCAAAGTACGGGCTAACTGGCTTTCAATTACAATGGTTCCCAGATCTGTCAGTCGGTCTTGGACATTGATGGACCGCAGATAATATTTTATCTGTTTCAGTTTGACTATGATAATCTCTATAAAATGTATGATCATTAATTATATTTCCTCTCTGTTATTTAATCAATTGCTTTATTAATATTTTTAGATTTTATCCCCCCTCTTTCCATGTCCCCTAGAGGTCCGGGCCCCTGGGATTTATCCCGGCTTCCCCGCCCTCTCGGCGGCCCTGCCCACCACTAGAAGATTTGACCTATGGGTCATATCTTTAAGGTCATGGTTACAGCACGGGTAATGGTATTTTTGGTAGGTCAAGGTCAGGACCTGAGGATGTCATTTTGGGAGTATCAATATGGTGGACTTGTGACTTCAACATTTTAAGCTTATGCGCTATCCAGTAATTCATAGAGATCAGTGGGGTTACCAGACTGGGCTAAAATTCACAAATTAAATATAAAGAGCGGAACCTGCAAATATCATCCGATTTTGCTGAAATTTGGCTGCACACATTTTTTTATGAAATGGAAATGGAGCATGGGGTATATGATCTAAAATAAAAAAAAATTTGACTTGTGAAACACCCTAATTATATATATATATATATATATATATTATATATATATATATATTATATATATGCTACGCGCAATCCATGAAATTGCGCATTGCATTTCATGTAAAAAGCAGAAATTAAATTTGCATTTTTCATGAAATCGGGTGGTCGTTTGCCAAATTCATGAAATAAGCAGAAACCAGGGCCGGCTCAAGGTAACGGCAACTCGGGCAGTTGCCCGGGGCGCCACGTGCTAAGGGGTGCCACGTCATGCGTTTGGGATCTTCCAAATACAAAGCGAAAAATCTAAAAATAAATAAATAAAATAAAATGAAATAAAAGTCAAATGTGAAAATTTCCTGATGTGGAGTAAAATTTTCAGGGATTATAACATTATATTAGCCAATAGCATTAGAGACTACCAGTAAAGCTAAGGTCAGTTTGGCCCGACATGGGATGACATGTCACATGGGTTGATGTGGCCGCGTAGGTGAGCGTTGAGCACAAATTACATACGCCTGGCAGCGCTGCCATCCTATGATATCTCATCAGTGTTGCCACTTTGTGGAATTTTTACATTTTTCTGTGGATTTACCTCAGACAAAAGTGGCAACACTGTCTCTTATATTTTCATACATGGTTCCATTTTGAGAATGTTTAGTTGTACTTTGAGTGAATATCGTTAATTGTAATAAACTCTTTATTCCTACATTTGTAGTTTTTCCTCATTGTGAACAAATTTTAAAATTATACTTGTAAGGGCGCCGAAGTTCAGCTTGCCCGGGGCGCCAGCAACCCTAGGGCCGTCCCTGGCAGAAACAATGCAGTTTTCATGAAATACGCAATCTTGGTTTGCGTTTTACATGAACTTGGCAAAGGTTGAAATGACAGTTAAGTCGCCAATGTCAGTTTGCGTTTTTCATGAAATAGGCAAAGAATGAAACAAAACAATTATATATATTGTATGTATTATGAGAAAAAACAATTTATTTGAGAGAGAAAAAAACAACAGAGTACTAGCAAACCAAACCAAAGTGTGTTCTATACAGAAATATAAATATACAGAGTGTGTCAAGCTCAGTCGGATGCATTTTTACACGTATGACGAGGATGGCATGAACTGTTACATAGGTTTCCAGCTTTTAGGCAGGAACACCTTTTTGTCAGACAGGTTGATTGGCAGTAGCACTTACAAATACTTTGACCTCTACCAACTGATTCCAGCCGCACTGCTTCCCGAATAGATATTTTATTAGTTGGCACCATTTCTTTCATAATTCCTCTATACTTTATTAGCTCTAATTGATTTCTTTCAAAGAAACCGTTCAAAGTTCCAGTAGTATAGCCGAAAAATGTATGAGTGCAAGTTGCACTTGCAACATTACGTAATGTTGCAAGAGTGTCACCCCACCCCCTTTGTTGCAAGAGTGCCAAACCCCCCTTTTGTACCCACTTTACACTCGGCAGGCAAGTTGTCTTTAAGCGCAGCTAGAACACATTCAAAAGCATGCACAAAAAAATCATCGTGGGCCGTTACATTGAATACAAGTTTATAATCATGCCTTTTCAATCGGTTTTTTTTTTCTTAATGCCCCGAACTTTTCAATCGACATAGCGGCAATTGAAATATTCTACCAAATCATTACGACACCTATCCACTATATAGAGGTACAGTTCTTCAGGGTGAACAGTGTAGGCGAGCTCAGCCCTGTACCTCTCAAGCATTTTGTACCAAAGCTCAGGATATTTCGAAGAATCTAAGCCTTTTAAATTTGCTTCCAGAGCTAGTCCGTTCTCCCCCCTGCTCACTAGGGTGGCCCACTTTTCAATTTTTTTTTAAAAGTATAGGTTATCGTAGTTCTTCCCATTATTTGGCACTATACTAGCACATTGGTACCATTTTAACAAAAATTGATCAATATTTAGGGGTCTCGCATCGCCCTTGAAATTACGAGTTTTTTTTTAAAAATGCATACTTTTTAACTTTTTACTGAATCAAGATAAATCATTAAGTAGGGATGTTTTCTGAATCCTCTTGATGAGAGAAGTCGTTTGGTGTGCCTTCCAGGCCCTGTACCTCTCAAGCATTTTGTACCAAAGCTCAGGATATTTCAAAGAATCTAAGCCTTTTAAATATGCTTCCAGAGCTAGTCCGTTCTCCCCCTGCTCAGTGCTCACTCCTACATTCAACATATCCGTCGAGCAGAGCGATGTAAGCGTATTCAAGTACCGTGTCAAAATAAACCATGTCTGTAATACGTGCATCTAATATAGGCTTCAGCTTACGGAATCCGACGATCTCAAACATTCTGTCGAAGATGAATCGGTTTCGTGTAGGAACAAGAACGCCATTATCAGCAGTGTTCTTCCACATCAGTCGTATATCAATACATGGTTGATTGTTATTTATACTCAATGTACAAACAATGGTATATGAGGAGGCGTCACTAATCACATCTCTTATTGTATTCACGTCAGTTGGTATTTTATAACGGTCCTCAGCCCACCTCTCAACTACCACGAAGATTTTATGCATCTCCTCAAGATTTAAATAAATAACGTTGCGTTTGCTCGCAGGCCTACAGTTCGTTTCAAACACACAGTTAATGGTGCCGGTTTCCCGCCTGAACACACGCAACGACTTCGTCACGGAGACGTCGTACGAGGTGTTGAGAATGCTTCTCAAAGGGAGTTCCATCGTATTCGCACGTTCACACGGGTCGAGATGACTATGGCACAACCACTCGGCGCCAGCTCTGAGAAGGCTATGAGCCACAGGAGGCAGGCAGGTAGGCAGGGTCGGGTCGACGGGCGGGTGATTCACCCTGATTAAACGTGAATGGGTTTGTTCGAACTCGTATGATCCGTGAGGAGTGAATCGCACCATAATCTAATGAAACGTGTGCGGCGCTGACCCAACATGAATTGTTGTATCCCATTATATTAGGCAGATGTCTTGAGAAATCTTCCGGTACAAGAATTAATTTCGGTTTTAGTGTTTTATCACTCCCACTCCCCTGAATACACACCAGACATTTTTGCAAAGGGGGATCTTCATGACCTAAACACATTTTATAACGTTTTATCTCTCCTAAACATCTTCACATTGCGGGGCATTATTAGAGAGAAACATATATTCATATTTATCCTTTTTGTGTAACAGACGATACTCATCTCCAAAATCTGTTAAAAACTCACATAGCCCATGAGCAGTGGTGGGCACTGTTAACCAAAAAGTTAACTTCGATAACGATAATCCGTTAACCCCAATTTTTAACTCCGATAACGATAATCCGATAATTTTACTACAAAGTTAACGGAAGTTAACGATAATCCGTTAACGATAACTTTCTTTACTAACATTTAAAAAAAATCAAGGAAAAAAGCTTTAAAACCCATAGAAAATGTTTATTTATGCAAAATCCAACAATAAATAGGTATTTAACTGTATTTTTATAAAGTTTTGCAACTTTTTTGCTTAATAACTTTTATTTTTATTTTTAATAAAAAATGTACTGATTACATGTTTTGAAACCCTTGTAACCACTAACCATTAACTAAATTTTAATTTACCAGAGAATTATTATGGCGGGAACTGAAAGGTAAAATTAAATTTTAGGCACATTTATTAAAGACTGACACAATGTGCTGGTTGCCCTTCAGAAAGACCAACTTCTCAAAGTTAGGCCCAACTGCCAGTCTTGACCTCTTGGGCCTCAGGATGTCCTTGCCGAGAGAGAAGAGCCGTTCCACTGCGGCAGAGGACGGAATTGGCAGACTGAAGTTATGGCGGTTTGAATTCATTCGCGGAGCGGTGATCTTCCGTGAATGACTCCTCGCAGTTAACGTGTTAACGGACTTTAACAGACTAAATATCGAGTTATCGGAAGTTAACTGGTCCGATAACGATAAATGGAAATTAACTTCCGTTAATAGTTCGTTAAAAAAAGTTAACTTCGTTAATTAACTGTTATCGGATTAACGCTTTAGTGCCCAACACTGCCCATGAGCCACAACCTCGCTACAAACCTCATCATGATATATATTAATGTAGTGGTAAAAATACTTAAGATTGTCTATGATGACAAGATTCACATTTTCAGCCGTAGGGTACGCGTAATCGGCTTGGTGTAGCATGATATAATAACGCTTATCACACCACTCATCCACAAGACTCACTACCCATAACTGTTGTTTATCTTCTGATCGTGTCGTTTCTTCTACCTCGCGGTGCACGTGAGCCTTTATAAAGCTTAGTTCTATAACATACTTCAGTACATCGTCTGTACTGCGAAATCCTACAACCCCCTCGCCAGAATATCCGTAGAGTATTTGAATAGCCTGACCCTTCGCACGATTCAATGCAGCCTTAAAATATGCAAAGGAGGCGGGTATAGGGAGTTTTTCAGTATCCACTACATCTACGCACGTTGCTGAATACCACTTCATAAATGTTGAACACGCGATATTAAAGGTGGCCATTTTCTTCTATGCGAGAGAATACACGTCTGAGCTCAAGGGTATACAGAGGTCAACTGAGAACGCGGGGATAGAGGCCTGCTCATGTTGCGGCGTGAATCACGTCGCCGGTCTTACAGTGGGCGGGGCTTAACTTTTACTGTACATACGCACACACGCAAAGTGAAACGCAAGTTGAAACACGATTTATTTAATAAACGAAATAATCAGGATGTACATATTTACAAATACGTGTAATAAATAAGTTAGCAATAGACATATCAAAGATTATGGTATCCAAAGGGCACGGTGTCATAGGTACCAGGCACTTGGTAACGTTTCCTATAGGTGTTACGGCACACCTTTGTACCCCTAAGTTCCTTCACGCCCCCCAGCTTCTGCGCCCGAAAATTGTGGGTGCCTACAGTCAGTTGGGGCGGTCGATCACCCTCATCATCCAAGCACACTAACTCCTTCAGCGAATCAAAGTTGACGACCCCCCGATTCGCTTGGTTAAGCGTGATGCCCTTAGCCTTCACGATATACTTCGTTTCATTCCCTATCCTGACCCGTACCCCATAGGTCTTTGGACCCGTTGACACAAACGAGTCTGCGTATGCGTTGTCTCCATATTCATCCTTGATCTTATCAGTTAGCTCGCCGAGGAATTCCCCAATAGCAGGCATGTATTCACCACTCCTCGCTGTGAATATCACGCTATCTCTATCGGCATACAAAACCCCCCGTCGCCCAAGAGAATGCGATAGATCCCAAAGTTTGATGCGCGCGTAGGCTGTTGTGAAGCTGGCTACAGGGATGTTTGTAACCCGTGAGGTATCTGTGGCCAATTCAGTGTTGTTGTACTTTATTATGTAAGTATTACCTACATTCACAATCTCCATGACCTCTTTATCGGGTGCGTTGGCGTAATCCCAGACTTCACTATAACTTTGCGCCAAATGAACGTTCCCTTTACCAGTATTCTGTGCAAATTTTTCCCAAAGACTGTTTAGACACAACTTTGCACTAAAGCGCTTGCCAGGATTCTTTACAATTTGGGCACGTTCAAGTTGTATACCCTCGTGGTCACGGTAACGTTGAATATAAGACGTTTTTTCATCTTCGGTTTCAACCCCTCGCGGATATCCTGACGCCTCAACCTTATCCTTCAAAAATGCGTTTATATATGGCGTGAAAAGGTTGGGTAGCTTCTGAAACCTCCACACCTCATGTATCTTCAGTATTCTATACCCATGGCGAACGGCTAGGGCCAGCTCAGGACTTGTGTATACACCTCTGATCTTACGTTGGTTGGGTATATGGTTACAATCACCGTTATTCTCTTCCGCGCACTTCACGCACAGGGGAAACATGAGCTTGTGGTCGATAACGACGGGTAAGATCGGCATCCATAAATCGCGAGGGGGGAGCACGTCTACGAAAGAGAGCCCAAAGTAGCGATCATTCAAATTTCTTGAAAATTCGTTGATGGAGGGTAGGTTAGGTCCCACCAGTTTCTCAGGCGCGCCCACGGGGTACGGATTGTTCTTCATCACGTAGGGGTATAAAGAACAGAAATCGTAGTAGTGGAGCTTCACACCCTCCGTAGGTGGAAAGTATAGCTTGAAGGGATTTGTACGCCCACCGAACAAACTATCACCGCATTTGAGAGGCTCCAGTACCATTGAACGCTTGATCGTGTTTATTTCTTCACGGTACTGCCCGTCTGTCTCCATCCGTGCATCATACTCATGCTCCCACAAGACTTTGTGAGTGAACTGGGACCCTATAAGTTGATCGCGGGTGCGCGTCCACGCAAGACAGTCGGCAGGAGATCTACCGTGGATATCTCCGGCGATTCCACACTCAGGACGGGGGCATCCATGCCACCAGCAACCGTTAAAGGAGTACACAGTCTTCTCACCAGTGGCATGGTTTTCACTTAGCCCATCAACCCAAAAAACACGACCATTAATCTTAATGGGTACTTCACCCGTGTTGCGGGCGTGTTTTATGTATACACCTGTCTGTTGTTGTAGGTGTATGAGCCAGTAAATAGCCTTGTGGCCATAACTGCGGGGATTGTTTCTGTGAATAATGGCTAAGGTGGCTTTAGGCATGAAGTTATTCTTGAACACCGTAAAACATAATGACGCGATGGTGGTTGCGACTTGCAGCGGATCGCATTTGAAACGGCCTATGTACATCCTTCTAAAGGCCTGGAAACATACTCTAAGCACGCGTACATCATTTATGCAATAACGCTCACATTCATCAGCTATATTATAAGAATTACGTTCATTAAAACTGCTGTAGTATCGATCAAAGTCTTCACGTTCATCTGTACTCATACAATCATAGTTAAAGTAATGTTTGGGGTGGAGGTAGGCCTACGTAATTTAAAGTTTCACTAGTGAGGAATGTGTAAGGGAAGTATCCTTTTGAAACTTCAGCGGCTACCCCCATCACCTTGGGTAGCTTTGCTAATTTACAAGGTGTGAATAATAAAGTATCTTTAAATTGTACATTACCTCTTATTTGCATCTGTATTAATTTGTTGCCTCTTTTCAATGGGTCACCTGTAAATATCTCATAGGACTCGTGCTCAAGCAACTCCTTATAAAGGAACTGTGTTCAAATTTTGCCCCGTTATGGGCGAGAATATACACAGTCATTTTTTTAACTTGTCGGCTAACTTGACAATATAGGACACAAATAGTTTCACAGGACTATCGTGGACATTTGTTTTGAAAACGTTTGTCCGTTTACCACATTTGGGGCACTCATCACACTCGATCTCCATACACTCATCACAGATAGTTTGGCTCACAAGTAAATGTGGAATTACCTCTTTGGTTTCAGCGTTCGTGTATGTTTCTATTTCGTAATATACAGTTATACAAGGTTTGTTTTTAGGCTTGGCGTCTTTCATATAACATACATGCTTTACTCCTTATATTCCTTATATTCCTCCTGGCATGTAGGACAGTGAATTTCATCACATTTATGCCTAAATTTTCCCCAATTATCCATTGTGAAACATACCACATTCACAGATTCTCATTTTCCTGCACGTGCCAATTGATTTATGGAGCTCAAAACAGTTATTATTGAAAAATGTGCGTCTCCACACATCACAGTCCTTCTTCTCAGCTTCACTACATGGCTTTTACATTTGGAGCTTTTACACTGCTCACATACCATGTGACAATCTTTACAATGTTTCACTATATCATCCGCAAACTCGAGACACCCCTTACACAAGTCATGATGTCGCCCATATTTTCGACTTTTATCATAACTCGCGTAAAGACACCTTATATTACGGATGGGAAGATACGTTGTCCCTGACAGTCCTAAAATAAGTAGGGGTCTTGTACGATCTCTCACATTGCTTTTAAAAACATACACAGTCCTACGACGGTCATCCAGTCCAAATACAACTATACGAGCATTCATTTCCTGTTCTACCCTTCTCAGCTCTTCAGGACCCATATTACAGTCAAATTCAAGTTCACAATCTACAGCTAGTTTACGGGCACGCTCCACGACCGTAGGCAACCAAATTTTTGTGGTCTGTGTATTTAGTACAGTAAACATGCGAGCCAAGACTACTGCTATAAAGCCGCAACCACGATCGAGTTTATATGCCGTCTAAAAATAGCCTGAGCATTGAAGTTAAGAGTGTAAGGTGTGGCACTATGGCCCACAACACGGAATACACGGTCAATATTTACCGTGAAGTTGTCCATATTGAAGGCTATACTACTTTGGGACGCTTGCATTATACGACCCAATATATACTCTACATCTTCAGCCGCCAAACGTCTGAACGGCACTACTACCCAAAAATCGTCTACAGAGCCATCGTCTGACCCGAATCCGAAGGACAGCCGCGTCCTGACTTCACGCTCGTCGCGGTTCTGAAGGGCAAACTCTACAATATGCTCTACAACGCGACGTAGTCCGTGTTCAATACCGTTGCTATACATGGAACTAGGATCACCCTGACTATATACCGATTTCCAGAGATGGGCAAGATCACCAACTTTGGTGATCTTGAAGATCAAGATCAGATCACCAGAAAAATGTGATCTTGAAGATCAAGATCAGATCACCAGAAAAATGTGATCTTGAAGATCCAGATCAAGATCGTGATCTTGAAGATCACTTTTCAAGATCACTTTTTAAGATCACTTTTATATGAATTGAAAAAAGTTGTACTCTTGTAGAGTAAACAAAAACAAATTATTTTGTTAATCACTCCTGAAAAGTATCACTCCTAATACTCCCCTGAGGGCTGAGGCAATACAAGCATCGCATCCTACCCATGTCACCTGATCTAAACCACGGGGATTGACGATTCCCCTTTCAGTTTTTCAGGTGGTAAACTTAAAACTTAGTATTATCATAACTTATCAGCAAAGAAAAAACTATTAAATGACCTACATATAGTTTTTAGTTCTATTTTTCTCAATTCTCATTTCACCAGGTCCATAACCCATATCAATGAATGGTCAGCATATATAAGTAAACATTTTTTACATAGAATTTAATTTTACAGTTTTACTGCAGTACGCAATTACTGACAATATAAGGGTAAAAACCGCAAGTTAAGAGTGTTAATTTAATGTTCAACCGCTGTAAACATTTGCTTTCAGCAAAACCAATTGTTCAAAGTTACCATCCGAGAGACGACTTCGTTTGGGGCTATGAACCATGCCAGCAAACGAAAACAACCGTTCCACTGGTGCAGAGGAAGGTAGCGTGGTGTTATACCTCTTGAAGATCTTCTTTATAGCAGGATACCTATCTAAAGAGTCGAGTGCCTTACTGGTGTCCTGCAAATAATTGAGGACTTCCAAGTCTTCCTTGTTGTTAGGAGCAGAGAATGAGCCGTCCATAGTTCTGAAGAAATCGTCTTCAGATGATGAGTCTGAGTTCACCGAACTATTACCACTGCTGTCAGAATTACAATTTCTTACAGCCATTTGCAGCTTGTCTTTTACTTGAGACTTGATTGCTTCATGATCGCCGAAATTAGGCCCTTGCAACAATGATATCCATCTAAGTTTGAAATACGGATGAGATACTGAGGCCAAAACGGCATCAGTTACCTCGGGGCTCAACGACAAAAAATGACCAAATCTGGCATTGAAGCCAGAGACGACTGCTGCCAGTAATGGCATGCAGTGTCTCAAGCGCAGGTCGTTTGGTTGGATAGGCTCCAATCTTGCGAGGGCATCTTGAGTCACTAGGACTGTTGGAAGAAGACAACCGTAGTAGCATTCTTTCTCTGCCTGTAATTTGTTGAGGGCTGCTGCAATTGGTTTTAGAACAGACAAATATTCTGAAATAAATTCCAATTCATTGTCTTTGAGGATGGGTAGATTCAGTTCTTCAAGAGCTACATTCACGTCGTTCTTATGTTTATATATTTGGCTTAATGAGTCGTACATTGAGTTCCATCGGGTGACGCATGGTACCTAAATTGGACGCCAGTTATTTCCTGTATTTTTTCTGCTGACTTGGGTTTACCAGCAGCATTCCACAGCGCCGAACATTTTCCCATTGCAGAATGCTTTATCTTCTTTAGTCCAGGTGAATTCAGTCCTTTATCTGCATCAATTGTTGCTACCAAGTTCAATGTGTGGGAGGCACATCGAATATGGGATGATAGTTTCACTGACTCCTCTCCATGCTCTCCTGAATGTTCAGGAAAGTTGCTGATGATAACCTCTTCATCTGAATCTTTTTCATCATCATCTTCATCTGCATCATCTTCATCAATGTCGTCAGTACGATTCTGAACACGAACACCGAACTCTTTAAAGCATTTCACCATGTTCGATGCATTGTCGGTGACTGTAGATACAACTTTTCTATAAGATAAACCATGCTCCGAGTTGATCCTGTCCAATATTCCAGCAATTTTATCAAAGCTATGTGTTCCACGAAATCTTCGGCATGCCAGTGCAGCTGATCCTCGCGACAAGTCATCATTGATCTGTAATGTAAGAATATAAAATCAATGTTTGTATGAACATTTTTTTAAGCTTAATTTAATAATATTGGTTAGACACGCACCAGCTAAACTGCGCCACCAAACATTGATAAGAGCAAAATGTGGAAGAGTCCATATTCACAGCCTGTGAATATGGACTCTTCCACATTTTGCTGTGAATCAGACACAATGACAGATGACAGAATCAGTGAATTAGTGTGAAATTACTGTGAATCACAGCAAAATGAAGACTCACCAAATTAATGAATGAGGAACACATGTCGAATAATTGAAAAGATTATACTATAAGTCTATCAGACTATCAGTCTATCACCAATGGTCAATTTATCAATTATAAAAATAATACACTAAATCAATAGCATACCCAATGCGCAGTGACTCCCATGAAACTGCGGTGATTAGTTGACCATATGTCGCATGTAACACACACATGGTCAACTGCTGCCAGTTTTGCTTGTATGTCTTCCTTCATTGTACTGGTTGTTGTTGCAAGAGATCTAGCCAGGGTGCGTCTAGATGGCACCTGAACAGCCGGGTTGACGTCTGAAAAAAATATTTAAAAATTAAAACAAATACAATAGATTAGCTATGGAAAAAATATCAAAATATTTAGCTAGGCTAGCGATAGTCTAATGTTCATACAAATAATATGATTAATTATTTTAATCAGATATTAGCTATGGAAAAAATAGCAAAATATTTGAGTTATACTAACATGAAAGAAGATCCTTAAATTCATGTAGTTCAACTAGGCTCAATGGTAGGAGCCCATTAGCCACAAGCGAGAGAATCTTCTTTTCAAGGATATCCTTGCATATTGGTGGTCCTGGTTTTTGCTTGGAAATGTGGAACATGCTTAGTGTTGACTGCTTGGCAATTTTGGCAGGGCCAGCATTGCTGCCGCTGGCATCTTCTTCTTTAGCTGGACGCTTGCGAGATTTCTTCTCCGATTCATATTCACCCAAAAGATCCGAATGTAGTTTCTGCACAAGAAAATAAATTATTATCATGCGGATAGACTTCTTGAACACCCTGTATAATATTTATCAGAGTATCAAACTTCTAGTTGAAATTAATACTTAACAAGATTCTAAAATTTTGTTATCTTTAACTAAAATTATTTTCACCATGATCAGTGCATTTTTATCCTATGTTAAATTGAAAGCCGAATTTCGTCCTTCAGTAACTAAATAGGAGAAATTACAGACATGGATCAGACAGAGAGAGAAAGACAGATACACCTGGCGTTTTATTATAGTTGGATATCGGCAGTTTTTAATGTAGTTACTAGTCCATAATCTATTAATATCTGAAGTGCACAATATATTCAAATGGACGTCTATGTAAATGTAGCATTAGTCTTGTATGGCACCAGTCACAATATGACTTGAACCATTATGTTAATGTTGCTACTTACTACTTAGTTACTAAGTAGTACTAACCCTGAGGTGCCTCAGAAGATTGCTTGTTGAGTCGAGGCCAGCAGACAGAATTGTAGTTTTCTTTGTACACTGCCTACAAATAACTTTGATACTGTTTCCAGTTTTTTCGACAATTTGAAAATATTTTCCGTTCAATAGCACAGATTGATCCTTATTACCAACATTGTTATCTAAATATATTGAATACTGTTCTGGTGACAACCTAGAATATTTGGTTCCCTTGGGAGCCTGTTGAAGTTGTAAAATTGCACTCATTATTAAAAAATTCAATCTGTAAATAAAATATGTTTAGAATTAATTTATTATGAATACGGACCTATAGGCTATATTTTATGCCTATAAATAATAATATATTAATAGAACACTTTTAACATAATTGCACAGTAAATTACACTTTTTACGAGCCTAAATTCCACAGCAACTACACCTTCCATGAGCCCACGCATGACGCAAGTCACCCAACTAACAGAAAACATAAACAGTCGGTGTTGAACAAAGTTGCCACCAGATGTCGCTTGGACAAAAAACAAATGACATTCGCATAGCGGCATATTTAAGAATCTGAAATTAAAAGTGATCTTGAAGTCTAAAGTGATCTTCAAGATCAAGATCACAAGAAATAAAGTGATCTTAGATCAAGATCAAGATCACCATAATAAAAGTGATCTTCAAGATCAAGATCAGATCACGATCTTGATCTTCAAGATCACGATCTGATCTTGAAGATCAAGATCGTGCCCATCTCTGCCGATTTCTAGTCAAGGCTGGGGTAGGGGTTGCCGTGCGCACCAACTCGAACGTTATACCCTCCTCAACAGAACGGGGAGCAGCTGTGGAGGATGAATAAGGGGCTATATTGGCGGATGAAGCTGATGTGGGGTTGGTTGCGTAAGACGTTGAGGGTTGGGGCTCTATTACTGCAGACTCAACAGAACGGGGGACAGCTGTGGAGGATGAACAAGGGGGTATAGTGGCTGAAGAAGCTGATGTGGGGTTGGTTGCGTAAGACGTTGAGGGTTGGGGCTCTATTACTGCAGACTCAACAGAACGGGAGGTAGCTGTGGAGGATGAACAAGAGGGTATATTGGAGGAGTGCTCTACTGTGGGGGTTGTTGCGTAAGACGTAGAGGGTTGGGGCTCTACTACTGGCGGTCTAACAACCGGAGCGTTTCTGACGCGCTTTATACCTGACGTGGAGGACTCTTCATCATGTCTCCGTTTTGAACGTGCAACAGGTATCGCTGGTGAGGGTTCATCGGCGGGTATGGGTACTGTAGATGCACAGTCAGTGGATTCGCCCGTGATATCGATGATGGGGGGGCTGTACATCGTCGTCATTCACGGTTCTGTGGAAGAAGAAAACAAAATATAAGGAGCAGAACTCGTTATTTGTAATATTCTGTAAATGACCCACTTAGGGGTGTGACGTGTTAGAAATGGAATCTGTAGAAAAATTCAGATTCACGAGCCCATCCACATGTATTATATCTGGACCGACAGGTTGTGGTAAAACGGTGTTTATGCTTAATATCATTAAAGAAAAGGGGGAAATGTTCTCAAAATTTGTGTATAAAGTTATATGGTGCTATTCGACATACCAATCAGTGTTCAACGAGTACCAAGATGATGTTTTGTTCCACAAGGGGGTCTATGACGTTAATTCGTTAAAGGGAAATGAACATACAGTCATCGTAATTGACGACCTCATGTTGGAGATGGATAAAACGTTTGCCGAGACATTTACAGTATTCTCCCACTACCTTAACATAAGCGTGTTCTTCATCAATCAGAATCTATTTTTCAAAAATAGATATATGCGCGATGTGTCGTTAAATACGTAATATCTAGTCTTATTCGTGCAGCGTAGAGATGTGTCACAAATTGGGGTATTAGCTAGTTAAATGTTCCCGAATCAGCGTAAGGAGTTTTTGGAGGTTTATAAAGAGGTCACAAAGCAACGTTATGGATACTTGCTTTGTGACCTTCTCCCGCGAAACACGTTTAGGGTGCTTCTAAGAACGAATATATTTCCAAACGAACCTGAAACCGTGTATATTCCAGAATGACGAATAAGCTAAAGAAATACCGCGAATTAATAAAAATCTATCAACGACTGCCTCGAGCATTGCAGCAGATGTTTGTTAAAAATATCGACTCTGACTTTTTAAAATGCATCTGTGAAATCTGCCTTAATGTTATAAAATGTAATGTTCAATGAAATTCTCTCAGAAGACTCGCTTACGTCGTTACAAGGACATAATACGGACGCTCGCCCATAAAAGTCAGACTGTGGGTAAGAAAAAGCGTATTATTGTACAAAGAGGCGGTTCGTTCCTCCCCATCTTATTTTCAATTTTGGGGCCTTAAAAGAATGGAAAGTGAGTTCCTAGACCTATTAAACAGTGAAAAGGCACCTGATGAGAAAAGGATCTTGTACCAAGAGGCTTTGCAGAAATTTCTTCATGAGTACGAGGATTATAAGCATCCTACAGAGCTCGCCGTGAGGCACAGCTCGAGTAGCGCAGAGCATAGCGACACAGGACCTGAGCAACCAAAGAGTAGCGGAACACAGCACATCGAACATGTGTTAAAAACAGCCTCCCCCATACATTGAGGAATAAAGGGTTGTCTTTATAATCTATTGAGTGAGGACCCCAACATACAGTGGACCGACACAGGCGAGGTCATTGTTGATGGAACAAGGGTATAAGGATCCAATATCGTTGATATTGTTCATGATTTGGTGAGAAAGTGGGATAGGCCCTCACCAGCAGGATAGAGACATATTAAAGCAAGAGTACAACAAATAAATGTCCCCAAAACATTGATAGGTAATCTGAATAGGTTAAAAGATTGGAACATGCATCGCACGTGCCACAACTGAGTACACCTTCGCCCCCATCAGCTGCAGTGTCTCTGAAGAGGAGAAAGAAGAGAGTAGACGGCCAACCTTATCCACGCGCCTCTAAAATACGCAAAGAGCTAACGTATTAAGTAAGCACTATTATGACATTTCTAGCCCTGCATGCATCCTATGGTGGCGTTAATAGATGGTACAGAGGTACTTATGGTGTAAGGAAAAAAGATGTTGAGAAATTTTTTGCGTGCCCAGGATGCTTATACACTTCATAAACCGGTGAGAAAAAGGTTTAAAACAGCCAAGACAACAGCCGCATCGATTGACTCTATTTGTCAGGCAGATTCAACAGACAAGCAAAGATATTCAGTGTACAACGACGGCTACCGCTACATCCTATTCATAATAGATGTATTCTCTAGATACCTGTGGCTAATTCCCCTGAAAAACAAATCGCCAACAGTCGCTAAAGCGGCCAAAATGCTGATGTTGAAAGAAAACCGGATTCCTGGCTATTTTTGTACGGATATGGGAAAAGAATTTATAGGTCGAGCTTCTCAGAACATGCTGTCAGAGTTTAACATCAGCTATTACACATTCAATTCTGTACTGAGGTGACGTGTATGTATATATATATATATATATTATATAGTCTAAAAGTCACTAAAGGGTAAATATCACTAAATCTAAGCTGAATGGGAAGAGCAAGTCATAAACGAACCAACGCGGCTGTTCGTATTGCTTTGGGCTGGCCTAGACATGTTTTTTCCTATCTGACCTAATCTTTGGTGCTGAGTATAATTAGGTGATGTTTCTAAGGTGAAAAATGGGGTAGAAAGTTGTTTGTACTTAAGTATAGTTAGGGGTAATGTCTATAGCTTCTAAATTGGTAATGTAAGAGAGAGTTAGGTAGGCTGTTTGTGGGACACAGGAATAAAACGGTAGGCTTCAAAGAATACCTAATTCAACGCACCGGTAAGTGCTTTTGATTGTTTGCTAGAACCTAAGTAACCTAACTGGGGTGTCTACCCCACGCTATCACATTTGGCGACGAGGATGGGATTTGGCTCATTTGGTTAAATTTTGTTCATTGGGTTAAATTTGGCTCATTGGTTTAATTTGGCTTATTGGGTTCAAGTGGTTGTTTGGAAAATTGGATGTAGCCTAGTGGGTCGTCCGATTTGGTTTGTTTGTTTGGGTAAGCTACCGTACTATAGCGTAGGTCCCGCCGCCCTAACTCTAAAACTAATTCCTACTCAGCCCTAACTCTAAAACTAATTCCTACTCAGCCCTAACTCTAAAACTAATTCCTACTCAGCCCTAACTCTAAAACTAATTCCTACTCAGCCCTAACTCTAAAACTAATTCCTACTCAGCCCTAACTCTAATACAATTCACTATTCAGCCCTAACTGGGGAGTAACTAGACCAAATTTAAACGTAACCTAACCTACTTCACGTGATTTGGCCTAATTCGGTTTTGCTCTAGCATGTCGGTGATTGGCCATATAAGCCCCTACGAAGACTCTGGGGAGGACTTCGAAGCTTATGCCACTAGGGTGAGGTTGTTTTTTCGAGGCAAATTCCATTCCGGATGCTAAGAAAGTACCTACCTTTTAACTATAATAGGCCCTAAAACGTTTGGTTTAGTTATGGACCTAGTTTCTCCTAAAGCACCGGAAACTTGCACCTATAATGAATTGGTACAGGCCCTAACCGATCACTACAAACCCGAGTAGTTCTCATCTATGAACGTTTCAAATTTTATTCAAGGCATCAGATGGGAAATGAAAGCATTGCAGAGTTTGTTGCAGGAATAAAAAGCCATAGCCGTACGTGTAAATTTGGGGACAAATTAGATGAAATGCTAAGAGATAGGTTTGTAATGGGTCTCAAAGAGGAGTCTACCCAGAGAGCCCTATTAGCCATACAGGACCTAACTTTTAGTCAGGCTGTAGAAATAGCTACGGCTAGAGAAGCAGCTGCTAAAGATGTTAGAGCTTTTGGCAATCATAGTAGTAAAGCCCAACACGTAAATAGCTTTAAATCTTCTAGGCCTGGCAGACCTAATGAGCCTACTAGACAGGCAAATAAAAGGTATGAGGCGAATACGACTAAGCCTACTAATTCTACTAAGCCTTCCAAGCCATGTACAGGGTGTGGAAAACACCATTGGAAGAAGGATTGCCATGTTAAAGAAGCAGTTTGCCGAAACTGTAGTAAAATAGGCCACATAGCTAAAGTGTGTTTTTCAAAGAAAACGAAGGGTGAAAATTCTAATTTTAACCTCTCTAGTGTAAATCCTGAAAGGGGAAATACTTCGAACATTGGAGTGGAGTACCTATTTTATGAGCAACAAAGTGGGAATAATACAGGCCCATATATTGTAGAGGTAGGCCTAAATGGAATTACAGTTCCTCTAGAACTGGATACAGGTGCTGCCCGGACTGTCATGTCCAGGAAGGTTTTTGAGGGAACTTTCCGAAATGCACCTAAACTACATGCCTCTAAAACTATCTTGAAAAAATATGGAGACATACAAATACCTATTTGTGGAGAAGCATACGTCACAGTTACTCTCAACCAGAAAACTTTGTCTCATCCCTTAACCCTGTTAGTGGTGGATGAGCAAGGGCCTACTCTACTAGGCCGTGATTGGATTGATGCTTTGAAAATGCCGATTGACAAAATCTTGCCAAGGGGTCAGGCAGATGTGCATACACTCTCATATCCATCTGACATAGACTCATTGTTAAAGGAGTTTTCTTCTGTTTTTAGGCCTGAAGTAGGCAACCTAAAAGGCCATCAGGTCTGCATAGAAGTAGATCCTAATGTAACTCCAAAATTTTGTAAGGCTCGTTCAATTGCGCATGCACTGCGGGAGAAGGTAGATTTAGAAATTGACAGGCTGCTCAAAGATAAAATTATCGAACCAGTCACACACGCTAAGTGGGCTGCCCCAGTAGTTCCTGTACTAAAACCGGACAAGTCCGTGCGGTTATGCGGGGATTACCGTTTAACAGCAAATAGAGCCGTCCTTCTAGATTGCTATCCTATACCCAAGCCTGATGAATTATTTAGCTCTCTTGCTGGGGGTAAATATTTCACAAAACTCGATATGTCCCAAGCCTATGCTCAACTAAGTTTAGATGAAAACTCTAAAGAATTAACTATCATAAATACGCACCGAGGCCTATATAAGTACAATAGGCTATGCTATGGAATAGCATCGGCTCCGGGTATTTTTCAGAGGACAATGGACCAAGTTCTAGGTCACATTCCAGGGGTACTTTGCTTTCTAGATGATGTCCTCATTTCAGGTTCGTCTAAAAAAGAACACCTAACTAGATTAACCACGGTTCTAAAAAGACTCCGGGATGCCGGACTTAAGCTAAAGAGAGAAAAGTGTTTATGGGTCACTAATGAGGTTTCATATTTAGGGTTCCGCATAGATGCCTCAGGCATTCATCCAACGGTGGATAAACTAGAAGCAATAGAAAAGGCACCACCTCCACAAAACATCACACAGTTGCAAGCTTATTTAGGTCTCCTAAACTTTTATAGGAAATTTTTGCCTAATGCATCGACTTTCCTTGAACCCCTAAATAAACTATTACGATCTGGGGAACAGTGGAGATGGGAGAAAACTCAAAAGGAAGCATTTGAGGCTTCCAAGGACGTACTACTAAAGTCCACTCTCCTAGTGCATTATGATCCTAAACTTCCTCTCGTAGTTTCAGCAGACAGCAGTTCTTATGGAATTGGGGCAGTGTTATCTCACCACATTGATGGTGTAGATAGGCCTATCTGTTTCGCTTCTAGAACACTAACTGAGACGGAAAGACGATATGCACAAGTGGAACGTGAAGCATTAGCCTTAGTATTTGCAGTAAAAAAATTTCATTTCTATCTATGGGGTCATGAATTTAAACTAATTACTGACCATAAGCCTCTTTTAGGTTTATTTTCACCTAATAAAAATATTCCAGTTATGGCCTCAGGTAGAATTCAACGATGGGCACTGATTCTACAAGCCTATAAATTTGACTTAGTACATCGGTCAGGTAAACTTCTAGGTACGGCTGATGCGCTAAGTAGGTTGCCCTTAGAAAATCCAAATGATTGTGTACCTATACCTACAGAATGGGTTCACTTGGTGGAGTTTTTGGAATCCACTCCTGTCAAAGCTGCCTAGAGAACGGAGATCTCCCAAGGAAAAGTCCACTTCATCCTTGGGAATGGCCTACTATACCATGGCATAGGATCCATGTTGACTATGCAGGTCCTATAAATAATACTTATTTCCTAGTCATTGTGGACGCCTACTCTAAGTGGGTGGAAATTCTGCCAACCACTTCCACGACTTCGGGTGTTACTATTCGCTTACTCCGTTCGGTTTTCGCTCGATGGGGTTTACCCGTAGTCCTGGTTTCCGACAATGGTACTTGTTTTACCAGTGAGGAATTTCGTTCCTTCGTCCACCTAAATGGCATTAGACATGTCCGGTCTAATGTTTTCCACCCGTCTACTAACGGTCTCGCAGAAAACATGGTCCGTACTATCAAGTCGGCCTTGCGTCATTCTTGTGGGGAGGAAATGCAAGTGGTGTTGGCTAAATTTTTGTTTAAATATCGAATAACACCACACACCACGACGGGGGTGTCTCCCTCTAAACTTCTGATTGGCCGGGGAATTCGTTCAGTTTTCGATTTGTTACGTCCAAACGAAACGTTACAACAACGAGTTTTACGCCATCAGGAAAAACAGAAGTTGTACCACGACACTAAAAGAGGGAGAGTTCTAGAAGCGCAACCTAATGATCCAGTTATGATTCGCAACTATGGGGCTGGACCAAAATGGGTTCCTGCGACTGTGCAGGAGAGAACGGGCCCTGTTTCCTTCAAGTGCCAACTAGAAGATGGTCGTTCTATTAAACGCCACCAGGACCAGATATGGGAACGTGAAGTGCAGAAGGACCAGAGTCTTCCGGAAGAGAGAACTGATCATCCGGAAAATGGTTCAACTCGCCCGCCTGTACAGGTTGCACCTAATCCTACTACATCAACCCCGCTCCGCAGGTCGTCTAGGGTCCCTCATCCCCCTGACAGACTAAACTTGTAGGGGAGGAGTGAGGTGACGTGTATGTATATATATATGTATATAGTCTAAAAGTCACTAAAGGGTAAATATCACTAAATCTAAGCTGAATGGGAAGAGCAAGTCATAAACGAACCAACGCGGCTGTTCGTATTGCTTTGGCTGGCCTAGACATGTTTTTTCCTATCTGACCTAATCTTTGGTGCTGAGTATAATTAGGTGATGTTTCTTAGGTGAAAAATGGGGTAGAAAGTTGTTTGTACTTAAGTATAGTTAGGGGTAATGTCTATAGCTTCTAAATTGGTAATGTAAGAGAGAGTTAGGTAGGCTGTTTGTGGGACACAGGAATAAAACGGTAGGCTTCAAAGAATACCTAATTCAACGCACCGGTAAGTGCTTTTGATTGTTTGCTAGAACCTAAGTAACCTAACTGGGTTGTCTACCCCACGCTATCACATATACATAAGGCTTCTTTAGCTGAAATAGTTCAACATACCATAAAGGAACGCATGCACCGATATTTCACACATAAAAACACGTACAGATATATAAACGTTCTCGATTCATTGGCTTCATCCTACAACCGATCACATCATCGTACGATTGGTACAACGCCTAACGATGTTTTAGAAAGAGGCAAGCGTCGGAGAAGAGATGGAGTGCCACCACCACCACCCTCTGAGTGTTTCAAAATCAGTGACTATGTAAGGCTGGCACGTTCTGGAAATAAATTCGCGAAGGGTTTTGAACAAGGATGGACACGCGAAATTTTTAAAGTTAGGGCTATGAAGCCTAAAGGTGAGATAACGATGTATTACGTTGAAGATTTGAATGGTGAAGCGCTCTCGGGAGGTTTTCACCGCGAAGAACTGCAGAAAGTGGTATTTAATTTATGAAAAAATGTGTTTAAAATTGAGAAAATTTTAGGAAGCAAAGATACAGGAAAGATAAAAATGTACCTAGTGAAGTGGCTAGGTTACCCAGAAAGCTTCAACACCTATATAAAAGCTGATGCAGTAATGAAGCTTAATTAGTATGCAGCATGACACCCAACCATTTCTACATCACACTCCCGTCCTCCTCATCCCTGCCTAACAACACACTAGCCAACTTTGAAACAGAACTCCATGGACCCATTGAATTGGGCCGTGATTCGTATGAGGTGGGGATATGTGAATTTCAGCTGGATACCCTCTTTTTAAATATTGATTATAAAGATTCCGTATTTACCGTTCTTAGAGACAGTGATGAGTGTGAAAAAGCCGGGTTAACTCGGAATGAAACTATACGTATTGCCTGGACTAAGGTTACACAGTTTTTCAGTACAACAGTGACACTAGGGCCGGGGCGTTATGGTTCGGCTGAGGATGTTGTGAGAGACTTAAACATAAGTTTTAAAAACTCAAATCTTGCGAATGACTTATTATACGAAATCGTAAACAGAGGAAACCATACACATACTCTAGTCCTAAAATCAAAGGGTAACAGAAATCTTAAAGACGGAAGTGTTCAAAATTATAACTGAGGAGCGTTATCGAACAGCCTTCCAAAGAGACACCTTTCACGAGGCACCGCATGACTTATCCAGCTTAATGTACCACTTGAGGATGGAGAAATTGGATGTAAGTTCTCAGCCTCCAGACATTTGCTATATTTACAGCAATATAGCGGAACACCAGTTTGTTGGGGATACCCAGGCATGCCTGCTACGCCTAGCGCACATTCCCAACCATAGAGGAAGGAGCTCGAGTATTACATATGACATACCCCATTATGTGAATGTCGCAACTAACCTAATAAATAATATCTCAATATATATAAGAACGATTGAGGGCAAAAATTTCACATTCGGTGACGGGAGCTTAACAGTGAAGCTACACTTTCGACGCACTGAGTTATAATGGCCAGAAAGCCTTTCACGGTATACCGAGGGGTGAGGTACCAGCATGGTAGTGGACTTGGATCCATTTTTTCATCCATACTACGCACCGCTGTCCCACTGTTGAAGAGGGGGGCCAGGTACCTAGGAAGGAAGGCGTTATGAACAGGTTTTAACGCGGCAGAGGACATGTTCGCAGGAACTAAGCCTAAAGAAGCTCTAAAAAAACATTTAAGGCGTACGCGGGATGAAATCATCAAAGACGCGAAGAGAAAAATGCCTGATGGTGGAAAGAAGAGAACTGTTAGGAAGAAGGGGCTGTCAACACGTGGTGTAAAGAAGAAGAGAACTGCTAGGAAGAAGGGATTACTATCACGTGGTGGAAAGAAGAAGAAGAGAGCTGTTAGGTGTTAGGAAGAAGGGATCACGTGGCATTAAATGTAAAAGGGTACCAAAAAAAGAAGTGTTCAAAGCGTATGAGACCTATGGCCGATCATTTTTTTAACTGATATAAACTGAGGACGCTACTCTCACGATTCATATATTGATTAATACTCGTCGAGGGAGGTGGCACTATTTTTGACTCACCATGGCACGTTTCATTCATCTGTGTAGTTCACAATGCTGTAAATCGGAGCTATCCCTCTTTGAGATGCCTCCAACTTACGTTTCTATTGAGCACAGTGACTTTATTACAATTAACCCTTTAAACACAATTAGTTCACCCAGTGCCCCTATAGAATTCGTGATACCCAGCTCAGGCCCTTACATTTTTGATCCGAGCTGTATGCACATGTATGCTAAACTTCGCATAGCTCATTCTGACGAAACGGATTGCGATGATAATTATGTTGCATACCCCGAAACGAACTTTTTGCACTCTATATTCAGTCAGTGTGACGTATATTTAAATGAGACCAACATCTCGGTAGGCACGGAGTACTATCACCTACGAGCATATCTGGAAAATGTCCTCAACTTTTCAAAAGAAGCGAAGGACACCTTTTTATCCGCCGAGGGGTATTACCACACTAAAGATGAGGGTAGTATAAAGGATAACTTTAAAAATTCTAAAAAAAAGATATACGAATGTTTTGGACGCCTGCATACAGACTTTACTTTCCAGGAGAAGTTGCTTATGAACGGGGTAGATATGAAATTGAAGCTTACCCGCACGAGCCCTGAGATCTGCATAAATCTGGGGGCTGACCAAGAAGAAGGCGCGAAACCCGTTGTGATACATATCATGGAAACGTATTTGCATATACGCCGCGTGAAATTAAGCTCCCCGAAGCAAATAGAAATCGAGAGAGATCTCATACACACCACAGTGAAATATCCAATTAACAGGGTACAGATCAAACTGTGCACGATCCCGGCAGGCATGGCATCGAAACAGATAGAAAACATTGCTCTTGGAGTCCAACCTAAAAGGATTTTAATTGGACTGCAAGACCACGCCTCAACAAATGGAAATTATAAAAAGAGTGCCTTAAAATTCGAGAATTTCGGGCTAAAAAAATATTACTCTATTCATAAATGGTATCGCCCTGGGTGGAGTGCTGGATATGGATTACTCGTCAACTGGGGTATTCCCGTTCTGCGTGAGAGCTTATAGTAGTTTGGCTCATAATACAGGTGCTTGTGATGAGCTCGGTTTCGGGATAACTCAGAAAGAATTTGTGGAAGAGTTTAATATTTACTCATTCGACCTTACTTTAAAGAAACTACTTACTTTAAAGAAACTATATAGCCTCAAAGCAGTTACAATAGTTCGTCAGCAAACTCGCGCTCGCTTGGCCGACTGTGATTCAATACTGTGACCTCTGTTTCGCTGGGTTGACTGCTCGGCGAAGCATTCATTCTCCTTTCGTCGAAAGTGTTTATAACATGGTCTAGCTCCGTGTCGGTTCTGTAATTAAAATAAATGTCATGAAAATAGATGCAGTTAAAAAGTGGTGGCTACCGTATATATATATATATATATATATATATATATGGGTCATGATTAAGCACGTTTTTCAAAACACTTTTATTGCAAATTGGTAAAATCCTACTGTAGTGCCGCATTATCGTAAAATAATCTTAAAGTTCCAACATATATATATATATATATATATTATATATTATATATATATATATATATATATATATATTGCTACAAAGCGATGTTGCAAGATGTAGCAAGATGTTGCAATATATACAAATGGTGATATAATAACGATGGAGACAGTGGATAGTTAAGCACAACGAGAATAATTTTCACGTTGTAGAAAATTCAGAACAAAAGGAAAATTAGACTGGCAATTATAAACGAGAAGCAGCACAAATTAATTTTCAAAGCAGTTAATATGACATCTCATCAGTGTTTACGAGCTATATATATATATATATATATATATATATATATATATATATATATATATATCAGAGAATGAAAATTAACTTTGAAAACGCGTTTATTTCAATTTGCCTACAACTTAGCGTTTAAGCATCCACAAGAAAAGCAAAAATGTACTATATAATCTAAAAATACTTACAACACCTCCTCCTCTATGATCTGGCACTCGTCGATCCGTCCCAATACCACGACATCTGGATCACGGGGATGGACGGGGGATGGCGCCCCCATTTCGTCAAAAGTTGCTGTAACACACCCTAACTCGGAATCGCTCCTGCAAGTAAAATAAACGTCATGAAACTGGATGTGGGTAACTCGTTTCGGGAAAAATAGTGTTAATCAAAGCTATTAAATAAATGAGATTTGTTTGCGCTGAGAGATACTGTTTGCGTTTAGGTTAGGTTAGGCTAGTTTACGCACGGTTAGGATAGGTTAGGTTAGGCTAAGTTAGTTTACACCCGGTTAGGTTTGGCTAAGTTGGGCTAGATTAGGTTAGTTTACACCCGGTTAGGATAGGTTAGGTTTGGATAAGTTAGGTTAGGTTAGTTTATGCCCGGCTATGCTATGCTAGGATAGTCTAGTTTAGGTTAGGCTAGGTTCGGTTATGATAGAGTATATGTCTCGCTATTGGGGCTTTGCATGCATCAGTTTATATATATATATATATATATATATATATATATAGAGTTAGGGTTAAGCCCCTGAGAATAGTTTACACCCCTCTTAAAGCTCCATTACGAGCTTGATTGCAGATAAAAGTATTGTTCACCATATATACACAGTGTATATATATATATATATTATATATATATATATATTATATATATATATATACTGAATATATGGGGCACAGACATTAATTAAACATAATTTTTCAAAACACTTATTATGACACTATAATTTACTCACATTTCAATGGCGTCTTCGAGGATATAGTAGTAGGTTAGGTTAGGTTAGGCTAGGCTAGGTTAGTTTACACCCGGTTAGGTTTGACTAAGTTAGGCTAGGTTAGTTTACACCCGGTTAAGTTAGGTTAGGCTAAGTTAGGCTAGGTTAGTTTATGCCAGGTTAGGTTAGGTTAGGTTTAGCTAAGTTAGGCTAGGTTAGGTAAGGTTAGTTTACGCCCGGTTAGGTTAGGTTTGGTTAGGTTAGGTTAGGTTCGGCTAGGTTAGTTTACACCCGGTTAGGTTTGGCTAAGTTAGGCTAGGTTAGGTTAGGTTAGGCTAGGTTATGATAAAGTATATGTCTCGCTATTGGGGCTTTGCATGCATCAGTTTATATATATATATATAGTTAGGGTTAAGCCCTGAGAATAGTTTACACCCCTCTTAAAGCTGCATTACGAGCTTGATTGCAGATAAAAGTACTGTTCACGATATATACAGTATATATATATATATATATATATATATATATATATATATATTATGGGGCACAGACATTAATTAAACATAATTTTTCAACACACTTATTATGACACTATAATTCACTCACATTTCAATGGCGTCTTTAACGATTGGATCTTCCACTGTCTCGCAAATTTCAGCAATATTCTGGGTCGAAAATAACTCGTTCTGGTCTAAGGCATTGAAGAGATAAAGCGCTGCTTGGGCGTAGAAATCGCCATCAGCAATCAGTTCAGGTGATTCGTATAGTTCATCCATGATTCGTTTGCTGTACTAAATTGCAAGAACTGACTCTCTGTGTCGCGAATTGGCGCTTATAAGGGGCACGCGCCCTGCCTACAAGCGGGGAACCTTGTTTCCTATTGGGTCGCTGCGAGAATTGGGGCGGAGTTTAGGACTTGGGCAGGCAATTTCGACCAACCCGAGAACATGCCCCCTTTACAAAGATAATTAATCATTGGCTGTTCCATGAAAGTTGGGGGTGAGTTTTCGGGGGTGCAGAGCTATAGGCTTGCTTGGAACCAGATGAAACGCGTATTCCGTGTTGTGATTCGCTACTCTCCGTCAAGTCTGGGTGGGGCTTATGACCCCGCTCGTTGGTGAAATACCTGTATGTTCACGTTTTCCTGTTTTTATTTTAGATTTGTGGCCAGAAACACCTGCAAGGTTCAGTTGTCCTGAAAGTCCTTTGTCTGCCTTGCGGACAATACAACATTTACTTTTCTGTGAAATGTGGGCCTGTGACTGTGTCGGGTGAACAATAAATTATGCCCCTTTACACAATAGGAAAAGACGCGTATATGTTGGAAAAGGTTTTTCTACAAGTATTAACAAAACAATATATGTGTATTGTTTGACCGTGTATATATATATATATATATATGATCCCATTGTGTCCCCATTTCGGCGCAAAAATAAAATTTAAGACATGCCCCGTCTTAAATTTTATTTCGTCGGGAAGTTCATGCTTTTCAAAGGAAATATATTTACAAGGTTCCAGATTTTTGTATTGTACTGTGACAGCCTGTCATAAGTTAAATTTAGAATACTTTTCTCTCTTGTTACAAGATACCTTTTTCGGCCAAATGCTAATAAACGACGTGATCCTCCATTATCGCCTATATATAAATACCAAAATATTTAAAAGAATTATCAGGAAGGTTTCGCAAACAAATATTCTAGGCCTAAAACTTGCTTGGCGATTTGTTTGTTAAGGAGAAAAAAGGAGGCTTCAGCTTTTGTCTTCAAGGACTGCGATAAGTTAATCTGTAGATGTGCCACAAATATAATATTACCTTTCTGACCATAGACTGAACCCGAAAGATACGACATAAAACGCATCTTTATCTGTACATTTACAATTTTATATATATACAGGGTGGACCAAAAAAAATGGCACCAATTTTCAGAAGTGATATCTCAATAACCATTGCAGTTAGGGATTTAAAAAAACAACCAAATGAAAGATAATTCTTTTCTCTTTAAATACTTATTCGATAGCTTGATGGTTATAAACCCATGTAATGCCAAAAATTGGCTTATAAGAAAAATATACAAAAAAAAGTTGCGCATTTATATTTATTCCTTTTATTTTTTTCTAATTAATTATCTTCTAATTTACGGTCTTTAAACGAAGTTCTGTGGTTTTAAGTTAAACCTAATTTTCAATAAATGGCTCAATCTGCCCTCCATTATGGTCAACCACAGCCTGTAATCTCGCCCTCCATTTTGAAATTGCCTTTGAGATCGTCACTTGTGAGAGATTTTCCCATGCAGCCTGAATTCGTTCACGAAGATGGTTCACATCACGGATTTTCTGACCATGGTAGACTTCTCTCTCTAAGGCAGACCACACAAAGTAGTCAATGGGATTTAGATCTGGGCTGCATGGTGGCCAATTATTTGGTTCGATAAAACCAGGACAATTATTATTGAGAAATGTTATTGTTTCCTTGGCTGTATGAGATGGGGCTCCATCTTGCATGAACACAAAATCAGTGCTCGTCTCCTTGATCTCTGACAACATTGGAGACAAAATGTCATTACAGTAGTAAATTGAGTTAATTTTAACGCCTCGCTGAATAAAAATGATGGATGTTTTGTTCTCAGATGACGCTGCAAGGGAAACCATTATCGAATCTGAAAAGTGTTTTTTTTCACGCAAAAGTCGTTTTGGGTCAACATGAGTTTTTGTCGCCACTGCTGCACGAACCCGATCATTTTGAGTATTTCGTGGTGTTTCGACCGTAAATCGTTTCTCATCAGAAAACCAAATTTTTTTCACAGACTCATTTGACCGAAATCTTCGCAATAGATTTTTACATCGATGGAAACGTCTTTCTTTCACAGGCTCCGATAAAGCAGTAACCTTTACCCTATTAAATGTTTTCAACCCAAGATCTTTTCGAATTATTCGCTGTACTGATGAACGTGAAATCCCGGTTTCTTTCGCAACTTCACGTTCACTTTTACTTGTTCCCGGTTGTTCCTCTTGACTTAAAACCATTTCATTTACTTTTTCAATGTTTTCTGGCGTTCTAATACTTTTTGGTCGACCACTTCCCGGACGCCGTTGACTGCTGCCGGTTTCTTTAAGTTTTTGTAAAAAATGTGCCACAGTTCTTTTTTTCCAATTTCTATTTGGAAATTCGTAAAGGATTCTGTTTAATGAATATCCTTTTTCTTCACGTAGTGCTTGTATAATGTTCTTATCAGATTCTCTCAATCCCATCTTGAGGGGTCTGGAATAGAAAAATTTCATTTAAAATTAGGATCAAGGAATAAATATAAATGCGCAACTTTTTTTGTATATTTTTTTGGAAGCCAATTTTGGGCATTATATGGGCTTATAACCATCAAGCCATAGAATAAGTATTTAAAGAGAAAAAAATTATCTTTCATTTGGCTGTTTTTTTTAAGTCCCTAGCTGCAATGGTTATTGAGATATCACTTCTCAAAATTGGTGCCATTTTTTTTGGGCCACCCTGTATATATATATATATATATATATATATATATATATATATATATATAACAGAGTTAACAAAAATATAGGTTACAGGTCTAAAACTATACTTTAAAAACAGAATGATGTTACAAGTTTAATGAGTTGTTCAGATTAGGATGTTTTATATATATATATATATATATATATATATATATATATATATATATATATTGGTAGTGATAATAATGATAATAATAATAATAATTATTTCACGGGATGGGTACCACTGATCTATTGTATTGCCGCACGAATATATTTTCCTGTACTAATATATTGTTAATACTTTGTTTCGTATTGATGCAAAGGTGTTTTATCTAATTCAGATTGAATGTATTTCTTTTAAAATAATTAGTTCTCTTTAATGCCCCGTTTTGAATGATTATATAATTTCAAATCTATTATTTGGCCATATATATGTGCTCCGTTGTATATTCATTTACTCCTAAACAGAATGATGTAACGGCGTTTTATTTGTCCCTTGTACACAATTATATAATTTGCTTGGTTTTCAGAATAAATAATTAATTGCTATTTGTCAAATCGGTCTTCTAAGCCAACTCGGTGATTATTATATGGTTCACCCGGGGGCAATGGCACTTGGCTGAGGTGCAGGGCCCCCAGCAATAGGGCTGAACTAGAGTGGGATGCAGCCCGGTTCCTTTTAGAGCACTGTGGCACTGACTGATGATGGTCTGAGACGATGACACCCTGAGGCACTCTGGCTGATGATTCCCTATAAGGCACTGGCTGCCTAAGCCAAATGGCTGAGTAGTGCCCTATAAGAGAGCGGTGGGTGGCTGAAGAACCCCATATGAGCTCGGCAATCAGCAGAGCAAGGACCTCTGGGTCCTCTCCTTCCTCTCTTGCTGTCTCTTTCTCTCTGCCCCTTTGGGGGGGTGAGGCGCCCCCTTCTCCCCAAAGAGGCCCCTTAGGTTAGGTATGCCCCTTTGGGGGGTGAGGCATTCCCACCTTCTCCTCCAAAGAGGTTTTGCAACAAAGGGGGTGGGGTTAGCAACAAAGGGGGTGGGGGTTGGCACTCTTGCAACAGTACGTAATATTGCAATTGCAACTTGCATTCATGCATTTTGCGGCTATACTACTGTTCCTACTCTTGTGCCAATCATGTACCCCGTTTTCTTCTTCTCGATTACTACACCAATAAGATTTGCTGGGTCTCCTCGCCCTCTGTCAAACGAAGAGACTGGAATGAGTACATTATCATTCACATTCACTTGCGCCAATTTGAAGGTTGAGCTTTTTAACATTCGTTCTGCTTGTTTCTTAAGATTTGTAGCCGCAAGGGTCCTGATGCTTGTAAATGTGCTTTCCTGTTGTATTCCTTCCTCTGCCTCTTGTGTTCCCTGTACTGCTTCCTCTTCCTCTTGTACTGTCTCCTGTACTACTTTCTGTGCCTCTCGTTGTGTTTCCTGTACTATTTCCTCTGTCTCTGGTTGTATTTTCTGTACTGCTTCCTTTGCTTCTTGTTGCGTTTCCTGTACTGTTTCCTCTGGCTCTTGTGTTTCCTGTACTGCTTTCTCTGATTCTTGTTGCGTTTCCTGTACTGTTTCCTCTGGCTCTTATTTGTTTCCTGTACTGCTTCCTCTTCTTCTTGTTGTGTTTCCTGTACTGCTTCCTCTGCCTCTCGTTGTGTTTCCCGTACCGCTTTCTCGGATTCTTGTTGCGTTTCCTGTACTGCTTCCTCTGGCTCTTGTTGTGTTTCCTGTACTGTTTCATCTTCTTCTCGTTGTGTTTGCACTAACATTTCTTTTAAGGTCTCTTCCGCAATTCCTGTATCAACCTTTTCTCAGAAATCATGAGGTACCGAGGTATTCAATCCAAGCATCGGTTTCTTCCCAAACATTGCTTTGTAAGGCTGCATTTTAGTTGCTTCACTCACAAATATGTTCATCTGCCACTGTACCAGTCTAACACCTATTGCCCATTTTGGAGAATGGTTGTCTCGCATCCACGCTGTCAATTCATCCTTCAATACAGCACAACATCTCTCGACTGATCCTTGGGACTGTGGGTACCTTGGACGACCATTAACGAGTACAAGTTCAGGCCAAAGTGAGGAAAGCTCACGTATAACCTCGGCTGTGAATTCCCTGCCGTTGTCTGACTGAAGGATTTTTGGGGCCTCAACGTCAAGAAAAATTAACAGCAATTCTTTTGCAAATTCTGCAGCACGTTTCGATGTCAATGGCCGAAGAAAGTGAAATTTTGTTAAATGCTCTTGATAATACATGATAAACCTAAATGAACAGTCCTTCATTGATTGCATATCCACCAAATCGACCTGCCCACGTTGGTTGAAATCAGAAACTAAAATTGGACAAAGAACAGTTCCTGTGGCTGTTTCTTTTCTTTTCCTCTTCTCAAGACATCGTTCACATGAAATTATGAATTCTCGAACTGCTAGTAGAGGAATATTGTCGTAGGTGTCACTGAGTTGTTTCCATGTTTTCTTTTCTCCTGCACGGCCTGTAAGATATAATATAATTTTATATGTGCTGTAAAGACAAGTAGAAACAACTAAGCAGACAACAAAAATATGCATATAGTTGGTACAGTTTTTAAAGTCTGAACAAGATTATGAGAAAAGTGTAGCTAGTAATGTTTATTGATCGATTGAATATCTGTAAATAAATACGATTACTGTCCTTACCTGTCGATATATGGACCTAACGAATAATGTCCTGAACCCGTGATCGTGTAACCATCATCTTTCCTGATTTTTTTTCGAACTGCTCGTTCCACTCCTCCAAATGATGATATTTCAAAAGTACCTACTCCTTATGTGGCAAATTTCTCTATTTTCTGTATGCTTGGATCTTGCAGTTTTTAATATTTTAAGGACTTTTTCCTCGTAATCATCCTCCCAAGTGGAAGCCATTATTCAACGTATAACGTAACACAAACACACTAACACTGACAATGACCTTCATATTTACAGATTTCCTAAGACGTCATTAGTTGGTTGGTTGGTGGGCTGGGATGCCTGACGAATTGGTGTTTATGCCTAAAGGCTGGAAACCAGGCAACTGTTGTTTCATTCTTTGCCTATTTCATGAAAAACGCAAACTGACATTGGCGACTTAACTGTCATTTCAGCCTTTGCGAAGTTCATGTAAAACGCAAACCAAAATTGTGTATTTTATGAAAACTGCATTGTTTCTGCTTATTTCATGAATTTCGCAAGCGACCACCCGATTTCATGAAAAATGCAAATTTCTGCTTTTTACATGAAATGCGCAATTTCATGGATTGCGCGTAACATATATATATATATATATATATATACACACAGAAGTTCATGGTGTTTCAATCAAACACACACACACGCATATATATATATATATATATGTGGGAATGAACTCAGAATGGTTCCCTGAGGTTTTTTATGATACACACAGACCGTGCATGGAACAAGGAACTCTTCTGGGAAAATTAAATCCACTATAGTCCGAATAAGTAATGGTAAATGACAAACACTATAGTTTTTTCTTTTTCAGGATGTTAACCCGACGTGGGCAACGGGTCACTTGCAAAGAGGTCCCCAAAATATAGCTTCCCTCACCAGCTATCTGCAAAGCAGATAGGATCCAGCTTTGGGACAGGATCTAGGGTTTAAAGCAGCCTAGCCCCGCTACATTTAGAACCTCAATATAAGCAAAAGACTCGCTGCCTTCACGTCAGATTGAATAGATATCAAAGAAAAGGGATAACTATTATATTTTTAGCCAAAAACCAAAACTTAAACCTCACCTGGCAGAATTGAACGTCCACTTTTCAAGGCACATAACATGTTCGTTTCATGATAGGAATGAACTCAGAATGGTTCCCTGAGGTTTTTTATGATACGCACAGACCGTGCATGGAACAAAGAAATCTAGGAAAATTAAATCCACTATAATCCGAATAAGTAATGGTAAATGACAAACACTATAGTTTTTTCTTTTTCATGATGTTCGCCCGACGTGGGCAACGGGTCACTCGCAAACAGGCCCCCAAAATATAGCTTCCCTCACCAGCTATCTGCAAAGCAGATAGGATCCAGCTCTGGGACAGGATCTAGGGGTTAAAGCAGCCTAGCCCCGCTACATTTAGAACCTCAATATAAGCAAATGACTCGCTGCCTTCACGTCAGATTGAATACATCAAAGAAAAAGGGTAACTATTATATTTTTAGCCAAAAACCAAAACTTAAACCTCACCTGGCAGAATTGAGCGTTCACTTTTCAAAGCACATAACATGTCCGTTTCATGATGGGAATGACCTCAGAATGGTTCCCTGAGGTTTTTTATGAGTTCCTTGTTCCATGCACGGTCTGTGTATATCATCAAAAATCTCAGGGAACCATTCTGAGTTCATTCCTATCATGAAACGGACATGTTATGTGCCTTGAAAAGTGAACGCTCAATTCTGCCAGGTGAGGTTTAAGTTTGGGTTTTTGGCTAAAAATATAATAGTTA